>JASJFT010000016.1:183359-428477 GCA_030770425.1 Darksidea phi | reverse complement strand
AATTTCGTTTTCAAAAAAAATTATTTTTTTAAAAAACCCCTGGTTCGCCACGGGTTGACTTTTTGGGGGTGCGCACATTTTTTTGTAAAACCTGTTAAATATTTTAGCGTCTTTAAACCTTTTTTTTTTTTTTTTTTTTTTTTTTTGGCTTAGATCAAGTGTAGCAGTGGATCTCTGTCTCTTTCTGGTCTGGTCTGTTGATCATCTGCTCACAAGCCATAGTATGTTCTTAGAAAGAAGAATATGAGGCTGTTAGTGAAGGATCGCGGAATCGGCAATACTCAATGCTAGGCGGTAGCCGCATGTACGTGTACCTGTTCGAAAGCACCCTCTAGCAATTTGGGACATTATGATAGTAGACACAAGCAAGCTCCTCAAGGAATGTTACCCTTACCGCTTGGTAACGTTTTTTTTAGAGATCCTATTTCGTACATCGACCATGAATCGCTCAATTGATCGCATGCGCCTTGTTGAGATGATTTCGGAGATGGTCACTCGATGTATAAGGAGAGTCCGGAGGATGATCGGGACAGAGGAATAAGCCTGACTCGGCCGTGTTGATTATATGCTCCTCTAGATGATCCGTACGGTCCTTCCATCGGGTGAACTGCCGTAATCTGTTTGGGCAGAAAGGATAACGCCATGGGTTTAGCAGTAGTCATACAGGATCATCAACCCACAAAGCAGATCTGAAGGGGAGCAGTACCATTGCTGCCAAATAGATAGCAAGGCACATCGAAGAATGTATAGTTGATGGGTATGAAAAGCTTCATGCTTCGTGTGGTAGCGTTCATCGTTAAGGGGCGTTGTGTGAGGGTAATGCAGTCAGAATCTAGCGGGAATGGCCCGATACACCAGAGCTTGGAGCATGTCTCCCAGTGGAGCCGTCTCCTTGGATCAGAAGCTACATATAATGGATTTCTGGGATGTATCATACTGCAGCATGAAATTGAATTGTTTCGATGGCACTGGTTGGACTCGTTGAACTACTGCAGAGTTTGCCACCTCGTCTTCTTCGTGTGGCCTGGAAGTGGAGGAGTAGTCGTTTCTTTCCGGGCGATATCTATCCTGTTTTAGCTTGGGGACGGTAGATCGTTTTGATCTGTTCGAAAAATTTGGCAGCCGTAGACGCGAGCTCCCCCGGAAAGAGAAAACACGGGATATTTGAGGTAGATCCTGGGGTTTGGGAGCGCCAATATCCCGTGTATGCCATGCTTCTTGCAAAATTGACGCTCTTATCTTGCGGCAAACATCGAATAGCATTCTGGGTATCGATACCGGCGGTCGTTTTCATGTAGGATTGAAGGGTGCTGTCATTCATATGGCCCAGAAGCTGTCGGAGCTTTGGGATCGACACTTGCTCCGCAATTGTTTTTGAACCATACAATCATACCTTCTATACCATTTCGCAAAGTCGCGTCGGAATGCATATCCCGTAATGTGATCCCTATACCCAGCACGTTCACCCAGCCCTACGACGTAGGTATTCATTCAGGTTCCATGCAAATTCTATGAGCTGATACTTTCAGCCCTTCTAATCTGAGCATCAAAAGGAGCCTTTTCTTGTCTTCTTTATCTCGAAACTACGAGAATTGGCACACGACGGTATATGTCGCTCGGCGAAGTCAGCTAGTGCTCTCTGGTCCTCGAACACGTTGTCTGCAAGTGTGAGTGCGAGACAGTGAAGTACAGGGCAAGTAAATCGCTCCATCGGTTCTAGCTCTTCCTAGAGAACGATAGGTGTGCTGTCCGATGGCCAGCAACGGTAGGATAGTCTCCTTTTGCATACTGGGATGTAAACTTACGCTTCGCCTTCTTTGCCCCGGCGGAACTTTCGATTCCTCAAGACGATCTTGATTTAGTAGCGAGGTTTCCTATCATGGCTGGATAAGGAAAGGAAGATGTCGCCATGCATGAGCCCTTCGTTTCAATGGCGGCGGCTAGTTGGTTCAACCATATCCGCCGGCCAAAGACCACTGAATGCTTCCAGAATGAGGAAGAAGCTAGTGAGCATCTGTACGCGCGGGATGTATCCAATTGTATTCGTCACAGCACCACAAGAAGTAGAGAATATTCTCAATATCGGTGTATGGGTGGATGCAAGTCTCCCAGAGATTTTGTTTTTTGCCCTAACGCGCTGTAGACGCCAGGCAGACTTTGGGTGGTGATCGGCCGTCGCACGTCAGTGACGAAAAGATTAGCATAGAACATCACTTTTTGGGCACGTTCCACGTTCCAAAATGTCGGTATTCACAGACCGATCAGCCTCACTACGTCTGGCGCCGGAGCCTCCGAGAGTCTCCCTGATTGTCGCGGTGTGGATCGATTCGTTAGATCCACTTTGGGCTGACCGACCAACACCCTGCACTCCACCTTTGTCGGAACAGCCCGTGCGTCGCTAGCTTGTCGAAGCCCACCAAGATAAGGCAACCCACAGGACAATCCAACATCCAACTGTCCTGTCGGATGTGGAAGAAATGATGTATCTGTCCTCAGCGTCGTTTGAACCCCGCACCTAGGTTGGGTTCAAAGCGACGCTCGCAATAAACCCCGCTCGCGGCACAGCGCTGTTTCAAGATACTCCAAACTATCAATCATTGCACCCAAATGACTACATACATGGCACTATGCCACCCGCATGCTACGCCAAAGCCTTGGTTCCAAGGCAGCAGCTCGCCAGCACACACCCGATTGGCTTCGCCCGTTCAGCCCTGTATCTAGTGTCGGAGTCCGTAGGGATCTAGCTTTTCCCTCTCGGCTGGATGCGCTGTCTTTGCGGCCTGTAGGCCCCGCCCACATGCGCGACGTGCAGCCTGAGTCGGTGAACTGGATGCGTGAGGACCACTGTTGCGGCCCATTTGAGCGACCAGAGGAGACGGGCGGGGAGATGATTGGGCGGAAGCGGTTGATGCTCACCGACACACGCGAATGGGTGCGATATGCGCTAGGGTCGGAATGTGGTCGTTTTTTTGAGATCGTTGTTTGGAGGAATTGAGTGATACTTAAAGCGAAGGGGGAGGCACATGCAATGCGAGCCGCATATCTGGTCATTTCTCGACTATTTGAACACTGCGGTGCCCCTCCACGACGGCCTTTCGTCCTCGACACCTTCAGCTTCTTGCTCGAGACACCCCGCAAACAACCGTGCCCACGCATCCAGCCAACAATGCCGTCCCACCAACCCCCACCTCCAATCCGCACTGCCACGAGCAGCTCGCAAAAGTCGGTATCATCTGGAGCAGCATCTCCAGACATGTTTTCGCCCACTACCACCTTCTCACGTGGAGCTCGCTCTCCAACCACGCCAACCTCTCCGACCGAGGAATCCTTCTTCGGCGCTATCACTTCGCGCATCCGTGGTCGGTCGCACAGCCGTAATCGTGCCGGTGCACCCCACAAGCGTTCCAAGTCCCCAATGATGATGCCGCCCGAGCAGCTCCCGCCCACCACCAGCGCTCAGCCCATCACCCCGGCCTACGCCCAACGTCCGCAACAACCGCGACACAAATCGACTGCTAGCCAGAGCTCCACAACATCCACTGCAGCCAAGCCGGCGCGGCCCAGCATGTCAAACCCAGCAAGGCGAAGCACGAGCAGCAGCAGCGGCAGCGACATGTGGCGCGGGCGCCATTCCAACTCCTGGCTATTCAACGATTTCTCAGTCACTGAGCATGCCAAAGACCTCCTGCATCTGGGGCGAAAACCGTGATTAGTCGCCGATGCAGGTCGGTCTGCGACGCGCCTGTGATGGGGGCCAGATAGCTGCTAGAAGCATCACACTCCTTGGATGTCCGGTGGCCCCCTTCACGACCTTTACGCTAATGACGGAGGTGTTGGTATTGATATTGGGTCCATATTGTCTGTCGCTGGTTCGAATAATTTGTTGGTCGCAATATGCAGCCTGAATACTTTCTCTCATTTCTCTTTCGTGTGAGCATACAGAGCTTGGCAGTCATCTTCTATACCATGTACATTAGCATATTTTACCGATACGTCGTGCGAAAGCAAATTGCATCCTGTTGCCTTGAAATTCGATTCCGTTGCTGAGTGCGTGTTGGGGTCGATAGTCCATGGAGCAGGAACAGACGATCGCTGTTAGCACAACGACTAATAGAGGCAGTGTCGCATTCTATAATCGGATATAGTCCTCAAGGAAAGAGGAGGAATGGAGTGAGGTTGAGATCGTAGCGTCTAAGTCCGTCCCTCTTGCACTGCCCCCTTACTAATCGATCGTGTGTCAAAGTCCCTCAGCCCTAGCAAGAGTACCACCATGTCTTGGAGATGCCGGCATTTGCAGCACTCATCTCCACGCAGAAGCCCTTCATACGATGTGAAGAAAAACGTTTGATGTCCCTCTTCGCAGGGATGACTCTGATCGGAACCACCAGCGGAATGGCACACATGGCTTCGGCATAAGCTCTTGCAGAGCTCGATACCTCTATGCCACTCCGACAGCAACCGACAGCAACGCAACCCACTTACGCTGCAGTGCAACGAACTTATTAGGCATCCAAACCTTCACGGATTGAACACGTATCCCGCACACCGGCAGCAGTCCCAATCGGCAGATCACACCCTCCAGTCCTCCAGGATGTAAAGGTGGGTGGGGATATAACCCCGCCACCCCTCCTTCCCCCAACGCAGCCTACCACCTGCTCGACTCGTAGTCCTCCACCTCCAATCGACCAAAATGCGACACGAACGCTCGTCACTACCTACCCCGGTCTCTACGAATTCCTTCTGGCACAGCGAGCCTAATGAGTTCCTCATCGGGCATCATACAACCGAGGAGTTGCCGAAGGAAGCCGACGTGGTGATTGTGGGAAGTGGCATTACAGGGACTTCTGCGGCGAGGTTCTTGGCTGAGGATGAGAGGGCAAAGGGGAAGAGTGTTGTGTTGTTGGAGGCTAGGGAGGCGTGTTGGGGGGCCACTGGCAGGGTGGGTTGAATGCTCTTTTACTACTTGAGGGCCGTACTGGCGTTTGCGGGCATAGAATGAGGATGAATTCTGCTTGATCTTTCACGAGCTTTCGTCCGATGCCGGAGTAGATGGAAGGTCTCATTGCGCTGGAGCATAGCACCATGCTAACAGCCCTCGCAGAACGGCGGCCACTGCCAGCCCCTCCTCTTCGACCGCTCCGCCGATGTAGCGCGATTCGAACTGCGCAATGTGTCTGCCGTAAAGACCTACATAGAAAAGCACTCCGTCCCTTGCGAATGGCGCTCCGTTTCCGGTTGTCGCACCTTTTGGACCGAAGCCACCATGGCCGAAGCCGAGAAAGAAATTGCCTACCTCCAAAAGATAGCACCCTCGATTGCCGAACAAGTCGCAGTGATAAAGGACAAGGAAGAGCTGAAGAAGCACAGAGTGAATGAGGACTGCATAGGCGCTACCTTGACCGCCGGAGCAGGAAGTCTATGGCCCTACAAGCTCGTCACGTTCATCCTAGAGAAGCTGGTCAGAGACGGAAAGTTGAACTTGCAAACCAAGACACCAGTCACGGAGATTACATCTTCCGACGGGAGACACACGCTCCAAACGCCGCGCGGCACCATCAGCTCCAAAACCGTCATTCTAGCGACGAACGCCTATACGTCGGCGCTGCTTCCCCACTTCGCCGATCTCATCGTTCCCGTGCGCGGCGAAATGTCCGCCCTCTTCCCGCCCAAGAACTCCACCATTCTCCCCAACTCATACGGCATGGTAGCAGCCCTCGGCCAAGCAGCAAACAATGACGATTACCTCATCCAACGCCCGTACTCGGCGGTCCCGAATCCTGCGGGCCATCTGATGTTTGGCGGCGGCCGCGGAGCGGGAACTTTACCCAGCATAGGCATAAGCGACGACAGTGTGATTGATGAGGGCGCTGCTGCTTATCTGCGAAGTGCGTTGCTCAAGGTACTGAAGCTTGACGGTGAGACGGAGGGGTTGAAGGAGCTCAGAGCTGCAGCAGAGTGGTCCGGTATTATGGGCTACTCGAGGGATGATCATCCGTGGGTGGGCAAGGTACCGAGAAGCGAGGGACTGTGGCTTAGTGGCGGGTATACGGGGCACGGAATGCCCAATGGGACCTTGTGTGGGAAGGCAATTGTGGACATGGTGCTGGGCGAGGAGAGTGGAAAGGAGCTGGGCGAGATCTACAGGGAGCTTGTAGAACAGGGCGACATTCCGAAGAGCTACATAATCACAGAGGAGAGGATTGCCAAGGCGAGATTGTGGCCGACGGTCGAGGTGCAAGATCGGGAGGGTGTGCGTATGAAGGGCATCGTTTGAAGAAGTTACATAGCAAACCAGCGTCACACCAGCACATCTTGACATATACCGGTATACCGTCCATTGTTCTCAAGCTACCCCGCTCGTCAAGCGTCAACAGCGTCAACAGCGTCAATTGAATCCGCGCCTCCTCAATTTCCACCATGTTCATGTCCCCCCCGCAAACTCCTTTCCCTCTCGGCCGTGGACCAACGCAAACGTCAAACTTGCTCTCCGTCGGCAAAGGCAAAACGCCCCGTTCTGCACTGTTCTGTTTCGGCAAGCACATGATGCACATCAGGCTAATCATGTGGCTTGAATGTAGCTGACTAATGTTCATACGCGAAAAGCTGCAGGTAAAAGAAGCGCTACGAGCGAGGGGCAGATTCGGTCTGGAGAAAGTGGTATAAATACGAGCCAGCATATCTAGTGTTGTGTCAAACATTTGCAGCCAGTTACATCCAGGGCGCAGGACTTCTCGAAGACGTTTTACGAGCTATTAAAGAAATCGAATACCACTGTGTACTATAGCGGTCGCTATCTAGAACAGAGTACTCGAACGGTTCTGCTTTGATCTAAAACCGTACCCCTCGAACCCGCACGATGGTCACTACCCAACCCCCCAAAAATATTGGCGTGATCCTTTTCCCCGGCTTCCAGCTGCTCGATCTTTGCGGCCCCCTCGACGTCCTCAACCTTCTCGCTATTACAGAGACTCTCAACTTATCGATCCTCGCGTCGACTCTGGAACCCGTGTCGACACGTCACGTTCTGCAAGAGAACCAGAAATCGAATTTCAGTGAGAGCATTGTGCCGACGCATACTTTTGATACGGCGCCGGATGATCTGGAAGTGTTGATTATCCCGGGAGGTTTTGGGTCGAGAAAGGAGGAGAATATCGATGGGCTTGTTGAGTTCGTTAAAGGGTATTATCCGAGACTGAGGTGAGTTTGTTTACTAGGTGGTGGATGGTGCGTGATTGAGAGATGTTTGCTGATTTTGGGTTGCAGGTGGTGTTTGACTGTATGCACTGGAAGCGCGATCCTGGCCAAGACCGGTGTGCTTGACGGGAAGCGCGCGACTTCGAATAAGAAAGCTTTTGCATGGGTAAGTAAACCGTCTCCGCACTTTCCACCACCCCTTCCAATTCTGATTGGCAATGTCACACTGCATCTGTCAATTCGTCCACAGCCCATCTTCCCCTTCTCTCTGGGTGGACACTTCCCTAACAGCACCTAGGTGAAAGAGCAGAACACAAACGTCCACTGGGTCCCCAAAGCGCGCTGGGTTGTCGATGGTAACATTTGGACTTCCTCTGGCATTTCGGCTGGCATTGATTTAATCTACGCCTGGATCGCTGAAGTGTGGGGCGAGGAAAAGGCAAGCTATCTGGCGGATAGTAGTGAGTATGGGAGGAACAAGGATTCCGGCGATGATCGGTTTGCGGAGAGGTGGGGTGTGGTTTAAACCGTTGAATTTTATGGAAGAAGAGACAAGAGCTATCGGCTCAGGCAGTGTTGCAGTGGTATTGAGTTACCGCTCGGATAGCGATCGAATGCCTTCAAACCGGCCGCGCAAAATCCATAACATCGTGCTCCAAATGCAATCCCGTAAAACTCGTGAGCACCTCCGGTAGTGCCTTATCCGTCTTCGCCGCTACACTGATCATGTAATTCTCTTCGAACGCCTGAATCTCCATGCGAATGTTATCTAATCTTTGTCTCTTGAACCAAACTTCAACATCACTCACACGCTCGCCCCACGTGCCCTGCGTACTACATCTCGCTACTGTCCCCGGCCTTGGCGCCCTCACGTTCTTGAATTCTAGCTCTTTGATCCAATTCGCAAGCAGAGCTTCGCCGTCCATCTTAATATAGGCTTCTTTGTAGCACCAGTATGTGAAGAAGCGTCGGAGCTTAGCGTCGATGAGAAGGTCGCTTGAGAATGTGCGTTTCTCACCGGAGGGAAGTGTAGCTGTGAGGTTCTGGTCGCGTCTACAACACCGGTCATGGCGGCCTAGCATGTCTGACGTGACCATCGTTCCGTCGAGGAGAGGGAATGGGTCGACGTTGTACTTCATATCCCAGCTCTCTTCATAACTGTATATTTCTTGGTAGACGTCAACCCACCCATCGAATCCTTCTTGATCAATGACTCTGTAGTCGTTCCGCTCATTGACGCATACAATGTCCACGCCGAGTTCTACCTCGCTCTTTTCACCACCCCTCTCACACTTACATCCTACAATCGCAACAAGCCCTGCTTGATGCGAGATATTGAATTCGACTGGCGCTGGCGTGCCATCACGAAGAAGCGCACATGGCTTCCCATGCTTAGGGTCGCGTTTGCGGCCGAACCGTATGTCTTGCCACGGTATACCGAGCGTCTTCGCAACGAACAGACGTTTGAGTAGAGCCGAAGCTAGGCTCATCTTTGCGTCGGCAATGTGATATTTTCGAATACATGCTTCGCGTTCTTCGGGGGAGATTAGTTGTAACGCTTCGGAAGCCTGGTGGGGTTGTCAGCACGGCTCCAATCGCTCATAGGGAGAAGCAGACCGATTCTGCGATTTTGTCGCCAGGCCATAATGATCGCGTATCGAGCAACCAACATGTCAAAGCCAACTGCCCCTCTGGTAGAGTCATCGCGTGCTTCTGTGGCTATTCACGGAAGGAAGTGTGAAGGTTAGAGTTTGGGAGTCGGAACAAAGGCCGCACCCAATCGATAAGCATTGGACCCTTGATTACTCTCTGGAACTTTTTAATTTATATCTGCCACTACTGCCGCGAATCTGCGAACCACTCTTCGGACTCCGACACTCAGTCACAAATTCATAGTCATTAACGTCATTTCCAAAGATGACAGTGCCGATCCCGGATGTCACCGTTGGCGTTCTTGCGCTACAAGGCGCGTTCAGCGAGCACATACAGCTACTGCGACAGGCAACTGAGTCACTCAAAAGGCGAAGTGTAAAATGGGAATTTATCGAGGTTAGAACACCACATGAGTTGGCAAGATGCGATGGATTGATTCTGCCGGGGGGCGAGAGCACGACCATGTCACTTGTTGCGGCGCGCTCGGGAATGTTGGAGCCGTTAAGAGAGTTCGTCAAGTAGGTGATTCGCCACTGCTGTCGCGTGCCTAGTTGCACATATTGACTGCGCCCAGAGTACTTCGTAAACCGACCTGGGGGACGTGTGCAGGTCTCATCCTACTTGCGGAAAGTGCGAACAGGACGAAGAAGGGCGGACAAGATCTCATCGGAGGGCTAGATGTGCGGGTCAATCGGAATCACTTTGGTCGGCAGGTAGAGAGCTTCCAAGCAAACCTTGACCTGCCGTTTCTGGGCGACTCTGTTGACCAAATGGCGAACGAGCCTTACCGCTGTGTCTTCATCAGAGCGCCTGTAGTAGAGAGGATTCTCCCACACAAGGAAGGTATTCAGACAGAGGAGGCTGCAGCGGACGATACGGTAGTGGCGCCTGCGAAGGAGCCAGCAGACGAGCTTGCAAAAGAAGAACTGAAAGCGGAGGTGGAGATACTGGCAAAGTTGTCGACGCGTTCGCCAGCTCTACAGAACAACCAAGAGCACCACCACACTAACGCTGAAGACATCATTGCCGTACGACAGGGCAATGTCTTTGGCATCAGCTTCCACCCCGAGCTGACGGCAGACCCGCGCATACATGCGTGGTGGCTCGAGCAGATATTGAAGGCGGTTCAAAAGAGGCAGCAGTTCGATTTGGCTGATCGCTCGGTATCATGAAGACGGTGAAGAAGCACAGCGCATAATGAAGCACCAGCGGACTGGGTTTAGAGGAGTCACTGTACCCGTTAGATCTTTACCTAGACCTAGTCTGCCGAAGCAGCCATCCACCTAATGAAACCTGGACGCACATGCCTCCGCAGAAATAACTAACGCCAAACCCCACCCATGCCTGGTATAATACACTTATGTTGCAGTAATGGTCATGATCAGTCATACTCGTCGGCGTAGGCTCTACCGAAGCCGCCGCGCCCCGGATCAAACTCGTCGCGGTATTCGTCGCGCACCTGGCCGCCAGACTTGCCTCGTCTGTGTACTATTAGCCTCAGTTACTGCGTATTTTCCGCATTCGGCATACCCGTATTGTCGGCCCTCCGCGAACCCCTCATCAAGATCGGTACGTATAACGCGCTCATCTAGCTTCGTGCCGCCAATGTACTTCATGCAGTCCAGCGCGTCTTGATGCGTGTAGTATTCGACGAAGCAAAACCCGCATGGTGTCTTCTGGAACCGATCGAGGCCCATAACCAAGCGCTTGATCTCGCCACACTTGGAGAAAAGCTCGTGGATTTGCTCTTCGGTAGTGTAGAATGACCTGGCGGATTAGCAGCTGTAGGCAGCTTTGTCAGGCCAAGCTACGCACAAATTCCCCACGTAGAGCGTGGTCGCATCCTTGAGCTTGTCTTCAAACTCGGGCGTCTGTTCGCGGCGCAGCTCGTCGTCGCGATTGCGATTCCGCCGTCGGTTCTACATCGATGTTAGGTTGCTTCGCAGCGTGTTGACACGGGACGGATAGCACCTTGCTAGTCGCATATGTGCTTGGCCTGTCAAGGCGCTCGACGGTGTTCCTCTTCGATGGCGGCATGGTGAAGAGTTTCTGGTGCAATCAGCGGCTTTAAGAAAGGGTACTGATATCAATAAAGCTAGAAGAGAGCTTGCGAGGGCGAGTGAGAGCGGGGTGAAAGGTTGAGGAAGATGCGGAAGTGACGGTTGGAGCTCAAGCTCTTGCCCGGAAGGTAAAAGTACTGCCGCAGATTACCCGACGCGTTCGCGCTTCTCTCACCACTAATTATGTTGTTTGCCTAGTCCCGGAGCTCCAAGCCTACAGCAGCGCCTTTCTTGCGGGATCGATCGGCTTCTTTACCCCAATCTCTCACTGCCTCTCGGTCTCGAGCTTACGATGCCCAAGGTTCTCAGCTACACGCCCGCCTGGCTCGCCCGTCCAAGCCCTGGCTACCATCTGTTTGCGCCGAAGCCGTCCACGAGCCAAGCTCTAGTTCAGAAGAGAGAGAGCACAGGACTGCGAAAGACGATAGCAACAAGGGATTCGGAAATATTTGTAGCAGCAGGGCACGAGATACGATGGGCAGACTTGGCGCAGTTGAAGGAGGACGAGTCGCCCGTGTACCGCACCCTCAAAGTTTCCATACCGCGGCCGATTGAGCGCCTCACAATCTCACCCTCTGGCGAGTTCCTTGCCGTCTCCACCTCGCACACCGTTCACGTTATCTGCCTCCCCACACACGCGCTCCTTGCGATCGGCCACGACAACGCCCTCAAGCCGAAACCGTTCCAAGTAGGACGGACCGCACATGTCGTGGAGGAGTCGCCGATAGCTTCAGTACTATGGCATCCCCTGAGTTACCACGGCCACTGCCTGGTCACCATCACTCAAGCTGGAGTGGTGCGGCTCTGGGAGGTAAACCGCGCAGACCGCTCAACCTTCGATGAGCCTACACTGTCGATTGACCTGGAGAAGCTTGCAAATGCTCGAACAGACCAGGAAGATCTAGGCGCCTCGAAATTCGGGGCTACCAAAGGCTTTTCCCCAGACTCTATCGACCTCGAAGTCGCTTCTGCTTGCTTTGGAGATTTCCCCGACCAAGAAGGGGTTCACGGATGGGCACCGATGACCTTGTGGATTGCAACGATTGCAGGCGCCGTCTACGCGCTGTGCCCCCTCCTGCCAACCAAGTGGCAGCTAGTAGAAACGCCTGGCGCAACCGCGTTTATGCAAACTTTGGCTTCGTCAATTAACATCAACCACGCCGACGTCACAGAGGACGCCGACGCATCCAAAGACGAGAAGATAACTGCAGATAAACAGCTTTCATGGTTGAGCGACATCTTGTATCAAGAGCCCCTTAAGGAAGAGCTTCTAAATGAAGACACCATCAACGTGTTCACCCGCCCTTCCAGCGTCCCAGCGGTTCCGTTGCTCCAGGGGCCGTTCTCTATCATGCCCGAGGTTGAGGACTTTGAGCTGAGTGACATGACTGTATTTTCGTTCAAGACCTTCTCCAATGGGACTGAAGACGAAACTGCTGTGGGGCTGCCTGCGGCTGCCGTCTGCCTTCTCACAGACACTTGCCAAGTACATGTGTGCCTTGATTTGGAGGGCATTGTGGGAAGGTGGCTTCCCTCCCCCGAAGTAAGTGTGAAAATACTCGTTTCGTCAAGCGGCGGCTAAACCTGGTAGGATAGCATTGTTTTCGAGCCGATTGAACACAGTCTCGTGGTTGCCGAAACCATAACGCTTGCGGACGATGGTATCTCCTCATCCAAGCAGAGCATAACGCCGGATATACACACCGACTTTTCCTTCTTTGTCACACACGCTAGCGGGGTGTATTATGTCTCGCTAGAGCCCTGGATACGAAATTTGGAGACCGAACTCTCGGAGCCCCAATGTGAAGGGTCTGCCATTCGCCTCAAATGTCTACTCGAATCCGCGAATACCATTGTCGAGCAATGCGTTCGGCGCCAACCGGCCGACCAGCGCAAGGAAGTCACATCGAGTGTTGTCGTTGAAGATGGAATCGTGGGATACCTTCTCCTTACCACTGTTGACAACGAGCCACAAGCTGTCATGCTCGATGCTCCAGAGGAAGGTGACCCTACCGACGAAGACATTGACAACTACATGGCAGGTCCTACCTTGTCGAAAGTAGTACGCGAACCCTGGCAGCCACCGAAAGAGCTTTGGCAGCCTTTCGACCTTAGGGCAGCCATCGAGGTTCCGAGCCGATACAGGAGTTTATTGAAAGAGGAAATCACCTTATCACCCGCCACCTTGCAGATTCTGATGAACGCTCATCGTGTTCTGGCGGTGCATACAGATCGGCTTCAACATGCTGTCTCGGACCTGTTCAACAGGTGTCAACGCCTCCAAGATGAATTCCGAGACCAAATCCTCAGGACTGCGCAACTAGTGCCCAAGGTCGACGCTGTGACGGGCAGTGACGAGAGCAAAGCTGATGCTGAATCGGTTACTTATGGTACCCCAAAGATTGAAGAACGATTGGAGAAAGTCAAGGCAAAACAGGAGGCGATGAACATGCGATTCCAAGCACTTCGCCAGAGGATGGCCAGCGTTGGAGGCGCAGAACTTAGCGAAAAGGAGGCTAGTCTCCTCCAAGAGCTGCAGACACTGGAGGGCAGTGTTGATCACGAGGCGCAAACGTTGACAGGCGAGATTGATGGCAGCGAGGTTCCTGTGTGGGAGCGCCTCAAGAAGGTCAAGGATATGAAGACGTCGTTGGCCAAGGAGGTCGGGGGGTTGAAGGCGGCCGGTGAGGAGCGCGCGGCTCCGAGTGTGAAGGTGCCGTCACAATCGCGCAGGCAGGAGAATGAACAAGTGCAGAGGATGCTGCAGCACCAGACAGAACTGTTGGAGGCGACGACGAACCGCCTAAGAAGTTTTGGGCTTTCGATACCTGCCTTGTCTTTGGAAGGCAGTGGCTGAAGCCTTTCTTAGGTATGATGTTTGACAACATTCTTGCATTTCGGCATTTTGGCGTGGACGCGATGCTAAGCAATATCGCGTCCCAGGGGTAGGCGGGCCGAGCAACGCTTGAGGGTTTTGGCATTGGGATTAAGCACAGGTACCCGTACCGAAGCACGACAGCTAAACCTTGAGCAACAGGATCAATGTCTTCTGATACCCAGATACAAATTCGAAACTGTTTTAGCACTACTTCAGATGGTCTTTTCTCACCCAGCCATAGTGACTTGGAAGCCACTCCCAAGAAAACAGCGCAAACTCGCGTCTGCCACCATCCTTAGCCCTACGCCGGCCCTACGGAGCCAACAAATAACAGTGGCCATCACACAATGTGCATCTAGAGCACTCGTCTAGGCCGTAGTACTTTAGTAACCCATTCGCTTGGGCACCCGTTCTCGCCTCCGCACCTACTTCATCAATCCACCAGGGGCGGGAAACACTCTCCCAATCACAAGGCGGCCAACACGGGCGCAAATAGCACACCTTCATGCAACTGTATATTACCTCGCAGCAGGCTAGATTGCCCCCCTCCAAGGCTGAATTGCGTCTATTCGTTTCGACGAGGGAGATTGTGTATTTATGGTGGGATTTGCGCCGTCTGACTGTGTCGATTGCGCTGTGGAACGTTGATGGTAGCGGTAGTGGTGGTAGAGTCGGGCTGGGCTGTGCTCTGAGGTAACGTTGGCGAGACGGTAGACTCATGGGAGCCTGCGCGATGGGGCCGTCCTCGGGGAGCGACGAAGATGCCCAGCTGCGGCACAGCAGAGAGGCAGATGCGCTTTTTGAATGTATCACGTCGCCATCACATCACCGAGCGGCTATTCCTCCCGCCGCAACGGCTTCAAGCGCATCTCGCCAGAGTTGTTCCTTCGCCGCGCAGCGGCACCGCGCAAATCAGTAGCAGAAAGCGTGAGCTGGGCGCTTAGGGTCCGCCGACTACCGAAGGCCGCCGTGTGATGGCTCTGCAGGGCACAAGCCAGCCTGGCCATCGCTCCCGCTCGTTGGTCCGCTACCCCCGGACGGCCAATATACTCATCCCGCTCCTATTGGGCTGCCGAGTGAACATGCGAGGGCTGACATGCATTGCTGGCCAGGGCGTTCGACGAGAACGTTATGCTGGCGGGCTGCAAAGAGGAAAGCGGCCTCTGTGGGCTTGGACGATGCCCGCGCGGCGATTGGGTCGTGTGTGGCACCAAGGTTCTCGATGCGGTGCAGTGCGGGAGGACTTGGGATGGGTTTAAGTGCTGATGTGCCCCCGCCACTCGCGATCGTGTTCTGCTGCCGACCTGAGTTGAGCTGTCTGGATTCTGTGTCGCTGTCGCCGTCCTCCCACAACCATCGCACTAGTAACAGCAACAGCAGGCCGTCGACCTGGTTGTACCTAGCAAGACATCGGAGCCGCGTCCTCGCACATCAGGCCAGGTCCGGGATCGGACCGCATCGCAACCACCGCAATGTTTCGTTTCGCATCGCTCATCTGTCTCGTCGCATACTCCACTCTCGCCGCCGCCCACACCGTCATCGTGTATCCCGGCTGGAGAGGCAACAATATCCATACGAATGGCACCGTATCCGAGACCGACCAGAGCATTATTCCAGGGAGTCTGGGGATCACGCGTGATGACAATGGGACGCTTGGGTTTCCGTACGGAATGCAGTGGATGTATCCATGTACGTTGGTCGCGCATTCCTTTCCCTTCATTCGGACCCAAGTACCCGTATTGCTGTATTCGGGCCGTCCCAACATCCGGACGCCATCACGTACCACAAACATAGCAGCTTGGCTAACATTCAAACAACAGGCGGCGGCATGGCCACCTCGACCAACCGCACCAAATGGCCCATCCGCGGCGGCGCAATCAGCATCCAACCCGGCTGGTTCCCCGGCCACGCCTTTGCCCAGTTCTACATTAACATGGGCTATGGCAACGAGCCCTTGAACTACAGCCACTCCATGCTTCCCGTTTTCTCAATAACGGGGCCCTCGAATATCCAGTATAACGGCACCTTCTGTCTACCGCAGGTGCCACTCCCCGCGAATTATACGCCCCAAGTGGGCGATAATGCGACGATTCAAGTTATTGAGACGGCGCAGCATGGAGCAGCGCTTTACAACGTATGTGTACTTATGCTCTAAGAGAAAGACAGAGGGAGGCTAACATGTGGACAGTGTGCGGATATCACTTTTGCGGAGCCAGAAGATGTGCCCGAAGTCAACGAGACGAATTGTTTCAACTCGTCAACTATCGGCGAACAAATCGGATTCCAGATGGTGTACACGACGACTTCATCACCAGCTTCCCCAACAGTTACGCTGAATGGGTGGATATCACTCATGGTGCCGATCATGCTGGCGACAGCGAGTTGGATAACGTGGCTATAGCCCCTCGGTATCGATTCGATTTCATTATTCATAGCAATATCTCAGTGTTTACTTGATCCTGTAAGCGGGCGTATACGGCGTTCGATATCCGGGGCGGTAGTGGTGTCCTTTTTTTGTATAGCCTCGAAACGCTGGATGCCAACTATCAACGGATCCTTTTGGAGGAAACGGTTTTCACGGAAAGGTTCTGCAGACACAGCTCCACATTGTACATTGCACGGCGCTGGGGATCCTTCAACTATTCTTTAGGAGCACGCATCAAGCCTGCTCGGATAGCTTTCCTCTTATCATTTCTAATTTAATGGAGATAAAGTCATTACAATGGTGCTGACGCCAGTGTTGATGCCATGCCTGTAGGGCCAATTGTCTTAGGTCACTTGAGACGCCTGATCTAACTTACCTCGGGTACCTTATACGGTTCTAGGACCTGGCGTTTGATGGAGAACCGGGCCAGTTAAGAAGCGAGAAGAGGCATGCATACGTGATACCCATATCGTCCGGTATGTAGATGTGAGATGGACTTTCATCAGGCTCCCAACGAAAGGGGTTTTCTGATCGATTTAAAAGAAAGGATATAAAAGCGCATCGTACACATACCCGGCACGGCTAACGCCCGGTGGTGGCGTGTCAGCCAAACGCCCAACAACGCTTTTATTTATTCCTTTCCGTGTGTGAGCTCAAGCATACAAATACTTCCCTTGTCAAACCATTCAGTCGAGATCCTTCACCAACGCTACGGAATGTTGGGTCTAGCATGCTCCGCTTTCAAGATCAAATCCTGTCTCCACTCCCTCCTCTGCACTCCCTGGACATCTCTCTATTGCCCTGCCGCACACTCTAGCTCCGTTGATGTCGCCATCATCGGCGGTGGACTTTCCGGCCTCACGACAGCACACGAACTGCTGAAAGCCGGTAAATCCGTTCTCGTACTCGAGGCACGCAATAAGGTTGGCGGCAAAGTACTCAACCGCGCGCTCAAAAATGGGGGGGTTGCGGAAGTAGGCGCTGAATTTGTGGGGCCTACGTAAGACAAGATCCTCGAATTGATCGAAGAGCTAGGGTTGCAGACGTTCGATACGTATGATGAGGGCAACTATATTCTATGGCGGAATGGCGAGAGAAAAGTCTACGGTAAGCACTTTCTACTCGATAATTTGCCGCCCGTATCCTGGCTCTCTCTCCTCCAACTCAGCCTCGTTCAGACTCTTCTCGACATGAGCGAATTGAGCTTGTTGTATGTGTTGAGTTATATAGCGGGGGCGGGGAATGAGACGGCGAGGGGGAGGTTGGAGAGGTTATTGGGGGTTAAGGGAGGTGGACAGGAATGGAGGGTTGGGAGAGGGACGGGAGAAATCCCTACGAGGTTAGCGGAGAGAGTGGGATGGGAGAATGTCGTGATGGGTGCTGTGGTGGTGAAGGTAATAAGAATAGATGAAGGATATGAGGTCCGGGTGGGAGGGGGAAGTGTGAGAGCGGAGAAAGTGGTGGTCGCCATGGCACCTACGTTGATGAAGAAAATCACATTTGAGCCTGACCTTCCAGAGAAGAGAAAGAAACTGAACGAGGGCATGATAATGGGCGCAATGGGGAAAGCTATCGCTGTCTACCCAACCCCCTTTTGGCGAAACGACGCCAACCTAAACGCGCAAGCCTTCACCGACCAAGGCGTCATAGGCCTCACCTTCGGCAACTCACCCGAAGACAGCTCCTTCGGCGCCATAATGGGATTCTTCTAAGCCGACGAAATGCGGCGCGTCGACCACCTATCTCCTGCACAAGTCCGATCCGAAGTGCTATTCGGATTTCAAGCGGTATTTTGGGAACAAGGCGGGCAATATTACCGACTTTGTGATACAGCGATGGGGCTTGGAGGAGCATCTTTGGGGCGGGCCTACGGCTTTTGCGCCGCCGAGTGTACTGAGCAGGTATGGAGATAGCTTGAAGGAGAGTGTGGGTGGGATTCACTTTGCGGGGACGGAGACGAGTGCATATTGGCCAGGGTATATGGATGGAGCTGTGAGGAGTGGGCAGCGTGTTGCGAAGGAGGTGCTAGAATCACTATCTGGCAGACTGTAGAACATATAGCGTACACATTTGCAGATGGAGCACTCTGCAACATTCATTCCGAGCTTACCGGCCACCGTTCCGAACCACACTAACCCGAAATCCCTCCTCCAACAAAAACTGCCCACTACGCGCCCACCTCCCCTCTTTATCACAAACGAACGACATCCGCACCCGCCCTCTTTACCGTTTCGTACCTGCGTGACCGTAAGCGCTCATGCAAGCCACAACTTTAATCCAACCTCCGGCATAACAACGTCGCCCCGTTGCGCTGGCACCTTCACCTACATCGAGAAGGCGACCCCGAAGCGAACGATGCGCGCCTCGTAACGCTAAGTGGAGGGTGTCACCTGCATAAGGCACTATTGAGTGTGTAGAAGAACGGGAGACGGTAGGGGAGAGGATATGGATGGCAACAAGGGAAAGGGGAGGCGCGTAAAGAGAAAGCAGGTACAGAGCGAGGATGGGTGGACTGTTGTCGCGGGCTCGAGCTCTGATCGAGCGAAAGGGGTTGAGAAGCCACAGGGTTCCAGACCGACTCGGACCGTGGATGGCTTGACGGTTGAGAGACTAGCAAACGAGTTTAAGGATATGGAGAACCGGTGGCAGAAGACTTCCTGCGCGAAGACTCTAGACAAGATGCTCAGGTTGAAGGATTGGACTATCAAGGAGGCGGTCTGTATAGGTATTGGCAGCTTGAGTCTGGATTGGGAACATCGCTGGAGGTCGATGTGGCAGCTTGTGCTGTTCATCGCCGTCATCAAAGTTTGTGAGTGCCCAGCGAGACAACCCTCCTGCGTAGAGCTAACGGATGCAGTACAAGATCACAACCCCACCATAGCCCTCTACGCACAAGAACCTATTTTCACACCCCTTGACACCGCCTTCCTCTCTACCCTATCCATAACCGTTCTCCCTGCCGGTATTGAGTCGCGGATCACACCTACCTCGTTTGTGCTCGCACCGTTCGTCGACTGGTATATACTCGTACCTGTCTTTCTTAAAGATAGGGATCCGGAGCTGTATATTGGAAATGAGATACTGGGTGATTATAAGGCGTATGCAAATACAATAGAAAAGGAGATGGTGCTTGAGGATAGCAATACGGTTGGGGCGAAATTCATTGTAGGGAAAGAGAGGAGGAGGGTGCCCGAGTTTGAGGAGCACGGATCGGCGTTGGAGGGGTTGATAATTTATTGGAGGGGGGATGTTGATGAGGATGAAGAGTGACTGGGCACTACAGCTTCTACTGAGCTGCTAGCATGGGTCAACAGTTAAGTGCGCAAGTCCCATACCAGGTACTCGAATGCGCGTATTCAGTTGGATTCTCAGAGCAGGCAATTGGCAAAATACAAAGACCGACAACCTGTTTCCTCCCTTACAATCGTCAATGAGCGTGCAACATCTCAAGCAAGAACAGGGCGAAAACAAGTGTAATGAGTGGAAAGAAGCGAAGAATCCTGTCCATCATCGTCCCATCATCGTCCCATTACCTCTTGCAAACACTTTGTCCTCACGGCTCAACGGTCGTACGATGCAATGGCTTCCTTCAAAGATGCACTCAACTTCGCGTTCTCCTGCTTTGCGCACTCACCCCGAGTCGGGATCAATGAGATAAGCTTAAAGGCAATAGTGTCCACTATCTTCTCGATAGCGCGCAGTGCCGTTGCAATGATCCGGCCAACGAAAGCGTTCTCGTCACGCTCATACACCTGGACCGCTCCATTAGATGGCACGTCGCGCTTCAAGGGACCATTCTCAAGGAGACCAGCTTGGCCAATCAAGATGTTGAGCAGCGCCTGATGAATCCTGACAAACTCGACAAACGCAATGACGACAGTATCGCTATCACACCCCGCTGGGAGGGGCGGCAAGAAGATGAAGCGTGGAGCCGCGGTTTCTAGTGTGATAGCGACGTTACTGAGCCCACGGGCGACGTCTTGGATGGGACCCTGTGCAAAGGCGGCCCCTACATCTTGATCGCCTTTGGGCGGCGTCACTCCGATGAGTCGCGCCGGGCTTTGAAGGTTCTGAGACAGAAGAGAGACTTTATTGATGGCGTTGATGACAAGAGTTGCGCCCGAAACCAGCTGACCAGAGCAGCCCTTTGCAGGGCACACTTCCGGTGTAGGGGTTGGGTTGTCTGGCCCAGTTGGGCTCGGTGGTTCTGGGAATGGGTACTCTGCGCACTCGCCTGGCAGGGTGGTGGCGATGACGACTCTGGTCGCATTCGCTGGCGCATCGATGATGGTGGTGGTTGTAGGCTCTGCCTGGGGCGGGAGATATACAGTCACGGTTCCAGGAATGAATTCCACAGTGCTAGTTGGAACTCCGACAATAACGAAGGGGCCGACGGTTCCGCCGCAACCGGTCACTGTCGTCGTGAAGGGGGCGGCTTGGGTCGGGAGGGGGATAGACAGAGTCGAAGTTGTTTCTCGGGGAAGCACATTGGCAGTGACGGCCAAAGCCAAGAAAAAGGAGGTGGCAAGCAGAGTAGACATGGTGAGTGAAGATTGGAAAGTCCCGAAAGCTGCTTAATGACTTTGCGATGTTTATGCTCAGAAGGATGTCAGACGGCTTTTATATAGAATGTGAATGACGGAAGGGGTAAGTCATCGCTCCATCTTGATAATACATGGTACAGTTTTCCTCAGTACTAACAATGAGCCGAACATGTACTAGCCACCTTGGTCATTCGCGTTACCTGACACACTCGAGCCCCTCTAGTAGTGTTCGAAAAACACTAGTGCTCAACCGACACATTGATCATCCCCCTATGCCATCGCAACCAACCGAACTATGCACAAGCATTGCTATTGGCGAATTAGTTGCATGCGTCCTCATCACGTGAAACTTGGTATCCAATTCATCGGTTCACCAGTACTTGCTACGGGAACTCATGTTCAAGTACTCTGTGTTCTATCCGATCTGGAGAGCCTCACGTGCCTCGATTACGCTGCCACGTTGGACCGATTTCTCCACACTGCAAAATATTCAGTCACTATCACTAACCTCGTACACCGCATCCTCTGCGTCGAGTTCAGGACCATTAAAAGCCTTACACAAGTCTTGCGGTACTTTGGTACATGACGGAATTGGAGCTGTGTCCATGCTGAATTAGGTTCCCTCACCAAACGTCGTTTATCTTCTGCGATAGACACGGGCTATGCCGCCTCTTCATCAAACCTCGCCATTATCTTATCAGGGAAATTGCAAGGGTTTGAAAGCCTTGGGTTCGGGGTGCGCGTCATAACATTACTATCTAAAGGTTTTATATCCGTCTCATTCCTGGCATCGTGAGTATGTTACATCAAACCCCCTGTTCGGAAGTCACAGCACGTAGCGTCGATTTCTGATGGATTCGCTCGATGGAAAGCCGTTCTCGGCCTTGCAAGCCAGAGCTGTCACAGCATTTCAGGAAACCGTTCACTAAATGTTGAAATGGCCTCCTCAAGGTCGATCTCCTGGATACAACGGCCAGCAGTAACGTCATCGTTCGTTCGTTGAGGAATGGTACCTCCTCGGATACTCTTCTTTCGCCCACGACTTCGGCCACGTTCCTTCGACTCGGCCACTCCACTCTCCTTACAGCCTGGTATATCAATGTTTACCCCCGTTAAAACAACGGTACATAGCGTTGTCCCTGTGGAGCCTCTCGCGCGCAACCATTGCAACTACAGCCAATGTTCGTGTCGCGGTCAGTACTTGCACGAAGCAGCGCCATTGACACCTATCTTTCTCGAAGCATACAGTCTACACAACATCTATACATTCAAAAGACTGCTTTCGACATCCCCTCTGTCATCGATCTGGCGAGCCGTCTCTCACCGTATGGTGATCGCAGAAGCGAACTCTTCAAGCGCTATTGCACATTATGTCCTCCGGTATCTACTCGCTTGAGAGAATATGCAACTCTTGCTTCGGCAATAATTCACCCGAGCGTAGCACCACTATAGACGATGAGAGCAACGGTCCGCTAGTTATGTGTTATGTTTGCTACAAGGGGCCGCCTAACGCGGACGCTCACGTTCTTCAAATTCTCGGCAACGCTCTCACTCGTAGCCCGTTGAACCAGAGCACGGCAGAACGGTAGCGCCAAGGAGAGGGGTTCTTGTGCGCTGAGACAAACGATCCCCGCGCCATAATCGACTACAGAGCTGGTACAAGCTCTCTCATGACTGAGTAGTTTCGCTCAAAAGGTGCTTCTCGAAGAGCTAGGATTGGCAAAAGGCTCTTGACTGGTGCATGAGATAAATCCCACAGCGTCAAGCCGTCATATGTGCTACACTGACTATCCGATTGCACTTTCTGTGGCAAATCTCTAGAGCCGGTTGCATATACCGGCTTTTGAGGGGTATGGGACACGCCGCTTGCTCTTCGAAACGGCCTCTTTGCAGCGATTTGTTCACAAGGTCTGCTTAGGTGATTGTTTACATGGAGAGCTCAACATGTAGTTAAATATGACTCCATTTACAGTCTGCTCAGTAGGCGGCAGGGCAAGTGATTGCGGGACAATATGCGTTTACTTGTCTATCCTGGGTCATATAAACAGGATTTGTTTCGAATTTGCACAATAGGAGTCTCTTTTTGTAAGGTCCGCACGAAATACGGGAGGAGTTTGTCCACAGTAGAGGTGCTATACCCACACCTTATACACGCTAATAGAATAAGAAGATGTGCATATGTTAAGCGCACAAGCTTCGTGTTTAAATTCACTACCTTGGAGAGCAAGGTTGCTTCCCTGCCTTTGTGCGGTAATTGAGTCTGATGTGCCGACGGGCATTCTGATAGTTGAGGCACGTGCGCTTCAAGAGTGTCTTTAAGGACTTCGGAACTTCGAGGAGTAGGGATGGATCATCTTGAAGTTGAACCCTAAGGATTTCTAGCGTAATCCTTAACTTAACTCTCTTCTATATTCGAGCAGGGCGACTTAAGGGGCACAAAAATGGGTCTCGTGCAAAGACGGGGTATTAGGTTGGCAAAAGCACTGCTGAAACGCGTGCTGGGTGTTCGAGAGGGACCGATAGTGACTGTAGCGAGGCTAGAAAAGAGGGTACAGCACAGTATGGATGAACGAATTATGAGCTGTTGACGTTGCTCGTGTTAAGAAACATGAGAGCGCAGGAACTCGTGATGACATTGCGGCACACGATGAGTTGCAAGGTACAGGTTGTTGAAAGGCTAGATGAGTGAGAGGAACTAGCTGGAGCGGTCAACTCGGTGAGGGTTGAACGCAGCTTCCTAGCTCGGCTTTTTCCTATCAGTCCAAGTTGAGTAACCATTCACCTTCACCGCCAGGACTTGGTGACGACACGCACGCAGTAGACTTTTCACTTCAATCCACTCATTCCACCCGGAATAATGTTGCACCGGTGTTTAATCAACACAACTTTGGCTTCACCTCAGCGAAGAATTCTCTCCCTTCAGCTCAGCGCTTTCAGCACCTCGGAATGGCGCCAGCACAAGGTCCGATGGCCACGCCGTGGAGCAATCGCTCGCCCGCAGCTTCCATTGACCCGACGAACGGACAATGCGGCCAAGTCGAAAATTTCCTCCCCAGTAAGAGCGATGTGCTACAGTCTAAGCGACACGATTGACTTGGGACAGATGAACCTACCGAGCTCAAGAAAATCATCTCAGCCCTTCGGCAAGAGCTTGCGCGGTGCCGAAAGCGTGAAGACGCCATTCGAGCTGTGTTCATCGCCAACCATGAGAAGGAGCAGGCCCTCTCACAGAAGGCCCTTGACTTGGAAGTGAAAGGCCTGGAGTTGAAGTTCAAGGAGGCGCAACTGAACATGAAGAGCAAGAGGATGGAGGCCGAGCGGAGGCAGAGGGAAGACCAGAAGTCCATCATCGACGAGCATGTCGCGGAGCAGAAAAAGCTTGCGGATGCTTACAAAGAGAGCATCAAGCAGACCGACTTCACTCGCGGGGACGCCATTCACGAAGAGGAGTCCACAAGCAACTGGGCACATCTCGCCATTACGGCCACTGCATCTGGACGGACCCTTGAGAAATTCCAGATCAAAGATACTTCCAAATTCGATACTTATCGGCTTCCGATATCCGCGGATGCTATGAATAGGGCACAGGTCCAGCTTTTGCGCAGGCATGACTATTACCGAGGTTGGTTCGACTGCGCCAAAGTTGCTAAAGCCAGAGAAGTTGTGGAGAGGGAATCATATCCTACTAAATGTTTTCCGCCTCTAGACGACTCGAGCCATCCGTTAAACGCTTTTTGCGCGGGCAGCAATGTTGGCGCGCTTTTCGGGTGGTCTACCTTGTGCAACCTTCATAACAAGCCGGAATGGGATGTTCGGTTAGATGACAAAAAATGGTCGCTCACGGAAGTCTCGCTCGGTCTCGAATTGGGAATAAGCGACCCATTCTGGGCGGGCGTGGAAGGTGGCCTAGAACATGTCAAAAAAGAGTTTCAGCGGATACTGGTCGAGCATGAAGCGGAGTAGCTTGTTAAAGAACGAGTAGGGACGCAAGAAGAAACTGTACAATCAGCTCTCACTCGAAAACCACTTATACAAATTCTAGCGCTGACTTTAGGGCTGGAGTCAGAGTAGAGTTACTGAGCAATATTCGAGTATCCAAGGTGAAGGTCCCTTAACTGCTCTACGGTTATGAAATTTTTCGAAACACCCGTAGTAACTGCTAGCTTAGCATAATTCAATCTTGCTGAAAAAATGTCTCAATGCCATCCTCGAATCCTGATCGCTTCTCCTCCTCTGTTATTTCCTTCCTCCCTTGCCCCACCTATTTACAACCATTCCCCGATTTACAATACCTCCCTTCCTTCCGTGATCTCCCCTCCAGTATGCTCAAACTTATTCACTTTTGATTCGGGCCTACCAGACGATACGTCTCTACTGCCCATTCCCAAACTCTACGCTCCACTCACTAAAGCCTTCACGAAATAAACGGCCAATTCATTCATGATACCTCATACTTGGTCTTCCACCCCAACGCTTCTCCATCAAGTACTTCAGTCGCCGCCATCTTGAGCGCATAATTCAGTAACGGGACCGTAACAGAAGCATGTAGTGGTGGAACCGCTATGTGCGTGGCAACTTACGTCTTTGATGATTTGGGTCCGTAGCTTATTCTGAAAAGTGAAGAGCAAGTGTGACGAGCGGAATTAATATACAGTAGGGATGAAAGCGATTGATGATCATTTGAAGCAGGGGATGGGTAAGGTTGGTGATTTTTGCCCGAAGGTCCTAAGATGCCATGGGTCAGTTGAATGATCGGCGTTGTTGGATTTGGTACAACACTGTGTGCAAAGGCCCACGTTGACGAAGCTAAGCTGTAGTACTGCTGCAGCAGTTGGCTCCCTGTAGTCCCGCCATACTCGCATACTTCACGCAGTTAATTCAGCTTCACATATTGCAACAACAAGCGGGACACAAATACCGGCGCTCTCCACTGTTTCGACGTCTCCCCACAATACCAAGTACCCACCATCTATGTTAATACATATAACAAACTCTATAAATTTTCATGGAAAGAAATCTTGAGTATAATGTACGATAAGCATCAACAAGACTACAAGCAGACCAGAGCTGAAGCAATCGCAGACCGCCCACATCGCGCCAATACCCGGGCCGCTGAGCCCTCGCGACACACCAATTGTGGGCAATCCTCTTCTTCTAGAAAACCTACCTCGCGACAGCTACCACCTGTAAAAACGTACTTCGCGACGACTCGTTGCTAAGGAGCCTTCGCAATACTCATCTTGGAATCGGACATGTCCTTCCAAATACCAACCTCTCAAGCTAACCACCAACCCTCGCCCACTCAACACAGTCGACTATCCCGCTCGACCGTACCAGAATTCTACCCAACACCAAGGCCACACTACCATACCACTAAAACTAACGTAAGGAGCCACCAGCAACCCAGCCCGTCGCAGCCCTTCCAAATCATCCCCACAAAAGGGGCTAGCGCATAAAACTTCTCCGCCCCCCAAGCGCTATACCTACAACCTGCGCAAATGTAACAGCCCCTCTAGCCACAACCATGCCGCAGATATCGATTGGGAAACAAGTGTCGCGACCTCTCCGGCAACCCCTTCTACTGGAGACAGTTATGTTATCCGAATCCTTCCACGAAGCGGGCAAAGAGAGTATTTTGCGCGGAAAGAAGATATTCCGTTGTTGAGTAGGTTAGTTAATCGCTGGGGGGCGAGGGTACTTGGAACGGGGTGGGGCGAGGTTGGATGGCGTGGCGAGGGAGGGGAAGGAGATTCGGTTGATGCCGGCGATGGGTTGGATGGTGAGGGCGAAAGTCGGGTTGGAAGCATCGTTGGTACGAATGGGGTGGGTGGGCCGAGGACGGAGGATGAGGGGAAAGATGGGAGTGTGCGGGATGGTGAAGACGGCGCGCTTGAGTATTGCTGTGTCGTGATATATTGTAAGCCGAACTACACGGTCTATTTCGAGTGTTGGCCATTTGGCATACCCTTGCCGTACGTCGACTCAGCCATCACACTATGTGTGAGGCAGGGTGGCATCCATTCTCGAGCGATACGCGCTGGATGACTAGGCGATGTTATCAGGCGTGTCCTGCCCACTTCTTCATTGTTCTGACCAATATGAGCTTGCGCGATTGAAAGTGTACGGTCCAAACTCGCAAATCGACCGTGTAGCGGCGTACGCAGGGCTAACGGTGACAAGCTCGAACGTTCATGTCGACGACGGTCCTCGCGGCGGCTGAGCGTTCGATCGTTGATGATGGTTCGTATCCTGTTCACCGGTCTAGAGTTTTAGATCAGTCTTTGGGGGCGTTTAGTTGAGGGCCTCTATTCGGGTCTCTTCAGTAAAAGTCTGTGTGAGTCTGTCAGAACTTTTACCACACTGAAGTAGTCAACACGATGCTGAAACGAAGAGGTCAGTGCGTTGGTGGAAGGAAATTTGTAGTGCCTCCAAGTCCGGTGAGGTCTTCAAACAATCATTCTCTGCGTCTTCATACAGAAAGCGGGGTTTGAAGGGGGACAATGTCTTGAGGACTTGAGAAAGTAACCGGCTACTTCCGATGAAAGGGCCATGGGAGAGATGTTGATGATATGACATGATTGCCTTTTCTTCCTTTGCAATGATGAAGCTGAGGGAAGTAGATAGCGCAGAGCAAACACAATGTGGCACACTGAGCATCGTCCCCATCAAGAACCTCGCGAAGAGATCTACAAACCGTGCATCGAGGGGCCCTTGTGTTCACAATAGCAAGGTACACTCATCTCACCGCTTCTACGCCTATATCACGGTCTAATATAGCACATAACGTTCGCTAACATATCACTCCCCTATCGTGCTTCCAACTCAACGCCCAACGTGCCCGACGCCACCCGACCCACACCTTGCGAGTACTTCGCCGCCATCAACGAGGCGGATGGCAAGGAACATCCTTTCCCCGGGCCAGCGGCAATTGACGTGTCCAATACCTCGCCTGCCCAGCCATTCTCCGCTTCATTCTACAGGTCTAGATGCGCGGCAGGTATACGTACTCATGTGCCGATCTTGGGTCTGGCATCAGCGATCTGTGCCTAAGATGGTAGGTGGAGAATGTTTGCGAGCATGTTGGGAAGCTTTGTCTGGGGTGAGGAGATATTGACCGAGGGTGATTGAGGTGATGCGGGGAGGTCTCCGCTTGTGAGTGGATCGTTAGACGGGGGTTGCTTTTGCTGGTGTGAATGGCAAGGGTGTCTCGAATAGATGGTGTGGGCATCGTCAGCCTCACTCGGTGAAGGGAGTGAGACCATTGATGGTATCATACTACTGGATATGGAAACGAGAGCGGCAGAGTGGATGACAACGGCATTTTAAGTTGGCTAGACTGTCCTCATGGAGCGCATGTTCGAACGATAGGACCGAAGCCGACACCATCAGGCTCAGACCCGTGACTTGCTTACGCATACTCACCAGGTCGTACCATGCTTTTGCATCCACGCATATCCGCGCGCTAGCCTCCTACCAGCGCCCACAGGCCTCTTTCTGCCCACGTTATGTCGCACTATTGTCGACGTTTGACGGCGCTTCTCAACTGTCGGGTCCCGGAGATTTCTCTCGCGTAAAATAAGGTTGTGCGTATTGGATATTTATGATAGGCGATGTGAGGTTTGTGAGGGCTTTTATTGCTCCTGTGTTATGCGCTACGCCTTTCTGAAACGGAGAGCGAGGCTAGAACGACTGGTAGGTCTGGTGAAACCCTCGGCTTCACTGTCCCGCCTTTCTTGAAAATAACCCAATTATTGTTGGATTTGCGCTCGATGCTTTCGAGTCGCAGGATTTGTAAAGCGGAGGTCGTTCTATGGTATAACCGATTCACAGAGCACAATGCTATTTTGAGCCTCGTGGTGCGATGCCGTGAGAGGGGGTTAAGCAAGGGACGAACAGAATTATCTTCGGCACCAAAAACCCGCCTCGTGGAACAACTTGACGCCCTTCGAGGTGAAAAGCCGTGATCGGTGATACAAGCTACACAAACCACACATGGTCGACAGGGTTTGCATTCTCGCCAGTTTCTCAATTACCGACGTCGGCGCCATGGTTGCCTACATTCTTCGGCCATTCCATCTCCTGCATCGTAAGCGCAGACAACTCCCGTGAGACGCCGACAACAAGCAGTACTTCGAGAAGCTCTCAACATGATCGGCCGCTGTCTGTGGAGACGTCGCTAAAAACTCGCCGAACGCACCAGCGCTAGCTTGGAACTTCACACGATTTGCTTGGATCACGCTGGTGGGCGCGATGCATGATGGGGAGAACGCTCCAAGCGCTAGAGCAATTTATGCAATAGAGCCCCGTGGAACGGGCCACAGTTGCGTAGTACGAACGAGAATAGAAGCACTGGTGCGAGTACACTGGTGAGGGCATTGGCGAGTAGGGCTGGCCCTAAATCCACGACTCGCGACAATATGGTACGACTACATCAACGCTAGCGTCTCGAATCATGCCGATGGCTGGTGTACGGTTTGGTTCGTGTAGGAGGTTGAAGGTGTCTCTCCAATCAGCTTCCCCATTTGCACGTACTTCCTCGAGTGGATGTACCATGATGCGACTGCTTTTAGGAGCAATACGAGGTTCACATCCGCGTATTTGGTCTGCGCGGCTTCGGATTCGAATATTGAAATTGCGGCCCGAATACGAGGCTGCGGGAAGTAGTGTATGCCACAGTAGCATGCCGCGGATGTTGGTGATGAAGAGCGTCCGTATACTGACCCAAATCGCGACCTCCGTCTCATGCGTGTCGCTGATTACTGCCGATAGATTTGCCCGGGGATTGCTTCTATTCTTACTCGCAAGTAGGAGTGTGGGGGCGGACATGTAGGATGGAGTGAGTGCTCTCCAATAGAAGGTCGTCTGACCGGAAAGGGGATATACTGGCTGTGCTAAGGCCCGCGAAGCTCTGCATGGAGCCAACATTGTGGCTTGACTGGTATATATGTGTGTGCCTAGATATGGAAGTTCGTGGTCCATCTTCTTCCGCAAAGTTCAAAAAAGCAAGTGGATGCTCGGAGGAGTTTCCGCATTCTCTTGTTGTTGGGCCGCCATTTGATTTTCGATCTCATTTAGATGATGCAAATGCGCATGTGATGTTGCGAAGGAGTGGAGTTGAGCTGGTGAAGTTTACAGTATTCTGACATCTTTATTGTCGGTGTTGAAGACGCGATCGATCTAGGTTTGGCGTTACTAGCCGTTCATGACCGGCCATCTAGATCTTGGCTCTTCTACGCGACTCAGGCCTACGTCGCATCGCCGAATTCTCCTTTTTCCCCGATGAGGAGTGGGCCTGATGCCACGTCAATACGGAATGAGTCGCAATTATGACGCGGGTGTAATCGTGACTCTAGGTAGTACCCAGCCTCGACGCCGAAGGCACGACACTTCTTAACGATTGGTTGTACTCTCGGTTCTCGCTGGGCACGTCGCCAAGCGCATTGCAATAGATGTTTTCTTTTTCTTGGGCCTTTGACACGCGACTGCCACAGCGTGCCCTACGTCTAACACGCTCACTGTTTGCGACGCGGTGCGTGCAAGCTGGGCCAGTGTTGCTCAAGGCGGAAGACGAGACGGCTGACGACCCGACAGTCTGGTTTGGGCAACAGCAGGCTCCTGAAATGCCTCGGCAGCCAATCACAAGGACCACGGGGGCGGGAGAAGGGTCTTCGAAACGGCCCTTGGGGAGTTCATAGGCCGAACCTGTCTCTGGAGAGTAGGCCGAATCGGTGTCTGGCTCCTGACATCATGCTCGCGTAGGTAACGTAAGAACCGGAGAGGTGCGCGGACGCTGCAGAGATCAGCCCATTCAGAACCCTTGCTCAAGTGTCGGCGCAAATCATAATCGCAGCAGGCCTAGTCCACCGACCAGGAAAGTGCGGGAGGCCAGGCTCTCCTTGTCGCCACCTCAAGTATGATCTGGGTTGGCACGTGCCAAGACCACGATAAAAGCCGGCAATGGGAAAGTGCCGCCCGAGGTCCAATCAGCAACACAACTGCCCAATTTGACGCTTATGCAGAGGCGTTGTCTTCTGAGGCTCGGTTAGGAGGCAGGGCGATTTCAAAGCAGAGGCCGAGATCTCTCGTCTCCAAATCGCACGGCAGCGCAGTTGCGAGAAGAACCGGCGCTGACTTCCTCTCTTGCACTCGGATCCTCGGGTTCGCTTCAGTTGTCTCTTGCTGCTTTTGCGGTTGGGGGGTGCTGGGCCCCGGTCGAAAGCTCCTCGTATGCCCCTCACCTTACGACATCGGTGAGGGTGCTCCACGGCGCGAAGGCAACCCTCAAGGGAAGGCGGGAAGCAAGGTCGAGGGGCCCTGATGGCGATCTCCCACACCTGTCAGCGGCCTGGAGCCTGTAAACAACTTGTTCCAACGCGTCGTCTCCCTCGACCTGGTGGAAGGGACGGCGGCACAGAGTGCATACAGTCGAGCGTCGGAGTTGCTGCTGTACCCATCCGGCCATAAGGCCATTCTTGCGCGCTGCAGCGCATTGCGTATGGTGTGCGGACGGATGACGACCCTGCCGAACTTCGCCTCTGGCAGAAAACGGCCCCCCTCGAACGCGCATGTCGATCGCTAAGCATTTCAGCCGGGGGGCTAGTCCGTTTCAAACAAGGGTGAAAAGCTCCGGCAATAGTGGACCGCGCAGGCGATATTGATTGCTGCTGCGCTTTCATATTACTTGGGGAAAGAATTGCGGGAAAATGGCCGCAGCGCGTCCAATGAGCGCCGTTGAATTGCCTCTGCGCTGCATTGCGATGCGAAGAAAAACGAGCGAAGCGTACGACGAGGGCATATCCGGGCGTGGAGGCCCTGCCGGGTTCGTTCGCTGGGGGTAAAGTTGCGGGACGAGTCGCGATCCTTGAACATGGGATGCCAGCCACCACCAAGCCCCCTGCGATCGCCCACCGTTGTTGTCGAATACAGAATCCCTGCCATGGTCAATGGCCATTTTGGCGACCATGGACATGCCCTCCCGCTCGATAAGCTTTGATCATGTCCGCTCGCTTGAGCGGCAAAATCTCCGGCGAAGACGTGGTGTTTGGTTATGTGATGGTATCTCGGAACCATGCCGCCGCGATGTGAGTGCGATGGAAGCTCGAGCCCACATGACAGCAGCGACAGCTGACCCTTTCGCGGATGCACGTCGCCGTAGAGCACCTTGAGTTACCGTGCGACTGGCAAGGCGGCGGGCTGAAGAGGCGACGGCTGTGGTTGTACAGCGACTCGAGAGGAATCCATCTCCATGTGGCTTCCCCATCTTGTGCTACGCGTGATGCTTTCGAAAGCGTGGGCTACCGCGTCAGTGCGATACCGAGCCCGGTAAGGCTTGTGTGACCACCGGGAGGCACGTTATCGTTGCCACTGACTGAAGACGCGCTTGCGGCCGGCAGTTGAGCAGCTGACGGGCGCGCGAAGCGCTCGCTGTGCTGGCGCGGAGCGAGCAGTCGATGCAATGGTGTATTGTTGCTGTTCTGCGTTCTGCGTTCTGAGAAGACTCTTGACGTCCAGCTGGCGTTCATTTAGAGTTGCTGGTCGCTCGGTACCTGACTTGTCGCCCTTGTCGCTGAGCAGGCCAACACGATGCCCTCAGGGGTTCTCCGCATTCCACGCATTACTTAATCACGTCCCATGTCACGATCTGCCCGGGGCCACGCCAACGACACGTCAATCGCAGCGTGTTTCCGTCGCGTGTTCTTCTGGAAAGCTGCCAACCGGAGAGCTCGGCATGCGGCGAACGCGCGCAGCCGGTTTCATGCTGAGAGCCAGAGGTGCAAGCGGCAACGGCTGGGAGCCCGTCTGAAACCGGGCGACATCGGACGTGATTGTTCAATCTCGCGACTATCAGCGCCGCCTAGACGGCTATTCAGCGAGCGCGTGTTGTTTGCTGCGACGCGTGAATGCGCGCCCGAGCATGACGGCAATTTAACTTATTATAGCACAGGGCTCAAGGATGGGCAAAAAACACTATCTGCCGGGTCCGCCAACGGGCTCACTCGCCCTACGCGCACGGCCGCCGGGCGCATGAAGAGCTGGTCGCGGAACCGGCCCCCTGATGCGATCTCTCCTGCGAGCGCTTCCAAATGGCATTTCCGAGGGCGCGCGGCCGATCCGGGCTAGGCCGACACATGGCGCCCACAGCCGCTGGTGATGCCGTTGGGCGTTGGGCGCCACGGCCGATCGAGGTGCGGACGGTGGGGTCGCTGTGTGCAACAGCACAACGGTCGACTAGGCTAGCGGGTGTGGAGAAGGACTCGAGAAGCGGGCAGGCATGAAGCTGTGGCGCGACTCCCAAGGTTCTGCCGGGCGCAGCCAGGGCCGCAAGAAGCGATATGCAGAGGGGGCGTGGTGTGGTGTGGTGTGGGTGGGCGGATGGACCAGGAGCATAAGGGCGGGCTGCAGGGGCGCTGTAAGCAGAAGGTGAATCTTCTACCAGGTCGCAAGTCGCAGGCGCATGGCCGCAGGCGCAGGTCGCAGCTGCCCGGTGCGCTCATTTACCCGAGGCAGCGACGAGCGGGCCGTCGCTGCTGCTGCCTGTTCTGTTCTGCCCGGTGTACGTGATGACGATGATGATGTGTGTGTGTGTGCGCGTGGTGTGGTGTGGTGTGGTGCGGTGCGGTGCGGTGTGCGGTGTGCGGGCTGCGGGCTGCGGGCGGCGGGCATGCATAGGGAGGAGGCCTCTGAGGCTCCATATCGAAGCTGTTGCGCCACGACAGGCGGTCAACCGCGTGCGCGCGCCCAGTCTTCTCCGTCTCCTTCCCCGCCGCCTCCTCCTCCTTCGTGCTCGTCTGCTTCTGCTTCGTCTCTCGTCCGCGCCGCCAGCCCCATCCGTCGTCGCCCAGGCCCTGTTCCCCGTCGCCCACTGCGAAGGCCGCACCCCCTGCACGCCCAGCCGGCGATCCTGACCCCCGGCCGGTGCCCAAAAGGGCTCCTCGTCCGGGCGTGCAGGCAGAGCAGGGAGGTGGCTGGCACGGCCGGGAGGCGTTAGTTGTTTTACGTTTATTTCACGCCTGCTCCACCCTCGGCGCACCCACGGCCGCCTCTGCCATTCATCGTCTCCTGGCCCTCCTCTCTAGCGGCGCTGCTCCTGGTGCGTGAAATTGCGCAGGCTACGCTACTGCACCCAACTGCACCCTCGTCGCCCGCGCCCGCGCCCGGGCCTTCGCCGCCGGTTCCTCGACACCACCGACGGTAGCAGCAATAACAATGTCGCAGTCGCATGCCCCAGATAGGGCCCGGAAGTATAAGGAAGAGCCGGCGCCTGTAGCGGCGCAGAGAATGGTGAGTTGCTTCTGCTCTGCTCCCTCCCCTGCCCTGCCGCCCGCTGCCCCTCGCCCGCCGCACCACCGCCCGCCTCGACCGTTGCAGTTTGGGCTTCGCGAAGCCTGCCTGTCGCTGTCGCCAGCCCTCGCTCATCCTCGCGCATCCTCGCGCATCCTCGCGCTTTTGCATGCTGCTGCAGCCTCTGCAAGCCGCACCCACGTCCCAGTTACCCCAGCCAGCGCGCGCGACGGCCTACATGGTATGCTCCTGCCAAGCAGCCCTGCTACCCAAACCGCCTCCTCTTCCCTGCACTTCCCTGTCGCACCCGGCCCTCTCCTGGTCTCTGTCATCCAGACGCACGCAGCGGGAACCCTGCGCGCCCTGAGCGAAACCCCAGAGCTCCATCTGCTGTGTTGGCAAAGGCCAAAGACGTCGCGCGCTTCCTTCTCTAGCCCCTCCTCCTAATCCTATAAACTATTCCCTACTGTCCAGTCTCTCTGCACCCTGCCCCTCGCATATCGCCGTTGCATCCCGCCGTCCCCTGCCGCCTGTCTATCTTTTTTTTCCGATCGACGCCTCTCTTTCGCAACAACTCGTTGCTGCTCACCGCACGCTGCTGACTTGGGGTGCGCCTCCCAGCATCACCCCCACCCGGCCCAGGGCTTGCCACCGCCAACCCACCATCCGCAACACCATCCGCGGCCCGGCGCTATCCAGCATCACCAGCAGCACCACGCACAACACCACCCCCAACACCACCAGCAACATCGTCCCGGCTCGCCTCACCAGCCACCGCCCGCCCAGTCCCCGGTCCAGGCTCACTATCCGTCGCCGCATCCTTCTAACCCCCAGGCCCAGCCTCATCAATCACCCTACGTCCAGCAGCTCCAGGGTCCGCCAGGACCGCAGCAGCAGGAAGTGCCCTACTACCCGGCACACCCAAGCCCGTATAGCACAAACAGTGCACCGAGCAACTATTCGTCCTCAGGTACGTTCTTTAGCCATCGACAGGTGGAAATACGCGTCGCAAAATAACCAGACGCGCTGTTGAAAGGCCGGATGTTGTGGCGCTCACCACCGACTCTTGGCCCCGCCTGAACCGAGTAACCTCGACTGACTCCCGCAGCAGAAACACCAGAGCTCATGGCCGCCGCCACCATGAATCGGTCGGGGTTCCCGCCAATATCTTACCACACCCCACAGTCAAATTCGCCAGCCTCAGTTCAATCACCTCAGCATGACCAGCATGGCAGGCCCATTTACGGGCAGCCGCCTAGCCAGATGCCGCCTTCCATGTACTACACTCCATATGGATCAGCGGGAGTGCCACAGCCATCACCCTACCCGCAGCACCCATCTTCACAGCAGCAACAGCAGCCCCAACAGCAGCAAATGACGACAAGTTCGCTCCTCATGTCGCATCAGCAAGGCCAGCAAATCCACCATCCTCACCCTCACCAGCCGCATCCCCAGACCCCAGGAATGACCGGAAGCCCAAAGTCACGCATGCCACAGACGCCTTTGCAACGACCGCCCTCAGGGCTCGGTCCGCCGCAAGCCCCACCGCAAGCCCCTCCGGTCGGAACGCCTGGCATGCATAATGGACCACCTTCAGCGGCAACTGTAAATCCGAATGCCGCACCCGGACCTATTCCCGCGACTACGCCTTTAGTGGTGAGACAGGACCAGAACGGAGTGCAGTGGATAGCTTTTGAGTATTCGCGTGATCGAGTGAAGATGGAGTATACGATCCGCTGCGATGTAGAGTCGATCAGCGTCGACGATCTTCCCCAGGAGTTCAAGACGGAAAACTGCGTGTACCCCCGCGCGTGTTGCAACAAGGATCAGTACAAAGGAAACCGTCTGCACTATGAGACCGAGTGCAATACTGTAGGCTGGGCTCTTGCACAGCTGAACCCGTGTCTGCGAGGCAAGCGCGGGCTGATTCAACGAGCAGTCGACAGCTGGCGGAACAGCAACCAAGACCCACGGTTGAGGAGTCGACGAGTGCGGAGGATGGCCAAGATGAACAACCGCAAGGCAGTTCAAGCGACGCATGGCAACCACATGGCTGGACCAGGTGGTCCCGCTGCGCCTGGGGTCCCGAATTCAGCCGGCATGCCAGCACCACCCCAACAGCCGAGCATGAGCATGGGCGGAACCCCGATGCACCATCACCATGAGCACACAGGAGGACCTCAGGGAGGTAGTAATGACGTTAGCGGTATGTTTCCTCAGATGTGATGTTGCGATAGGCGCAAATTTGTCGGATGTTCAATGATACCTGTCGTTCCTGCACTACATGTACATTACACACTCCTTGGTTGTAATTCCCCCTTGATACCACTGCCCCATACACACATACACTACCCACACTGCACATGTCTGTTTTGCTGGCGCAAGGAGATTAGCATCACCATGCCTCATTTGTCGTGCGAGTCAATTTCTTTTGTTCACAGCTAATAGGCGCCTAGAAGCGAATACGCACCATCACCAAGCGCCGAACGGACAGTCTCCTCCCGATGACGTGCGACAGTCTCAGAATTTCTACCCTACGTATCCAACAAGCGACTCCGTAGCGGGATCAAGCGGCATGCCACCAATACACGATGCAATGGGCCACCACCCGCCGTCGCGACATGCTTCGGGTGTTCCAGTGTCAAAGCAAGACCAAGACGAAGAAGAGCGCAAAGTAGCCATATTCGGCGACCTACCTGAGTCTAAGCGACGGAAGTTTATCCTCGTCGACGATGCCCAACGTGGAACCAGAGTGCGCGTGCGAGTCACCCTTGACAGCGTCAAGATGGAAGAGATGCCCGACTCGTACCGGAAAATCAATTCAGTGTTTCCGCGAAGCTACTTCGCCATGCAAATGACCTCCCCACCAGCAAGCCCCCGGGGCAGCAAGGTATTCAGCCACGAGGACGAGCCGGACAATGAGAGCGATCCAAGCTTCCCATTGGCGGGGCGCACCACTGTCCCTGTACCCACACTCGATGGTGAGACTACTGTTCCCAAGCCGCGCTTGACACGAGCGAAGAGGTCCAAGGAGATTACTCTCAACGATCTCGGGTATCGTATGAGTTGGAGCCAAAGCCGAGTTTTCGCGGGGCGAACACTGTTTCTGCAAAAGTCACGTAAGTGAATGAACTCGGCAACGACTGGATGAGGATACTGACCTTTATCAGTCGATGCGTATCGCAACAAGATGCGAAGCAGCATAATGGGCGCTGGCCAAGATGTCGTATCAGTAGCGCCACACTTCGAAACCCGCGTTGGAAAGCGTAGGTGGAACGAGAGGATCGAGAAGAACAAAAAGAGAGGGCGCGACAGCTCGCCTTAAAAGTGCCGGCCATGTGCGAGTGGAGATGCCCTGGTCGCGCACCTGCAGCCGAACCCGCTTTTTCGAGAACCTAGCCAGGGGCCCCAACGGTACAGCCGGGGTTGATTACTCTTTTAGTCACGGAACCCATCACCTGCGGCAGCGTCACTCTTTGTTCCTCGTCGATACCCCAGCCCTTGGTTTCACAAATACCACTGTGTTTCAGGACTGCGCGTACTCGTCACTGTCACTACGGATTTGGATACACCGCTTTCTCACCGTCATCGACATGGAAGCACCTCACTCACCTCGAATTCATACGCACCCGACCTCATGTACAGGCATTGATATATACCCAGTTGTCGTGCAAGTTATGTTTCTCTTGCATGGCAACCGATCTTGCCTGCGTCTGTCTGCGCTAACCATACATCTTCATTTTGTTTTATATCCTGTACGAGCTCTTTTTTAATTACCTTTCGAGCGGATTCTGTCTACTTTGATGACCGGGAGGACAACTATGGGACGGGAAAATGTTTCACGAATGGCACCGGATGGAACGGCCTGGGTGGGCCCAGTTGCTAGACGTAATTGCGTCTTCGAATCTCTCTTCGTCTCGGCCCTTTTTTCTAGCAGGCGGTAGAGGTAGTGAATAAGCAGGTCGTGAGACAATTACATACAACTATAGACACATTTTGGTATCACTCTGCCCCTGGGAGCTGTTCACAGTCACAATACTCCGTACTCCTCGGAACCTAATGCACCTCTAATCTCATAGAACAGGCAACATCCCATCCGTAACCGTTAAGACGACGGAAGACGCACCCCAAATCAACCGACGATGAAACGGCATCATCCACAATCCTTCATCCCGTTCATAACTCTCAAGCGTGCGCATAATAGCCATGGCTACAGCCACAAGATGGTTCGTTGTGGGGATAAAGTATCGCTTCCAAACATTACCTGGGCTTAGCGTGCAGGGAAGGTCCTTTTAGCTGAGGCGATAGGCGTCAGGCACACATGGATCCAGTAAGGAAGTCCTGGCTTGTCAGGTTGCCTACCAGATGACAGCGGGTCACGCGGAAACACCATGTCCCCCCAGACGCCCATGCGCCTTTCCCGTGCAACCAGAGGTGCCATGGTGGTGGTGGTGGCGGCGGCGGCGGTAGTGGTTCGTCACACAGCGCGAGCCTGCGCTACAATAACGGGGCGCTTTATCGAGCGTACTTTAACCAAACCCCGCCGCCGCGATAATACGCTTACATGTACTTTCATGCAAGCAGACAGTAATCCCCTCTAATTACCTAAATCTCCGCTCCCCTTCCCGTCCATTCCCAATCCTCTCACGCAATCCGCAATTCCCGTGATCGTCACCGGCAACAACCAAAAACAAAAACGAAAGCCAGGTACTGATAACAATTTGACCGAAAAACCCCGGGGCGCGCCCACCGCGCTACGGCGCGTGCGCTCGGTTCCCGGCGTGTGTTGGCGCGAAGCTCGAGCATGGTTGCTCGTTTCTGGACGTTGCCGGGCGGGAGAGGCGGGGGAGGCTGTCAAAAAACGTGGTTGCGTGGTGCGTGGTGCGTAGTGGGTGCGTGCGGTTTTCGCTCGCGCCGGTTGGGTTGGACGAATCAGGGAGGGGGAAGGGGGAGAAGGGTGGGTACCTCTCATCTCTCATCTCTCACGTGGTTTGATCGTAATGTTAGGTTTTGTGGGTAAAGGGGGAGGGAGGTGGTAGCGATTTTTTTTGCATTGCATTGCATTGCATTGTATTGCATTGCGGTGTGCGTGTGTGTGGGTGTGGGTGTGTGCAGACGTTGAGATAGGACATGTTCATGGGAGAACCGTGCGTGCAGTGGAACGTATGGCTAAATGTATTGGTGGAGGATAACTGCGCGTTCCTGAGCGACAACAGGGTATGTGCTTGCGCCACGAACTGGAGGAGACATGGGCAAGCTGGTTCGCATGCTACATCAGCTGGTGGCAATATTACTGAAGACTGGAGCGATGGATGCCATTAGTGTGACAGTCAGCTGATATCACCGAGAAGGAAGCGGGATTGGACGTGGTTGCTTCATTGTCATTTGCTTCATTATTGTGGCCTAGGCTGTCATGTGTACAGGTATACCGGTGTTCCTTCGACCTCATCCAACCCAGCATTATCCTTGATGTTAAGATGTGCTCCAATTGCCTGCCCTAGTATTGGAACGCGGGCATAGCAGAGCACCCTACATTAACCTCCGCAAGTCAACGATCACCTCCCTAGACTTGAAGTGCAAATGCTACCTCAACCCTGAGGCGCTTCATATGCGGTAGTCGAAACACGGTCGGAGGCGATCTCGCTTGAGTGACGTACGATTGCACTGCTGAAACCATAGAGGACCGGTCCAGAAGTTGCTTTTGATTCAATACTTCAATTGATCCATCTTTGTAGGCGCGAAGCAATTCGAAACGAACCCGTTTGATAACTGTGATCCGATGCGTGCTGCACATGAACTCAACGCTTGACGCGTCGGCTCCTCGTCGTCCTGGGAGCGGTGGTTCTGGCCTGACTGGAGGTTGTGGGTGCTTCGTAAGACCTCGTTGCACGTCTCTTTGCAGTGGTGGTAGAGTTTTCAGCATTGGTGGCATCGGTTGCCTTGCGCTTGCGAGACACTTGCTCGACCTCCAAGCTGTTGTTCTTCGTGAAAGCAGCGGTGTTTTCTGTGCCTGGCCCAACATTCCCCATGATCTCATCCGCAACACAAACGCTGCGATTCGCCTCAGAAGATGGCGGAGTCGGTGGACGTTTACCGTTACGGCTTGCAACTGGGAACTTGGGTGTTGATGCAACCGCCAGAGAATTCCCATTCGGCTTGCTTGTGTTCCGCTGTTGGGCGACCCAGGACAAGAGCTTCTCTTCAGCTTCCTCATCCTCCTCGTCCTCATCGCCCTGACCTAGCAATTCGTCTGCCATTTCACCAGCGATGTCATCACCAGCATCTTTGTCGGTTGCCATACGCATCGCAAAGTCTAGCAATTGCTGTGGGTCCATTCCGTGGAGCGGACCTCCGGCAGCAGCGAGGCGCTCTTGCAAGACTGCCATCAACGCTCCAGGGTCAATGCCAGCATCTTCCTCTTCTTCGTCAACATCTGCTTCTGGCGCGGGTGACACGAGCTCGGATCTAGAGGAAGCGTGAGCTTTGCCTCCCTTCGAAGACGATATTCCCGGGGATGCCGCATCCGACGATTGCTGGACCCATTCAGATGTGTCGACCACCTTCTCCCGCCAGTTCTTCATCAGCGCGTATGACTCCGCATTCTCCGCCAGCATCCTTAGCTTCGGGGCGCGATTCGCCTGTGAGCGCCAGACGATGGGCGAGTTGCAAAGCATAGTCGAATCGCCCTGACCTAGTGCGCGTGGGTTGGTGAGCCGCTGCTTCTTCCGTCCACGAGTTGCTGTTGCACCGCGTTTCCTCTTCTGGCCTATCTTTGCAGCACTAGCGCCGTTGTTTGGCTCGAAGCTCGCGTTGTCGTAGCCGTCCGACGCATATTCAAGATCATTGAAGTAATCGAAGCGGTCCCAATCCAGCATGTCATCGTCATAGACGGTCGGAGGAGGCGATGGCACCGCGTGTTCTGCGAGATCGTCGGCGACTATGTATTCCTCCTCAATATACAACCAGTCCTCCCCATAGTCTGAGTAGTCGTCACCGTAGTCGCTCATCTTGACTGCAAGACGGAAAGTCGCATAAGCCCGCGCGGTCGTACAAAGGCCTTTGTTGTGCACGGAAGACAGGCGCTGGGGTCGGTAACAAGACGTGCAGTAGTAGAGTGACGTATCAGATCCTGCTCGTGAGGAAGACTCGATGGTTGATACGGGTTTCGATGACTGAGATGTCGTGACGGCGCGGAGGAGGGCGGCTGTGGCGGATTGACGTGGAATGCAGGCACTGGCCCCGTGCGCTCGCGGAAGTTGGGGGCACAACAGGCACCTTCTTCGGGCCGGACAGGCGTAGTTTGCGTGCGTCCTGAGATGGTTCCTGATGAGCAGCGCGGATGTTGATATTGAAGCCTCCTCCGAGTAAACACGCGAGCCCCTCGCCGCTGCGGATTGCGTCTGCCAAGTCTGGGGTACGGCTGGCGGCGGCTTTACTCACGCCGAGGCACCTTCCTACTTACCCTTCAGTATCCCCAGCAAACAATGCTCTGAAAAGCTCTGCACTCTTCTCTTTCCCTCGTTCTAGTCATTCGTGATAATGCGCGCTGTACGGAAGTCCACCCATCTTTCACGCCAGCTCCGAGCGACCAATGCCGTCCGTTACAGCTCTACAACAGCTGCAGTGGTTAAGCCGCTTACCTCTGTCCTCATAGCAAATCGCGGCGAAATTGCCCTGTAAGAGGAATCCCCGAGCACTCCAGAGCAATCGTGCTGATAGTGGTGCCAGACGAGTGGGTCGAACAGCGGCTGAGTATGGTATCCGAACAACGACCCTCTATACGGATCCCGATGCACGATCGCAGCACGCATTAAGCTCGCCGTATGCTGTGAATCTCGGAGATGTTTCCGCATATTTGGATGGTGACCGGATAATAAAGATTGCACAGGAGCAGGGCTGTCAGGGCATACATCCGGGCTATGGATTTGTATAGTACCATGAGTTGGACACGGTAAATTGTGCATACTGATCGCGCTGCAGCTGAGTGAGAACCCTACGTTTGCGCGCAAGTGCACAGAAGCCGGCCTGACATTCATTGGACCACCATGGCAGGCGATTGAATCCATGGGAAGCAAGAGGTATGCGGCTGTAAGGTTGGTTGGAGGCATGCGCTGACGGACAGTTAAAGTGAGTCCAAGGACATCATGACAGCAGCTGGCGTACCATGCATCCCGGGATATCACGGCTCGAACCAGGATCCAGAATACTTGAAAGGCGAGGCAGCAAAGATCGGGTATCCGGTCCTGCTCAAGGCTGTTAAAGGTGGAGGTGGGAAAGGAATGAGGATTGTCAACAAGCCGGAAGAGTTCTTTGATCAACTCGCATCCGCCAAATCAGAAGCACGGAACTCTTTTGGTGATGAAGTGATGCTGGTGGAGAAGTATATTACCACGCCTAGGCATATCGAAGTGCAGGTATTTGCAGATAAGCATGGCAATTGTGTAGCGTTGGGTGAGCGTGATTGCAGCATCCAGCGAAGACATCAGAAGATCTTGGAAGAATCGCCTGCCCCGCATCTGAAAGAAGAGATCCGACAAGATATATGGGAAAAAGCCAGAGCGGCTGCGCTAGCCGTGAAGTATGAAGGTGCCGGGACCGTGGAGTTCATCTTCGACAACGACAGTGGCGAGTTCTTCTTCATGGAGATGAACACACGCCTGCAGGTTGAGCACCCCGTTACTGAGATGGTAACAGGAGAAGACCTCGTGCGGTGGCAGCTCATCGTAGCGGAGGGCGGCCGACTACCACTTAGCCAGCAAGAGGTCGAGCAGAGGATCAAAGAGCGGGGTGCGGCTATTGAAGCACGGATATACGCAGAGAACCCCGACATGAACTTCATTCCAGACTCAGGTCTATTGCTGCATCTACGCACACCCGAGCCAACACCAACCGTACGGATAGACGCGGGTTTTGTTGCTGGAGATGAGGTCTCATCTCACTACGATCCCATGATCGCGAAGCTCATCGTGCAAGGCCCGACTCGAGAAGCTGCGATACAGAAACTGCGCGCTGCATTAGAAGAGTACGAGGTCGCGGGACCGATCACTAACATCGAATTTCTCAAAAAGATATGCATTAGCTCCGACTTTATCGCTGGGAACGTCGAGACAGGCTATATCCAGAAACACCACGCAGAACTCTTCACGCCCGAACCTCCCGCACCAGAAGTCTACGCACAAGCTGCGCTTGGTCTCGCACTTCAGGAGATCTCACTATTAAACCGTGATCCGTTTTCTGGACCACCTATCACAGCGGCTGGGTTTGGCAGTGGCTTCCAACGACGAGAAGTTCGCCTTGTCGAAATACCTGCTGACGGCAAAACCAACACTCAATCTACCAACATTGCTATCCACCAAACCGCCCCCTCAAAGTTCGATATCATCGTGGGCTCCCGAACATATACCAACGTAACAAGCACCTTCTCTCCCACCACCAACACTCTCTGTACATTCTACCCCCACACACGGCTTTCCACAACGTTTATCCGCGACTCAGACCGTCTAACTCTCTTCCAACAAGGCCGTCAATACCGCCTCCAACTGGCCCTTCCCAATTGGGCAGAGAAGGCGTTGGGTGTGAAAGATGTAACGAATAGCGTGCTGGCGCCCATGCCATGCAAAGTGCTAAGAGTAGAGGTCAAAGAGGGGGATGAGGTGAAGAAGGATCAGCCGTTGGTGGTGATTGAGAGCATGAAGATGGAGACGGTTATAAGGAGTCCTGTCGATGGGATTATAGAAAGGGTCGTGCACAAAGCGGGAGTAAGTGTATCCATGCCTCTGGAAAGGGAGGAAATGAATGCTAATAGTTAATACAGGATCTTTGTAAAGCAGGCACGGCGTTGGTGGAATTCGTGGAGCCAGAGGCTGGGGGGCAGTGATTGTGGACAGGCGGCTTCAGGTAACAGTATAATTACTACCCTTTTACATCAAACGATTGTAGATGCATGTATGGAAGCAAAATGAAAATCAACATGGTTCCATTTGCTGTGATCATATCTAGCAGCCTTCCACGCCAAATGTCTTCTTTAACCACGGTAAAACATACCATCAGAGTCTATTATCGCGGTAGGCTAGTAGAGTATCCATTTCAAGTGTGCCTTTTTTGCTTTTAGGGTCAGACATGTAGTGCGGGAATATGCGGTACCTTGAGGTTGGGTCAAAGAACCGCGTTTGAGCCTCAGGCGATTGTGTAGCACAAAGAGGTGGACGGAACCAGTGTTTCTGTGCACCATCACGCGATGAAAGCTTGGACGGTGCGCACATTAAGCTTTTCTTCTCTTTTACTTTGCTGAAAGAGATGTTGGCACTGCAAGTAACCCTTATGGTAACGGCTGAGATCACCGGACGTTAACATCGGCCCTCTCTTCTCATCGATACTTCTCTGTTCACTCAAGCAGCAATACCTGCGATAGTCCTTCGTCCTTCCCATTCATCTATCAGCCTACGGAGATCTAAAAATGTACTAAACCGCCATCTCGACTGTTGAGCTTATCAATACATACCTTTCTACAACTACCCAACATTCCAGCCTTCACGCCGCCTTACTAATCTTTCCCCTCGATATCACCTTTCCTTGCTTTGAAATCATCTAGGTCTCGCCCCCACCCGCACCGCCAAACCGGAAGGTAGTATGGACCACCGCCCGGGTGGTTGGGCGCGAACATGGGGCACTGCGCGGATAGATATACCGGCACATGACCTCCATATCGCAAGCTGTCCATTCACACATAATGCATTACTCGCCCCTATCCCCTCATCGCGGTAGAAGACGTGCTCTGCCTTGTGATCACGTTAGGAACTTCCGGCTCTTGAGGCCTTGGCTAGATCTTAGCATCATCCCAAAGGACGGGAGCTTTGCAGCTAGAAAGTCCAGAGAGTATGACGAGATGAGCAAGGGGTTGATGGAACGAAAAGGCTTGTACACACGTGCATCATCATGCCGATAGATTGTATATTGATTTTGATGGGATCGGCGGATGCTCCGAGAGCTTATTCGAAATAAGGTATTTCGGCGTAAAGTGTTGGCTTGGGTTTGAGTGTGGGATCCCTGTTCGCGGTCATTAATATAGCGAGCGTGGCGAGTAAAACATCAAACATTCACGATATTCGCATATTCAAGGCCAAGATAGTGATCAAATCAGCTTTAGCTAGTGTTATCTATTAAAGGCTATTAGGATAAGTACAACATAGCAGAAAAAGTAGCTCTGAACAGGTTACACAAAAGAATGACTCCAACTCCACTGAATCTGACGCCAATTAAGACTTCAGCTTAATAAGTGACTGGAACGCCTCCCGGAAGCTCCTTAAGCCATGCTCCGTTAGCACCAACATCTTCAACGACCTGTTGCTTCTTCTTGCAAGCCATCGCATCCTTGGCGGACTGGATCTTAAGAACGCTGCAGTTGGCGTTGGCGCACTTGCCGGTGGGTAGAGCGTCCATGGCCTTCTGCAGAGAGTCGTCTTTCCATCCGAAGAGGTAATCTCCGTGTTGGCCGTATCCAGTTCTTCATGAAGTCAGTCGTTTCATAATCTATATGTAGGGGTGGTTATAGGACTTACCCGTCGCCGAAGCTGTAGACGAAAGGCTGCTTGCCGTTCTTGTACCAAGCGTCATTCTTGTACTTTCCAGTGTCCCACATGACCTCGTACATGACCTGAGGAATGGAAACAGGGTGCGAAGCAGGGCACCTTGGTGTACCGAGGCCACCGCCATTGGAGTAGGCAACGTGACTCTTGTGATCCGGTGAATCAAGATTGACTCCATCCCAGCATGACGGGAAGATGATGGTCGCTCGGATGCCTTTCGGGCAGTACTTGGTCGGGAGCTCCCCAGTGTCTTTGTTATCGCAGGGAGCGAAACCCTCGCCGTTTCCGAGGCAGCGATGACAGATTGAAACCCTATTATTCTTCTTGGACATGGGATCTCCAGCCAGCATGCGGAAGCCGGGTTTGAACGCCGTCATTTTCCCGTTTACGGCGCTGTAGGGCATGTAGTACACGGTCATCCCGCCATCTTGCTGGAGTCCGATATTGGCGAACTGGGGGACGCGCTGGAATGTGCCGTTTTCAGGCGACTTGAAGTACAGAGAGGCGGTCCAGTAGTTGGAGAAGTCCTCTGAATAGGTGCACGATGTGCAGGTGGATCTCTTGGGCGGATCGAAAGTGCCCGGTTCCATCTGAGCCGTGTTAGTAATACTCGTCAACGAAACTCGTGTGTACTAACCGTAAGATTGAAGGAGTTGCCACCAATAATCTGACTAAAAGTTGGAGGTACAGTTAGCAAGTGCCTCAGAAGTAGTGTTCATACTCGAGGATTGCATACTGAGTGTGAGGGGCAGGAGCCAGTCCAGGACTAACGAGAGGGTCAGCACGCTCGATGGTGAGCTGCGAGCATGCAAAACGAAGCATGTTCTGTGCAGAGACAGACTGTCCCAGAAGGGCGCCGGCGGCGAGAGCGTTCCAAAACATGGCGAAGACCTTTGCGTGAAATTTCGAAGCGAATGCGATGATGCACAATGCGGGTATCCTACTGACTTCTTAAACCAAGGAGCGGAATGATACTGCCGGACTGATGCCGTATCAACTGGCAGATTCAGCCGTGCAGGGCCATAAAGATGTCTCGGCAATCGTCGCCACCGTTGAGATTGTAGACTTCCATGGCTTGATTTCCTCGTGTGACGGGAGGAACCAGCTAGAACGTGACCATCTGAAGGAGTGGATGGTTTTAATGAAGTGATTAATTTGTGGTGCCAGCCGGGAGTTAACGTTAGAGTGCCGGCATAAACTGCTAGGCAGGGGTTAATCTTGAATCTTACCCTGGTCAAGATTACCCGTACAGTAGTACCACCTCCGTTGGTTGGGTGTTGGACGATCGGACAAGAAGTTCGGTGGTCAGTCTGATGTTCTACGGTGGTTATTGATCGGCGACTTAGGTACAAGGCCCTCCCATGAACGGGCGAGCCCGAGGGTTTTCCCGAACGCCACTAAATGCTCACGCTATACCCATTTTCTACATACTTTACATATTGAAGAATGCCAAAAAAAGAGTGTCCGATTGAGCGCCCTGCGCCCGGGCGATTGGGTCGACATGTGGACTCTCTAGCCGCTAGTCATCCTGCATGTTAGTCGCTGGGTTCGTGGTATACATCGTTTTAGCAGCGCCTTCGTGCACCGATCGCCGTGCTATTACGTGCTCGAGCTCTTTCATTTTGCGTCAACTACTGGTGACAAAGCGGTCCAAGCGGATTGCATAAACCCGTAGATGACATCCACCATCTGAGAATCCATGATTGGAGGCTGGGACATCACGTGTTGATAAAGGGAAAAATTGGGGTGTTCGGACTTGTAAGATCAGTTAGCAGACACGTACATGCCCACAAAGAATGACTTCCGGTCAAAGCAATATTCCTATCATGCTCTGCCTGCATCTCTGTTCCAATTTCCGCGTCGAAGCTAAAAACATGATACTGGTTGCGAAGGTATCTTGTTCGCTTAACGGGTTTAGACTTTCCGCAAGCAATCGAGATATAGGGAGCGCTCGCTTCGAAATGTTCTGGAAGCATTGTCGGCGCTGCTCTGTAAAGTATCTTGTTGGGGTCGCAAAGAGCGATGAGGCCGCAAGGACCGTGCGCGGTCGCGGTTTCCCCGCCAGCGGTTTGTTTGGGAGGTTGCGTCACGCTCCCAGCCTCCCGTCAACCTCCTCATTTCTTCACCAGCCACACCTAGCAACCAGAACAATTGGGAGCAACCGCTCAGTTTCCCTCTTCCCCAACACAAACCCCATCAATACAGAATACACTCCTGACGAAATTGACAGTTGAACATTCGCTGCCGTTTCCTCTCATCGTCAATCGCCCACTATGGCGCCCTCACCACTTAACCCGCTCACCATCGCCTCCGACTTGCGTGCCCTCTCGCCCATGGCGGTCCGCGACCTGCACCTGGCCAAGCGCGCTGCGTATGCCATCAACCCTGCCGAGGGCACGAAACCTCCTCAATCCTTCAACAATGTGGGAGTTCAGGCAGCGTTCGCCTTGATTGGGCTGAGCATGACGCTTGGAGCACTGTGGTTCTTCTTCTGGGCTAAGAACGGCGGCTTCAAATGGAGAGAGAATGACTGGGAGGATTACAAGTCGACTGTGCTGAGGCGGAAGGGACCGGATGGAAAAACGTTGAGCAATGCTACCAAGAGTACGAGACTCGGCGGAGGTAGTGTCGTGCACGGTGGTAGCTACGGCGCCGAGAGCAGCGTGGGATACACCGACGAGACGGGCACAAGTGCCGACTTCAGCGAGATGCGAGAGGCTGAAGAAGGCAAGGGACGCCGTGCCTTTGGTATTCGAGGAGGTGATGGCAAGCATGACGACAAGAAGAAGCGTAGTCGTCCCAAACACGACAACGATCACCGCGACCCCGAGCTCCGTGAGTACCGTCAAGAGCGTCCTGCCCGCGTCGGTGGCATCAATCGGGAGGCCGATGGCATGTACTCCGACTACGCTTCCCAACCCTCCGAACTCGGCTCCAATGTCTCTTCGCGCCCTCTCGTTAAGGACAAGGAGAAGTCTAAGGACAAGAAGCAAGAAGCCAAAGACAAGGAACGCCGCGCTAAGGAACGTATGAAGAAAGCCAAGCTCGCTGAAAAGGAAGCTCTCAAGACCGCCGCCGCCAACGCAAAAGCCCAAAAGGAAGCCGAGAAAGCCGCCCTAAAGAAAGACAAGGCAGACCAGAAGAAGGCGAAGAAGTCTCGTCGCGCCGAAACCGAAGCAACGCCGTCTGAAGCGCCTGCCATGACTGAGTACACCGCGCCTATGACCGAATATACTGCCCCCTCAGAAGCTCCTGGCCCATCAGCACCTCGTCGTGCACCCCCTTCAGCAGCCTATTCCTTCGTCACGGGCGACGATCAAACAGTCTATACTGGCGTCTATACCGACACTCCCTCTCAATCTCGCACCGCCCCCTCCGAAGGCATCCCCGAATCATCCTACTACTCCGACTACCGCCCCAACGCCGACCCCTCCGCACACCCCTCCCGCTCCCGCAATCAATCTCGGGCCCGCGAATCTCGCACCCGCCCCACGGGTTCCCGACCCAGCTCTGAATCTCCTCGTAAGCAACACCGCAGTTCTCGCCAATCTGCCGCCGCCTCAGACATCTTCACGGCTGCGAACGGTGATGTTCAGGGGACGATTAGCTATCCGTGCCATATCCCTGGATTGAGCTCCGCGGGTAGCGTAGGTGTGAGTGAGAGTATCAGTCAGGTTGGCGGACCGAGCCATGCTCGCAGGCAGCAGAGAGATGTCATGGCTGGTTATAGACGGGGTGGCGTGAGGACAGTTAGGAGGGATTCTTTGAGCGATAGCGATGCTTGAGCTACTTGTCGATAGTTTACTAGACTGCATTTCTTTCGGCGTTATGAGCGGGCGTTATGAGCGGGCGTATGAGCGGGCGTATGAGTTTGCTTCTGCTTTGATAGCGTGGCATCGAGACTGTACAGTGTACAACGGCGATGGATACCAATGAACGGGAAGGAAACCAATGGATTAGCATGTCTTCACGGACTGTATGTAGAATAAACACAATCAACGAATGAACAAACACTACCACTTGACTACTTTTCCCCGTTGCATGGGGACACTAGTCATGTGTTTTGCGGATAGTGCCAAATAAGATCGTCAAAACAGCCTCCCCGGACCTTTCAAAAAGCCGCTCGTATCGTAGAATCAAAAGGGTATAATTTTTCACTAGGCAAGCTTGATCGCACTAGGCTAAGCGAAGTCATCTCTACGGACTGAAAAGGTACAGGACTAAGATCATACACGGTAGTTTTCATTACGTTCGTCTCGGCTCATCTCGTTTCCCTTCCCACCCTGATCCAGCTCAACTGGAACCGAAACAACCCTTGAAAGCTGCAATGGAAAAGCTTCAGTGACTATATGGGAATGGAATAGATATGGACCGCCAAAAGTGAAAAGGACGCTTGCGGGGAAGGATCGGCTTTGAAGATAGATGAATTGGGGGGCTTTGGGGGGAAATGAGTACTTGTACATGGATTGTAGTGGCGTTATGCGCGAGGAAGATCGCAGCGGTGGATTTTGTAATAATTTCGAGTTGTGGGAATTGGTGTCGTTCCGGATAGGTCCATGTTGGATGTCCAACTTCTCTGTGGAATCCTGTGTTTAGCGCGCATCTCACTCAAGGCGAATTTACAACTCGTCCTTCACACGTTGCGTCGCCGCTGTAGCAGCGCTGCCTGCAATACTAGCCGCGTCCCCTGCACTCTTTGAAGCAGCAGCATACAGCTCACTGATTTGTGAGTTGGCAGCCTCAACAGCAGCTAGTAACCTGCTGCTCGCGCTCTCCACCGCGCCTTGCTCTGGACCATAGATAGCTGAATTGACGGCAGACGCTGCATCGGCCGCCTTTTCGCTGGCCACAGAGGAGATCGAGCTGTAAACGCTGCCCGCACCACTGGTAACCGACCCAGCATACCCGGTAGCCGTGGGAGTACCGAAGACGGCCTCACTGATAGCAGCTTGGGCGCTGTTTGCTACGGCCAAGAAGCTATCCTGAGCTTGTTGGGTGCCGTAGATGGCTACGCTGGCTTGAGATTGGACAGAGGAGTAAGCGCTTGCAACAGACTCGCTAGCTTGCTCGATGGTTCCTTTTGATGTTCCGTACATGGCAACAGAGGCGCTTGCGACCGCAGAGCTGAGTTGGTCGCTCGCCTGGCTGAGAATGGTCTCAATAGCGGGCGGTGGTGTGAAGACCGAGCTGACGACTGACGAAGCAGAGGCATAAGCATCGGCCGCGTATTCTGTCACGGCTTCGTAGCTCTCGCCAGCGTATGAGCTGGCAGCTTCGTAGTTCTCGGATGCAAAAGAGTTGACCGAAGAGGCGACAGCCGGAATGGCGGTGTAGTAGGCAGATGAGAAGCGGTTCATAACGCTCTCGGTAAAATCAGGCTCCTTACCAACCACGAGTTCAGAGATAAGTGCCTGCACAGCCGCAGCTTGTGCTGTAGCCTGAGCAGCGTATGCACCAGCCTGAGAGTATACCGAGTCGGTCCAAGGGGTTGGTGCACCATAGACCTGATTGCTAGCCTTTGCAATTAGAGCATCCCAGTTTTGACTGGCTTGGGAGGCAACCGATTCAGTCCAGGGTGTTTCGGAGCCGATAATGCCGGAGCTGACCTGAGAAGCCAGAGATTCAGCTACCGCACTAGCTTTTAATGAGGCCGACTGAGCCGATGCGGACGCGTCTGAAGCAACTGACTTGGCTGAACCTGAAATATCAGAAGCGACAGACTCAGCCCAAGGCGTCTCAGTGCCGACAATGCCAGAGCTAGCCTGTGAGGCGAGGGATGCTGCGGTCGCGGATGCTACCGAAGCAAGTGATTCAAAGGTACCTTGCTCGGATCCGTAGACAGCGCTAGAGGCTGCGTTTAGGAACTCGGAGTATCGTGCATGGGCTAAGCCAATGGCCTCGTAGTATTGCCGGCGTGCTCCGTCAAGCGCAGGCGTAGGCTGGGAGGCGAATTGAGCGGAGGCGGCACTGAGTCCTTCAGCAAGCTTTGACGACGCAATAGATGACACGGACTCAAAGTATCCTTGCGTGGGTTCCGCTGCGTAGCTCTTAACCGATTCGGTGTATTGGAGGGCGACTTGCAACCTATCACTCGCGGCGGCCAAAGAGTCCGAGTACGCTTTCTCGATTAACGATAACATGGTCTCATGAGCTGGTTTCGTCGTTCCTGACACAAGTGCGGAGAGCTGTGACTTCGCATTCGAGTACTGCTCGTTTGCGAGGCTAATAGCGTCGTTGTAACGAGAATTGGCTTGCACTTGTACAGTCTTGAAGACAGCAGTCGGAGTAGGAGTTCCGTAAATAGCGTACGATGCTCTATTTTGATGTTAGTTTGCACAACGCAACGTCAAAAATAGGACTATACTCACGCAGTAACAGCCCGAGCGAATTTTTCGGACGCAACACTGGTCGCACTTTCGAGAGAACGCTGCTCAGTACCATACAGAACGCTAGATGCAGCAGCGAGAGCCTTTGCGTATTGTTCACTAGCCAGGGAGGTGACAGAATCCACGGTGCCTTGAGTCTTGGTCGGGCCTAGCAGTGCTTCACTTATAGCTCGGGTCAATTCAGATGCGCGACCCTCGGCCTCTGCAACCATACTGTTGACCTTCTCAGAATAAGTCTCTTCATCGTCATCGAGAGATTCATCAAATATGGGTTGCTTTGCTTCAGCAACCACTTGTGCCATTGCACCACCAAAGACCTTCTTGGGTGCTTTAGAGGCCGCAGAGGCCGTATCCTTTATGGTCTCGCTGACTGCTGCCTCGCCTGCTTCAATAGCCTCAGAAGCCACGGAAGACGCTTGTGAAGCTTGGGATTTCACCGCGGATGCGAGGCTCTCACTGGCGGGCGTCTCAGAGCCGAGGATAGTATCAGAGAGTTTCGACGCGGCATCGGTTGCTGACCGCTTGACGCCGGAAGCGATGCTTTCAGCAGCTGGAGCCTCTGAACCAAGGATGGCTTGGGAGGCTTTCGAAGAAGCGTCTTGGGCGTTCTGCATAGCCTGTTGTGCAGCCTTGTAGGCCCTAGCCGGAACTTTCTTATCCGAGAAATCGTCGCTAGCATCCTCGGCCCATATCTTCCATTTGGAGACATCCTTCAGTCGGACAAGCTCGTTGACCATGGTTGAGGCAATAGACATAGCCTTATCTTCAAGTTTCATGGCTGCATCGTGCGCAATCTTCAGTCCTTCGTGTCTTGACCCAACAGCTTCGACCTCTGCTTGCCACTCTGTCAAGGTATGTCTTAGCTTGTGGTAGTTCTGCCAATCTTTGTAGGTCACACCGTCTAGCCAAGCCCAACGCATACCAACTTCCTGCAGGCCCAGACCATAGACCTTCTCAAGGACTTCGACCGTGCTTTGGACTGCAGCTCGAACGAGAGAGTCTGTCTCGTGGTCGTACGTGGCTTTCCAGCTTCGCACAGCCTGCGCTTTCTCTTTCACGGCAAGCCCTAGCTCGCGAGTCTTGGCGACGCATTTCTCGTATGCCGACTCCAGATCTTCTTCAGCTGCATCGTCAGGCAATGATTGGACGGTTTGTTTGATGAAGCTCTTAAAGTTGGCAACAGTGGATTCGGCTGTCTCTTCAAGCTGAACGATCAACGCGGCACCGTGACCGTCGATACCGTTCTCGACTTGGCGCTTGGTGATCTCAGCGACTCGCGTCTCTAGGTCCTCTGCGCCTTTATCAGCTGCCGTAGCAAACTTGGTCTGCCAGTTCCGGAGGTCCTCGTTGAGCTTCTCTCTCAGCTCCTCGCCTGTAGGTTGGGGCCTCTTGGGACCTTTAGTCTTGACTTCGGCTTCGCTAGCTGGCGTGCTTGAAGAGTCCGCTCCAAGGAATTCTTCGAGAACGCCCCAGCCAGAACCAGGGCTAGTAGCTGAAGAGCTCTCAGTTAGAGAGCTTGTGGCTGTGGATTTGAAATCGGTCGTTTCAGCGGTGGGGGTCCTGCTGGTGGTTAGTAGGATAATTGATGGGTTCGATCGACTTACGTTTCCGACTGGATAGATTCAACGGCAGACTCAATCTTTTGCTGATCTTTGTACCGTCCGAGACGTTCTTGGATACGTACAAGCTGCGGCTCGACGTTGTCGCCATACAAGACTCGCAACTGAGGCCAAATAGTCCGGGCGATGAACTTCCAGGTTGTTTCTTGGGCTGAACGAACAGTGGGGAAGACGATGTGAGCTACTATGTGGTTTCCTTGAGCGTAGCCTTGACGCGCATACGGTAGTACCGCTTCATAAGTCGGGAGGATGCTAAGGTGGTAGATTTCGATGAGACTCTCCTTGGTCTGCTCATAGTACGGGGACACGGCATCTAGTGCATTCTGGACATGAGGTCCTAGATATCGATCGTATTGGCCTCTGGCCTTGTTCTGGACATTCTGGAGCTGGGGACGCACGGTCCTGGCCCACTCCGCCTCGGCGTACTTTTGTGTCTGCTCAACCCGATGGGCGCCGTAGGTGGCGTACTTGTCCTTTGCGAAGACCGAGACAGGAGTGTACACCTGCTGATCGAGGCGATCCACGTATGGTTTGACCTTGTCGACCTGGGGAGCGACGTATGTTTGGTAGTAGGGATCTAGATATGGTGCAGCGTAGGATCGGGCCTGCAGATAGGGTTTGCAAACCCGCGGCGACGTCTCAGATAATTGTGAGGGAGACGACGGGCATCTGAAGATCAGAGTAGCGATGAGGTACCATACTGTCAACCTGTGAGGCGTCAGCACGGCGGTGAGAAGATAGAGCACGGTGTGAATGTACCTCGCAAAGATGCTTGTTAGACTAGCCGCCATTGTTTTCCTCGCCTGTGTTTTCTTGGATGACCGCACGACAGGACCGCTTGCCTTGGACTTGTCTGCGTGACCGTTGAGATGGCCGTTTAACTGACCGTTTACGTTGCCGTTGGGCGTACTCTTCTTGGGTTTCTTCACCCGGCCATTGCTCGGAGCAGCCATTGCTGCGGACCTGAAATGCTGTTTGCCGCCTACTGTCTGTGGACTGGGTTGCTCGCGTGTCGGCGGTCGCGTGTCGGCGGTGAAAATGCAGGACCGGGCCTCTGCAGCAGCACGGTTAGCAGAAGGCTTTCCAACAAAAGGCTACCGACGTACTAGATGCATACAGTGATGAAGGCAGTCGTCTGTTTGACAGGAACTGGGGTGGAGCAGTGATAGATGGGGAGTCGATTGAAACCTTGGATGGACTTTCAACGAGCCGCGCTTGCGGGATGATGTCAGAGAAAGCACGTGAAAATGCGTGCGAGACGCCTGGCTGCAACGAGTGGATCGCGGCCGCGAGTCTGATGTCGCGATGGCTGCGCGATTCGCCGTTAAATGTTCAAGTGTGCAATATTCAAATGTTGTCTAGGGGTCACAGGAGGACACAGGCGCCGACTGCGAACTTGAGACAAGAAGGTCCCGCTCTCTTGAGGTCGGCGGCATCATGTCATGCAGGAGCTCTTGCCCCAACGCGCGCGTGCTCGCGTTCTTTGTCCATTCTGCAGTGCAGACTTTGGGCGCATATCGGCAATTCAAGATGCGCGCCATGGTATTCGAAGGGTCTATCTTGCCGTAGCCGTTCCTGTAGAAAAGAAAATTCTATTTGCGTGCCTGGTCTGACTGCGGCTCACGAGGCTGCTGAGCCCTGTCGGTGGCCCCAGCCCAAGAAAGCACCGATGCCGCGGCGACCTACAGCACTGAGCACCCCACAAACCCCGATCAGAAGCTCCATCTGATCCCCGACTCCCCCAGGCCAACGCTTTATTCGCCTTCCTCTCCGTGTCCTAAGTCCTTTACCCGACAAACACGCTCCTCCGCGCTGTATTGTAAATATCCTAATTCACTCCACATATTCGGCTGCGGCTTTGGATTGGCACTCCGCGCTCGCACCCGATGCGCTCATGATTGCCCCCCAGCGGCCACCCGCTTCAACGTTTATGACCACCGCCGTGCACAGTCCGGCTGAACCCACAATCGCCCGGTCCCCTTCCCGTTAAACCATGGCTACTAAAGCTGGTCTAGCAGTCGCAAACCCGGTGGACGTACCAAACGGCAGCGCCATGGATACCGATCAGCATACAGTAGGTCTCCTTGAGTATTTCAGTAGCATCTAGCATCTGCATCTCACTCTACCATCTGTATATCCCGCCCAACCTTAGGAACTGCTGACAAGCCCCAGCAGCACGACCCCATGTCCTCCACGAGCAGACCGCTGGACAGAGACGAGGCCGATACGTGTCGAATATGTCGAGGGGAAAGCACCGAGCAAGAGCCCCTCTTCTACCCATGCAAGTGCAGCGGCAGCATCAAATATGTCCACCAGGAATGTCTCATGGAGTGGCTGTCGCATTCGCAGAAGAAATACTGCGAGCTGTGCAAGACGTCCTTCCGCTTTACGAAGCTCTACCACCCCAGCATGCCGATGCGCATACCCACCTCCGTCTTCGTACGCCGCGCCGCCGTACACATACTCAAGCTGTTTATGACATGGTGTCGGGCCGTCTTGGTGGCCTCGGTGTGGCTGGTTCTGCTGCCCTGGTGCATGCGCGTCGTCTGGCGTAGTCTGTTCTGGGTAGGAGACGGCGGGTGGACCCGCGATGATCTCCTGGATGCTGGTGCGAACAAGACCCAGGTCTCCGTGTCCTCGCCCTTCGATCTAGATGCCGTTTATTCCGCAAAGAAAGCAGCTGAGGCATCCAACACTACCATACCCCTCCCCCTCCCAAGCCTGATGATGCCCTTCTCGCAGACGTTGAATATGAGCACCAACGACTCCAGCGTCTGGTCGCTAGTCAAAAGTTTCTTCTCCTTCGGTGTTGCCTATCCGCTTCACCCCGGCTCTCCTAGTCCAGCGGTGAACAGCACATCCACCAACACTACGGCCGACTACTTGGGCGCAAGAAGCCCTTCTCTTCTCTCCGATGTTACTTTCTTTAATTGGTTCCCTTCGCAAGCCGCAAACAGATTTGTGGTAGATGTGCTTGAAGGCCAGCTCATTACCCTTTTTGTGGTAGTTGCCTTCATCCTAATATTCTTAATTCGAGAATGGGTTGTGCAACAACAGCCCGTAATCAACATGGTGGCACTGGGCGGCGATGCGGACGCACACCAAGACCAAGACCAAGACCACGAGCATGAGCACGAGCACGACCTTGAAGATGACGACGATGACGAAGAGGAAGAGCGCGAAGGAGAGGAAGAGGACCAAGATCAGCAAAACGCGCCGAGAAATGTTGGAGAAGCTGTACCCATCGACGAGCAGGAAAATGCCGTTGCGGAGGCAGAGGAGACACCCGCATACGCCATCGCACGTGCACGTCGCTCTTCTTCGGCACGAAGACGAGGCCAAGCTGTCTTTAAGATATGGCAAGACAGTGAGGAGATCCCGGAAGAGCTGAAAAACGCAATGAATGATGGTACGCCGGCGGACGTTGCGCGAGTCATCGAGAGAATGCCTTTGGAGGACTCCATAAAGCTAAAGGAGGCGCTTGTGAAGCTTTCCACTCAAATTTCCGCTAGCCCAGGCGAGTCGGCAAATGCATCCGGTCGTAACGCAGGACCTGGAGAGAAAGAAGCTGAAGCATCGAACACCCGGGGTCGCACCTATTCCGAGCGTCCAAGCAGTCTCCCGTCCAACAATGGAAGCGCACGGAGAGAGTCAACGTCGCCCTCGCAAAGGCCGCCTCTTCCCCCGCGAGACCGCTCCTCCATCGCTACAGAAATCCGTCGAGGCTTAGAAGAAAGCAATTCATGGTCTTTCGATAACGTGCCCCAGGCGCCGGAAGAGGACATAGAGAAGGGTATTAGCAACAGTATCCCTGATTCATGGGATGACCAAGGGATTGAACACGCGACAGCTGGCGGGCCTATGGACCAAAGTACGACGGATCAGGAACATGGCAGCGATCACAGTAGCGAGAGCTGGCAGCAGATTCCGGACATGGTTGTCGACAGCACCGGGCAGGAGTCCGCGGCAAGCAAAGGCAAAGCCAAGGCTACGGAGGAAGGTTCAGACGATTCTCACGATGCAGTCTTGACACCTCCTGAGACCGAGGGTGAAGAACTTGATGTTCGGAACGAAGATATTGGCTCCGCGTCAATTGAGACTGTCTTTAGATCAGGCTCGCACCATGGAGAGTCCGAAGCCGATGTCCAGCAACCCCCACTAGAACCAGCTCCCGAGCCACCACTAGATCAAGCACAGGGCACAGGACAAGAACCTCTACCTAACGTTCAGCCTCCGGCGCGCTTGGTGGATCGTATCATGGACTGGGTTTTTGGCGATGTTGCTCCGGATGTTCAAGCTGCTGAAGATGCTGTCAACGATGAGCATATTGTTCGGAACCTAGCAGACGAGGCACCTTTTGTACCCGCGAACGAGCCGCGTGAACCTGTAGACGTGGATGATCAGGATCCGGAAGTTGCTGCCGCTGCTGCTGAAGCCGGTATCGATGTTAACGACCAAGACGCCATCGACGATGCGGAAGATTTGGAAGGCATAATGGAGCTTATCGGTATGCAGGGCCCCCTCACAGGCCTTTTCCAGAACGCCCTGTTCAGCGCCGTCCTCATATCCGCCACTTTAGCCTGCGCAGTCTGGCTTCCGTACCTCTGGGGCAAACTGGTCATTCTTATTATGGGCAGCCCTGTGTCGATCTTCGTGAAGCTTCCTCTTCAAACTGTTGCTACTCTAGCAGACGTCGTCGTCGATGGTGCCCTCTGTATAGCTGCCGGAGGAGTCTATTGGATGCTCAAAGCTGTGGTTGTGCTCATCAAACTCAGCACCTTGGGCATGCTAAATCGACTTGCAGAACGCCCCATTAGCTTCATCGCTGGACCAGCGCATTCAATCGCCGCTAGTGCAGCAGGTCGCCTTAAAAACCTTGTGCTAGACTCGCCCGTCGTACCAACTCCCACGTACTTCCGGCTTTCGGTCAACGCGCACGTGGCATTGCGGACGATCCAGAATACGACATCTCATACTCTCAACCAGACAAGTGCCATGGTCGCTGCCCTTTATGAAGACGCCGCAACCGAATCCACTACTGAGGTCGTGTCACAACTTCTCCGACGAGCACCCGCCGCACTCGAAACAGCCTCCGCCGCGCTCTACAACAAGGCCGTGGGCTTTCTCTCTTGGATTCTGACTACAAACTCATACAAAATCACTTTCGACCTCGACTTTGGAAGCAATGTAAACGCCGCTTATGCAGCATTGGAGCAATGGACTGCAACCGACCGCTTGATCGCTGTCCTCGCTGGGTATGCCTTTTTTGCATTACTAGGCGCTGCGTATCTCAGACGGGGGGTGCCGCTTACCTCATCCCAACAAGGTCAGAAGGTTGAACGTATCGTGGCCGAAATCCTTCAGCAAGCAGGAGGCGTCTTGAAAGTCATACTGATCATCTCCATTGAGATGCTTGTATTCCCATTATACTGTGGCCTTCTCCTCGACATGGCGCTTCTTCCACTCTTCAAGGATGCCAGCCTTTACTCGCGATGGCAGTTTACTCGGGAGAGTCCTTGGACATCTGGATTCGTTCACTGGTTCCTTGGTACCTGCTATATGTTCCATTTCGCCCTGTTTGTCTCAATGTGCCGCAAGATCTTGCGCAGAGGCGTTCTTTACTTCATCCGCGATCCGGATGACCCGACTTTCCACCCTGTCCGGGATGTCCTTGAGCGCAGTGTCACCACTCAACTTCGTAAGATCGCTTTTAGTGGTCTGGTCTATGGCGGTTTGGTAATCATTTGCCTTGGCGGTGTAGTGTGGAGCCTCGACACAGTTACAGTTGGCGTGCTTCCAATCCACTGGGTATCTCACGCACCGTCACTAGAATTCCCGCTCGACCTGCTCTTCTATAATTTCCTCACCCCGGTAATCATTAAGGTGTACAAACCAAGCGATGGGCTACACGCCATCTCGCAGTGGTGGTTCAAGCGCTGCGCCCGGTCTCTCCGTCTATCGAACTTCCTCTTCGGCGACAAAAATAAGGAAGAAGAAGGCCCCGAAGTCGATGGCGAAATTATTGTAGAAGGGAAATATGTCCGCGCCCCCGCCTCCGACCAAGTGCGCATTCCCAAAGGCGAACGCGTCTTCGTCGAAGTCGACCCTAATAACAACCGCAAAGACGGCAGGTTGGAAGAGGGCGGTGTCCACAACTCCGACCTCGTCACCATGGTATATATCCCGCCTTGGTTCCGGCTCCGCATCGCAGCTTTCGTCTTCACGATCTGGGTCTTCGCCTCTATAACGGGGATTAGCGTCACGATCATTCCGCTTATTGTAGGGCGCTACCTATTCTCTCTCTTCCTACCTACTCGCATTGAAATGAACGATATTCACGCTTTTTCCCTCGGCGTCTACACACTCGGTACTATCGCGTACACCATAATTCAAGCGTACAAGTTCTTCCGCAGCATCAGCAGGCCAATTCCCTCGCCTCTCACGGCTCTTTACACTGTCGCGATCACAACTTCTCGCGCCAGTCTCCGCGCCCTCCGTTTTGCATACGTTTGGACAGGTCTTATTCTTCTCGTCCCCTTTCTTTTCGCCGTCCTGATCGAGCTCTATTTACTCATGCCACTCCACGCATACCTTGGCCCCTCTGAACCGCACGTCGTCCACCTTATCCAAGACTGGACCCTTGGCTTTCTGTACGCACGTCTCGCCGCTCGAGTCATCTTCAGCGATCGCACGAGCCGACCTGCCCGCGCTTTCTCCGCTATCGTTCAAAATGGGTACTTGTACCCGAACGCCAGGATTGCCACTCGCTGCTTCTTACTTCCTACTGTTGCGGTGTTCACTACGGCAATAGTGATACCTAGTCTCTTTGCCATCAGCGTGAACAAGACACTATACATGGCTGCGGATGCAACGACAAAGAGCCAAGTGTGGAGGTTCAGCTATCCTGCTGTCGGACTCTCGATCGTCGCGCTCTGGGCTGCCAAAGAGGGTATAAATGTAGTGAAAAGATGGAGGATGGTTGTTCGAGATGAAGTGTACCTTATTGGGGAGCGGTTACACAATTTTGGGGACAAGAGGACATCACCGCCTCCGCCGCCAGTGTCGACGCCACTTCCTGGGTAGATGATGGGGGTTGGTGGCTGCTGCTATTGGCTTGGTGGGATGATGAAGATATTCCGGAGGTTAGGATCGAGTTTGGTTTAGAATGGCGTTCTGGGACGTATCATAGGATGAAGCATGCATTGACGGGGGTTGGACGGTGTTACATAGGGTAGGATCTTGTAAAGCCTTTCCTTTTCTTTATTATTAGCTCTAGTTGGAGCAGGCTACGTGCATTCTATATAGAATCAGCAAATTGGCAATTCTTCTTCACCCCTCTCTCTGTACAAAATGCGTCCATGGCCGGCTTTCCGCCGTTGGAATAGCGGTTGAGCGCTCAGCTTAGGCCAATTTCGCTTCCTGTTGATTAGATCTAGGTGCTAACATTCCTTTGGCGTGTTATATCCCCAAGAAGTGTGCCGACAGCAGGTGATAGCCAAACCTCTGCCAGCAATGTTCCTCGCTGGCCGCCCCCAACTCAAAGTTTGGATATTCAGCCAGTCTCATGGTCACACCACAAACGTAATTCAGGTACAACTCTGCTTCTCCACCAGCCTTCAGAGATACTTCTTCGCAGCCGTAACTACCCTTTGCCGAAACACAGGACTCTTTACAACGTCCCCATTCCCAGCCCTGAAGAAGGGATTCATAATAGTCTTAAGCCATGCGTCCCACACATCCACAAAGAAATTCTTAACCGCCTCCTCCGTCGCCGCATTAGTAGGATTATACAACCCCGCACTACTACTACCACCACTCAACCCAGCCCTACCCCCCGCAAGACTCCCTCGATTACTTCCCCCCGCCCCGCCCGCCGTCAACCCTAGCGCCTCATCTCGCGGCCGTGTAAGCAACAGGAATCGCACGTTTGCGCCGGTGATCCAGCACGAGACGTAGTTGTTGGCGTACTTGTCGATGTGCTTCAGGTACATGGGTGCGCCGCCGGAGGAGGTAGAAGGTCCCCATTGCACTTCTTCGACTATATCAAGGGCGGAATGCAGGATGAAGGGGGCGAGTTGGCGCTCGGAGGTTGTGAAGTGGGGGAGGCCGTCGCCGCCGCTGCGGGAGGTGCCAAATTCGTGGGTGAAGAGAGGGGTGTCCGTGGGCGAGAAGATTGTAAAGTAGTAGGACATTGTGACTGAGTCGGGTGGAGAGTTTAAAAGGATCTAGGAGCTTTGGCTGAACTAGGAAGCCCAATGTGGTGGGTGTAAGTCGGCGACGTGGGATACTGGTGAGTTTTGCACAGATGGTAAATGTCTCGTTCGGGTACAGTAGACGGATTTGTTTGGCGAATATCGTCGAGCTTGGATTTTCTGTCAACCTGGGTAGCAATCTCAGCCTAAAAGTGTGGTGTTGAAGATCGCGGAGGTGCTGCGGAGGTGGAAGCTAGCAAGGGTACACGCCAAGAAGTCTAAGTTCACTTTTCAGAACCTCATCTGAAGTCCATACCTCTGCATCGCATCGACAGCACGCACATTACAATGTTCGGTCCCTTTCGCCTTACAAACCCGCTATCGGGCGGTCTGCTCTGGTGCGCAATGCCCAATCTGCCCCTCCCCTAGCCCTCAATCGCTCCACGTGCCATACAATGTCCCTCCCAGTCCTGTGAAACTCATTCTAACGGGAGCATCATAGGAAAATCCCATGGCGCCTCTCCCGCCACCAGAAATACCGACACCGCAACCGCCTCCGAGCCGTGGATTCTGTTGTCGAGACTCTCGACAATGCGCTAGCGAAACGCGGAGAGACTATGAAAAAGGTGATAAGGTGGAAGGCGGAGATGCCCACGGAGGCGGAGATGTTGCCAAAGGATAAATACTCGGTTTTTGATCGGAAGGTGAAGAGGTATCGAAAAGGGATACATAGTAAGTGCTCTCTGGTGATTTAGGGGCGTGAGGGATAGGCTAGAGGGGCGAGAGTGAATGGTTCAAGGGGATAGGGAGTAGTGCATGAGCGGTGAAACAAGTAGACAGCGCTAACAATTGAGCAGAGGTACCGAAGTGGACAAGAGTGAGCCAGAGGCTGAACCCGCCAGGTTTCTGACTGATGGCAAACGTGGGATGGGGTGTACAATATGTGTTATTATATGGCTGCATTAGACGGCATGGCGCTCTTCCGGAATGAACGGTATCCAACTATCGCCCTAGATACCAATAACCTGATTACTACGGACCCTTATGCTGAGCAAGACGCTGAAGGCGCCAAGATCGGTGTCTCTTACATGTCCCCAACTTCCAAGACAGATTATCCTCATGTCTTTAAAGCCTCCTCCATACACACCTTCTTTCTTGCCGTTTAAAATCATCATTCACAGCACCTATCTTTCCTAGTCCGCCTTCACTTACTTTAACACTCGCTCTCTCACTTGAGATCTGTGTTCACCGCTAATCTATACCGCTCTCACCTTCACCTTTACTTCTCTCTACCTCGCCTAATACTTAACTCTCTCCCACCCTTAACTTTCGTATCGCTTGTCTATTGCCGCGTCACTCTTGCGACCTCACCAAGATGGCCCAGCAGCTTACGCGAGCAGCCCCGGCACTCGACCACATACCAAAGGAGGTGGATGAGAAGTATCAAAAACTAGTCGCACAACAGAAGCAAGAAGAGGCCGAGTTTACGGAAAGAGTGAGCATTGCAGAGGCCCGATTGTCCCAAAAGCATACCCGCGAAACGCAGCATTTTTGGACCATGCATCCTTGGCCAGCACATGGTGCTCATCATAATCCCGATGTTGCACCTGAACCAATCCCAGCGGTCACTTTTTCACGACCCCAATCCGCGAATTATACGCCCAATACTCCAATCGCCACGGGGACACCGCAACAAGCCTTTAGGAATCCTGTCAATCAACTGGTTCGGATGTATAAACAGCCAGTGGTAGACAACCTCCCGAAACCATTACTAGTCAACCCTCCGAACTTGCACACGAACAGCGGCCACAATGTCGCCAAGAATGGAAACAGCTCGTCTATTGTCCGCCCAGCTTCACGTCTAATAGCTCCTCAGTCCAATCTGAATGAGCAGGCTTCGGTCGATGCAATGGCAAAGCGACAAGACGGTCTCACATCTGAAAATACGCTTATGCATAAAACTAAGCGTGGGTCCAAATCTCTTACTTCGCGGCAACCTGTGGTCATCGACCTAGTCTCGGATGATGACGATCCGCAGTCGGCAATGACGACGGCGGCGACGGTCAAGCCGGCATCTGATCCTTCGATACCCAGTGCGTCACTGGTCTTCTTCGGTGGAAGTGGAAGAAATACCAAGGTTCGTAAGGTATCTAAGCATTTGGAAAATTTCATGTTAGCTTACTATATAAAGCCCACGCAGGAGAAGCCGCAGGTCAAGTGTAAGGATAATGGAAAGGCCAATCAAATTCCAATTTACTCTACTCAACCTAAAGCAGGAATTCGAGCCACAGGAACTTCGCCATCTGGGCCACACCGACTACCACTCTTCTCCCCGAAACCGATCCCGAGACCCTCATACCACGACAAGCCTCAGCCTGGAGCATCTACCACCCCTATTTCTGCTCCCTCGAAAAGGTCGCATGGGTCTGGTTCAGCTCGCCGAAAGAAGCTCATCCCTTCAGATCCCTATCCCGAGATCAGTCCTAGTGTCTTGAGGGAACAACGAAACGACCGCTCGAGCATTCTTGCAAAACCGTCTATATTGCCACGCGACTCCGCCTTGCTAAATCTACAGCAACAAAAAAAGGACGGCGGCTTTGTGGGTAGCATCCTTCGCAATGATAGGAGCCACAACTGGGCCCCCGGTCTCGGGAAGCTATTTCAGCAGCCTAGTGGTGACGTTGACATGCAAGACGCGCCACACGTAAATGAGCAGCAGTCGACGAGCTCGTTCCATATGTCTGCGTCTAACAGCAATCTCCAGCCAGCTCTATCCGAATTTCGAGCAGAAGGATTTGGAGGAAGCACGCACTATACTGCAGCAGTTACCGCAAGCCCCACCGACGATATTAGCGATGGAGACCCATCACGGATGGAGGGTCTACTCGCCACCAGGGTAGCTCGGAATCCCGGTGATGCCTGCCAATCATCATCGAATCAGCCGTTCAGCCTGAGCAGACCCGATAAAAACATCGAAAGTAGGTCGGTGACTGGTCGGCAACTGTCCCTCAAGTCTTCACCTAGGCCAGTATCGCTCAACATAGCGAAAAGTGGGGAAGCCGCAACGAGCTTCAAAGTACCTGCACTCCCAGCTCGATCTCCTATTATCGATCCGGCTTCGGACTCAATCCCGCTTCCTGGGTGCAGCGATCGCACACAGAAAGGCACTCTCTGTCCTCAACCCTCCGGTCACACTCTCACCAATAGCTTAGAGCACGCATTCAACACCCTGGGCACTAGACGCGAAGCCTCGGTGAAAACACAAAGCCCCGTAGTCACTCCTGCTTCCACTGTGACATCAACGCCTCGCAAGCGTAAGAAGCAGGTCAGTGTGAGCAGCGACGAGGAATCCGAGTTCGAGCCTTCGCCGCCATCATCTCCTGAGGGAGCTAGGAAGGCTCTAGCGAAGCCCGCAGCGGGAAAAACAGAGTGTACGAATTGTTCCAGTTTCTCGAAGAAACCGGCTAACAAGGCAAAGAGATTTGGCTTCAACGCCATCGCGCAGCGAAAACGGGCAAGGCCTATCACGCCACCCCCATCCAGCGCAGGTTGCAAATCAGCACCCTCAACACCTCGTGCTCCGAAGCGCAAGAAAGCATCGGATCAGAGGCGGCTAACTCCAGATTCACCTTCTACAGCACGGGGGCGCGCACCCCTCTCTAGCTCAACGCCTACTCCCTCCTATCCCGCTCTCCGCAGACTCAGCGCCCGCTCCGCAAGAACCGCCGCCCAGACCAAAATCGATGACTATATGCAAGGCACTACGCAGTTCGAAACCGAAGAGCGCATCCGGACCGCTGATGAGATGGACGAGAGGATCAACAATCTGCCTGTGCCCGCACCGACACCAGATCAACTCAGTCGAGGCCTACATGGTATGAGTTTGACGCCCGCTCCAACGACCACTTCGAGCGCCAGCGACGATGGCAATGGCCGAAAGAAGCGCGAAGGAAGCGTGTACAACAAGGAAAAGTGGACCCGAGATCGGCTGAATGGCGATCGATATCTCGCGAGGAGCAAGGCTGGCACTGGAGGTGACGAAGAAAGCGGTAGTGAGTTAGACTGCGCTTCAGTAAATGCCCAGGTCATTAACGGGAGGATTTATATGGGGCCCATTGAGGAGTTGGATCTGACTGGTACGGCGGAGAGACAGGATAGAGAGATGGTCGATGCGTAAGCGTGTGGAGGGCCATATTGGGGACTTGATGCGTAGTTCGGTGCAATTGGTGATGGAGAGGGGAGCAGGACAAGTTTTCATGGACAGGAATCCAGGCATCGCAATGATTCTTACTCAAAGGTATGCACCTTGCGTGGGAATCCTCAGCCTCAATGGGTTGAGAAGCCGAGATTAAGCTTCCATTGAGTACACATTTCGTATTGGCGAACGCCGCATCGTAAACAACAGAAGTCTTGCTCATAGAAACAAATAGCGGCATTTCCAGCAACTTTAGCGGTATATGGCGGAGCAAACGTCACTTAGATAAATTAGTTTCAATGAAGACCGCTCCCAAATGGTCAAAGGTGCAATTCTATTCAGGCCCACTGTCCTAAACTACCATGAACATCGCCAACTTATCCCCAACAGTTGTTTCCTCCCACCCTCTCCAAAACACCAACATCCCAAGTCACGCTCAGGCACCTCCCACTCAACCACTCTCTCTTCTCTTCGACCAGCCATACCAAGAATGCCCCACAAAGCCCAAAATCATCCACTTTCCTAGCTCTTCTCACCGTCTTCGTGCCTAACCGTCTGCGGCAAAGTCTGCACAATGTCTGGATGCACGACATATGACAGCACCCCTTCCACTGCGTAGGTTTGAAAAGCGTCTCTTTCAACCGGTTAATGGCTAGCTCGGCAATATTGTCTTCGATGGAGCCCCTTGTGGCTGCGTAGTGGGATAGTGCGCTCGTCATGTTGATTATGGTCTTGCACCGCCCTCAGTCCTTAATAGAAGCGGCGAGGCCGCTTTTGCCGCATTTGAACTTGCTGAAATAATTGATCCGCATCGTCTTCTCTATGCTGTCAATGCTTGTTTCTTGCGGTTTGGCGTAGGTGTCGATACTGAACTATAAAAAAATAACAAGGATTTATTTAATAACTATTGATTAATCGAATAAGTAGCAGCCATCGCGCCGTCAACCTCGCGGAATAACCCAAAAAGGTAACACAATGTGTTTCGTCCCGTATACCTTGAAACGCAAGAAGGTTGTTGAAAACAATGCGGTTTTGTACTTGTATAGCCTATAAAAGGAACCTACTCTAATCATACAAATATCCCCTATATAGTTAATATTATGATCTTTCGTATACAATATTTTCCTAAATGGCACAAGGCACAAACTGAACCAGTGATATAAAGTCTAATACGTAGTGCTCAAAACGTATATTATGTTGTGACTGGAGTAGGGTATCAACCCGCGATCGATTAGGAGCTGATTCCTCGAAAATTAAAAGTGAGGTGTCTACATTGTGCTATACCTGGCTTACTGTTTACCCTCCTATGGTCCAAACTTCATTCGAACAGCCGTATTAGTAGCCTAGCCCCCATCTAAACTAACTTGAGAGTATGCCTTCAGTTTCTTCACACAAATCGCAGTTATATAAACTCGGCAAATGCCTCCTCACCCGCACAAAACACCAAACAGACAGCCCATCTTTATGAACATTACCCTGGCCCCAGATGAGACTATTGAGTGACAGTTTGGACAGAAAGCACAGTTTACGAAGGCACCGCGATGAAAAGGAAAGAATCTTCTGTCTTAGTTACCTACCTTCCTTGCGACATGGTTTGGTGAGACGTGTGGCTCTATCGCGACTTCCTCAAGATTCCGCACTAAGCCCAGCACATCTGAGTGACATCACTCAGAGTCCCTCTAACGCTTCCTACGTGCTGCCGATAGCAAGAGCATACCACTGAAGACTGGGCATCAGTGGGCCTAGTCTTGCTGGGCGTTCCTTCCCGATTCTGTGTGGTCTTTCCTGTAGCGCAAGTTTGCGTCACAGGCTAGATAAAATCCCCTCGGGCCTGTTGAATCTCTTCTTCTTTTCCTCCGAGTTCCATCATCTCCAGTAAGTTGTTCGTATTGCTTCCGTTCAGTCATGCTGGTTTTCTTCATGCTCCCGGCCCCCCAGTGCCTTCTCCATTGCCGCGTCCCCATCTGCCGTGCCTTTCCTTTCGATTATCCTCCTCCTTCTGTTTTCGAATGCAGTCTTGAAACGTGCTACCAACGCTGGAAGTAACGTGGAAACGCATCCCCAATAGCCAACTTCACACTTTACGTACTAACAGCATTAGTGGATCTTCGTCAAGACCCTCACCGGCAAGACCATCACCCTCGACGTGGAGTCTTCCGACACCATCGACAGCGTCAACTCCAAGATTCAGGACAAGGAAGGCATTCCCCTAAAAGTACGCAGCAACCATCACGCAACCGCTTGATTCCTCTCATGCCCGGACATATTGTGCATCCGATACTGTTGTCAACACCTCCCTGCTTCTCTTCAAGCGAAACCATCCTTCTCTTCTGCAATATGTCGATCACAAATAGAGGGCTAACGTGAGGTTAGTGCAAGTTATAAACAATTATGGTGGGATTGTAAGTTTTAGTCTGCCTTTCTTTCTGTTTTCTTGCTTCTATTCAACACTTTCTTTTTATGCACGTACGTTTAAGTTGAGTTGATTTTCTCTTCTGTCTATGCAAGCTTGCCGAATTTTACAGTTTCTCCAACATTTTCTTATGTTTTACAGTTTCTACAACATTTTCTTATGTTTTCTACTTTAGCTGTGTCTGTGCTCATTCGTTGCAATTGATCCTTGAATAATCTTACGCTAACAATTCTAGGGCCGTGGCGGTCGTGGAGAGCGCGGGGTTTCCGCTTCGTGTTCTTTATATAAGCAAGCCCCTTTCTAAGCGAGCCTCCCTCGGTCCGGAATAGGCGTAGGCGCTATCATAGCAATATTTTTTAAGAGAGGATATATATTAAACAAGGTATCATCCTTTCACAAATCAGTTCACAAAACTTAATTGTTCACGGCTCGGTGGTGTAGTTGGTTATCACGTCAGTCTAACAAAATCGGGGCTTCATCCTCGAAAGTTGGAACACTGAAGGTCCCGAGTTCAAACCTCGGCTGAGTCAATTTTTTTTTTTTCGTCCGCTTCGCTATAGAACAGCAATGTGCAGCCTCCCTTCTCGGCCTCCCGTACTAAATTCTCCGACTCGTTTAGATCTTATTCAGCTATGTCTTGTCCTCCAACTATAAGCTGCTTTCTCACAAACTCAACTATCGCAGCTCTCTCATTCGTGATCGTTGCTCGCTCGAGTTTTGACATCTGCTGTCAAGACCTCACATCGATTGCATTTAATTGCCTGGTCATGTTAGAAAGATTCGTGATACCGCATTGTAAAAATCACCTTATGGATAGCTGCATCCATGCTGATCTTCCTTGAGTGAAGGGATTTTGCAAATGCAGAAAAACGATAATAGAGATTGCATGTATAAGTAGAGAGGGAAACCACGATCATGTTGTGCACTTCCAGAGCCCCTGAATTAGAGCAAAGAGTCACATATAACGACTATGATCCCTGTACGCTCCATGCCTAATAGCTGGCGGACGAGAACGAACCGACCTGCTCATGTGTCGTCTGGTTGAAACTCGCTGTTCGTGAATGCTATGTCATGAATGCTTGATTGAATAGCCTTGCGTACTTGACACTCAAACTGCGCGTCTCGACATACTAAATTCAATTAATGGTAGCCCCTCTCCCTTTTCCACGGCATTAATACCTGTAACAAGCATGTTTCCAGCTTCCACAGACCATTCCTGATCTATCCACCAATTCATATCAAGGTCGCAAGTCAGTGGGTAGATTCTACTCCTCTACTTCCTAATGCTATGCAGGGGACCCTCTGCAGAACCTTCGCTCTCGTTGGCAAAGATGGGGAAGATGGTAAAAATTTGGCGATGGTCCATTACACCACCGAGCCGTTGAATTATGATGATTTCAGCCACAAGAAAATAAATGTACAGTTCCAATGTTGTATAAAGAGGAGAGGAAGAGCCGTCAATGATATCTACGATGCGGGGCAGCTTGGTCCTCCCGCTCGCGGGGTCGGATGGTCGGGGGGGCTCAACAGCCGGGCGCCAACACACTGCCACCTTTCTTCTATCTTTAGTTTGGCGCCCATGGTCATATTGCTCGCAATAACAATTTATGTGACGAAAGAAGCTGACAGTCTCCTACGCGTGCTATAATAAATCCATGATTTATTGCGGCCTAAGGGCAACCGAGATGTACAATCCATGCGAAGACCGTTTCGAATCCCCCGCTCAGCCGTTTCACATTTCAAAGACGTCTACGGAACAGTAGACGCGATTAGAACTTTTTCTGTCCTGGCGTAGGCACAAGAGTAACGTAGGTGCATGCGGATAGAGTTGTAGCAGTGTCGTTCTCATGGCTAAATCAACAGCGCTATGATAAAGGTACAAAGTAACATCGCTACAAGAACAAGTACGCCGCAAAAATGCCCAAAAGTCGCTCAAGTGGTATCTCGCTCAGCACAAAATTGGCAATAAAGTGCCTTTCCCGCCAAATCCAAATCCGAAGACCGGTCCCAAACTCCCATGTTCTCAATAGTCATACAATCGGGGGCTTCTAAACGCCAATGCTTTTTCTACCACTTATGCACCGGCACTCCGGGATGCATATTAAGGAGATACTGCGGGCCCGGCATCGTGCCACCCCCATACGGACTCCTACTTCCCGAACTCGCACTCGCACTCCTCTGATGGTCATGCTGCCACAAGTTCGCCTGACTCTCACTTCTCCCATCGTCCCCCAGTCCGCTATCAATCTTCCTCTTCGCGCCCCACTTCGCAAGTCCAAAGTCCTGCTCATCTTCTGCTCCTAGTCGTCGCCTGGTAGTAGCGCGTGCATACGCTGAGCCGCGGCGTTTGATGCAGAACTGGATGAGGGTGAGAAATACGAAGACAAAAAGGGCGATGCTGACGTAGGCGAGGGTTATGCGGTTACCGACGGAACCGAGGCGCAAGCCGAGGCCGCCAGTTAGGACGAGGAGGACGAATGTTAGAGTTGTTAGGGGGGTGTGGAGGCGTGGTATTTTTGCGTGTAGTGCGGCGACGGGCTTCATCGGGAGGATCGATAGTAATAGCATTGGGAGGATGGCGATGAAGGCAGCGATCTGGTGGGGGGAGTTGAAGGATTTTGACTGCTTGTACATTAGCGATATGTTCGGAAGAAAGAAAGCATGTAGCTTACCCGATTGAACTCGCCGGAAATCGATATGCCCAAACCAAATGAGATGACGATGAACATGAGGATAAACACCGACATGCCCACATGTATCCGTATGTTGCGGAAAAACCCCGCAAAAAGCACGTTTAGTGGCCATAAGACAAAGAGTGCCAAACACCCCAAAACCGCATGTGCCAAACTCTTGCGATGGTGATCTTTAACGGGCCCTTCCTTTAGCACCACTCCCTTCAATGCCGTAGATGGGGCAGGTACTTCGCCTTTGCCCGTCGCTTCCACCATATTCATGTCGAACTTTCCGTAGCGAACATGTCGTTTGAGGGAGACATTGTGATCATCTGACTGAAGACGGTTTCCGGGTCCGAAGGCGTAGATCATAGGATGTGCGGTATTGTCTGTGTCGAGGAAACTACCGCGCCAGACGCGACAGCTGCGACATACAGCCTTGAGGACGAACATGTCGTCGACGATGCCCGTACCTTCGAGCACATCTATTTTGATCTCGGGCGCGGGGCTGGGTTCCGAATTGCCGTCTGCGATGCGTGGGCTTACTGTGACATCTAGAAACGTCAGCATCAGCCTATTTCACATGGCCAGAATAGTGATACGTACTGTCGCTATTCTTATTCGGATACAACACCAACATCAAACTATTCTTCATGCCCTCGCCAAAACCCACCCCGACCCACGAATATGCCGGACTCGTAAAGTATATGTAGACATCGCTTGAATCGTTGGCTAGGTTGATGCTGAACTGTGTTTGTGTTTGCTCGAGGAAGAAGGTGGATGCCGCTTGCGCTTGTACTGTCGCCGCGAAACCTACGCACCAAACCGTCAGTAAACGTTTACACGCTCCTCCAAAATGTGGAAGAAGTGGGATGAATGTAAACTTACACGTAGCCAACACCACAGCCAGCCCCATGGCCTTCCTTACAAAACCCGTCCAAGTCATCTCAGAAGCTCAGAACCAGTGTGCTGAAAGCCAAAACGGATGTGACCTTGAATCAGACGTCGCGCAAACCAACACCACTGCCGCAGCGGGCCGCCGCGCAACCCTATATAACACCCCTCCACAACAGGGCGGCGCCTCCGCTCACCCTCTCACACCTCGCCGCATTTGAAACCCAAACCAGACCAAGGGCGCGTACAAAACCTATCCTCTCGATTCGTGCACTTTGTCCTTGCATGCAACCGCCAACGCCGGGTCGCCCAATCACTACGCCCCAGCGCAGGGCGCTTACGCTCCAGCAAAGCCAGGGGTGGAGAGCCAACCAGCACGTGTAGCCGCTGCGCCTGGGCGGCGCAAGCCTCGCAACGCCAAGTGCCGCTCCATCGTTGGATGGGGCCGAGTATTTTTAGCATCTGTGCTTTTCTTGCTTCCGGAATAATTCTCCTACGTGCCGCAACCGCATTCCTTCCGCCAAACCGGTCAGCCTTACGCTTGGGCACAGCGGCATATGTGTGTGGTTCAGATGTTTTGTCGGCGAAGCTGAGAGAGCCTGGGCGGGTGGGCAGGCGGACTTGCCTCATTCGGATCATGGTGCTTTTTCTATTTATCAGATACACCGCCTGCGCCCACGCACGCAACAATATTGATGACGATGATCATCCATCGTGCGACGCCGTATTCATAGAACCACCCGTGGGCTGTGATTAGAGTTATGTGATAACTAAACAATTCATTCATGTGAAACGAAGAGGTGGCTCGAAATGTACCTTCACCCCGCCATGATTACACCACCCGTCCATCCCATACTCCAAGCTGAGCTGATCCGAAAGAATCGAGACAAGAAAAAGAAAGAAGAAAAAAACGGCAAACCGCTCTCATCGCTCCTATGCTAGTCATGACTGTCGTAAAAAGCATGGTATGCAAAGACCAGCAACTGTGCCTCTGACACTCTGAAGGGAAACGCCGCTGCGACCGCCATGATGTCATATCGTAAAGTCGTAGGCATCATCTTCAAACGTTTACCGAGACCTGGTAAAAACAAGCCGTGATAGTAGGTTTCGGAAGCAGGATGTGGCCGAAGATGGGTGGTGCACGGGTGGCATATTGAGACGTGAACTAGAGCACCGACCCCAGTTTCCAAATGGAGTAATGGTGAACGCGAACACCCCTTGTCGCCCACGTAGGACACCATCCATGCCTAAAGTGACTAATTGCCAAACAGCTGACAATCAACGCCTCAACGCTCTCGCATTCGCATCATCAATGGTGTCTCACTGTGTTGGTAAAACGAAACTCCAGGAGATGTAAGGAATTTATCTGCCCCCATAACGAGTTCGATGGCGATCAAATGACACCTCGTGCTCAAAGTACCGCTCATCGAAGCTAGGTGGAGGCGGCCGGCGCTCGCGAATCTCTTCCCGCTCGAATTCGATCTGACGGAGGCGGGACCTGCGCCGACGGCGGATGTCGTCGGAAAGTTCGACCAGTTGAAGAACATCCTCCTGCATTCGCGTTAGCTCAATACCTCCAAGCATGCAAGAGAGAACTTACGTATCGCAGGTATTCCATCACGTAGAAGAAATCTTCAGTCTCCTCACAGCTATAACCCATCGAGTCAATGGCCTCCTTGAGCACCAGGTCTTTCGTAATCTCTGTCCACATATCCTTCGTCTTCGGCTTCACCGGGGCAGGGGCGCCAAAATCGGTCGCTACCTCGTCGTCTCCGCTAATAAACTTGGAGCGCCGCACGCCATTGTAGCGCTGCCAGGTCACCTCTTGAGCGCCACCCCCGATCCCGTCCATGCGGACGCGGCTTGTGCCTGGGGGCACATCCACGATGGCCCAATCTTTGGTGGCGCCATTGTATGCCTCGCCAGGATATGCCCGTTCCATTGCTTTGCGGTTGTAGTAATCAGCCTCCTGCTCGAAATCAGAGTCCATAGGCATTGTACGAGCACGTCTCGGTACACTAAGAGAACGTCCACGGCGTGCACTGATCTCTAGGTCCCGACCTTCCCTTTCGAAAGTCTCACGCTCGTATGTGATTTCCTTGTCGAATTCTCTACCTGGACCTCGGCTTCTGCGCCCACAGTCAGATCAGTGCATGTGAAATCAAGGGGTACACTTACTCTCTTCGCCGGATCGAAATCTCGAGACTATCGTCACGGGGCGGCGAAGGCGGTGGCGGAGGTGGGGTCGGCGAGCGGGCTCTCTCAACTCCTACGAAATGTCAGAATTCGGCGAAGGAGACGGAATATTCCACTTACCGTGATCAATGTGTCGGTGATGCGTGATGATCTCCTGAATGATCGGAGGCCTGATTTCTGCCGGTGGTGGAGGGGGAGGGGGCGGGGTAGGCGTACGTTCCTCCTTGCGTCGAATGATGATCTCGTCTTTGATAGTTTCGCGAGGGGGTGGAGAGGGCTCGCGTCGGCGCACTACGAACTCCTCGCGCTCTCTCGCAACCAGGTCTCCGCGAGATCGCGACGGAGGCGGGAGACTCCTGTCACGTCCATGGATCACAAGCGTGTCCTTGTGCACGTCACGCTCCCTCCCGTTGCGGCTGTCCTCACGATGCTCGTGACGGAACGTAATGCTGCCATCGTGATCATGTTTGTGCCGAGGGGGGGTAGATCGCTCTCGAAACCTAATGTCTTCGCGCTCAATGTCAACCTCACGCGGTCTAGGTGGGGCGCCATCACCGCGACGAAAGATGATGTCCTCGCGCTCAATCTCGCGGGTTTCCGGAGGGGCGCGGGGTCGTGATTGCTCTCGGCGTCTGATGGTGATGTCCGTCTCTTCCCTCTCAGCCTCGCGCGGGCGGCGACGCTCGCCTTCGCTGCGGCGGATACTAATGTCGTCGCGCTCGAAGTCGCGCACGCTGGAAGGCGGGGGCGGGGCGGGGCGGCCGCCTCGAACCACCAGGGTATCTTCTTCGACTTCGCGGCGGCGGGGTGCAGGCCTGCCAAAGTCCTCTTCTCGCCGCTCTCGCACCACCATCTGGCCGGCGCTGGAGTGGCGGTCGAAGTCATCGCGGAAGAAGTCGGGAGCGCTGCGACGGGGGTCACCGCCGCGCCTCAGCTCGATGTCAAGCTCGTCGTAGCTGCGGTCGCTGCGCTTGCCATTGCGATAGAAGTCGCGCTGACGCTCTTCATAGAGCTCAGCGGTGGGGTAGCGGCGCGACATGGCGGTGGGGGGCAGGGAAAGGCTGCGGAGGGGAGGAGGGGAGGGGGGAGGGGAGGGGAGGGGAGGACAGGAGGACACTCGGGTAGATGGGGAGAACGGGAGAGGAGGAGGAAGAAGAGCGCGGGCACGGCAGGTTAACTGCGCGCGTAATCCGTCTGCTGGGAGCTGGCCTTGATGGCGGCCTTGGTGGTGGGGTCAAGGCAAGAGTTAAAGTTGGCTGGGTATGCCCGTCGCAGCTGCCCGGCGTGAGGCATACGTCATCGCAGAGCAGGCGCGATTGCAACCACCGAGTCATACGGCCAACCACGGCCTGGCAGCTGCAAGAGACGCCCCCAGGTGCCAGCAAGAACAAGAACAGAAGCAAATGCACGCCGCCAGCCCAACCAGCGCCCTTCCGCCTTCCGCCTTCCGGTCACCCACCCCGAGGAACCCCCAGATGTCCAACTGTCACCTGTCATGATCGCCTCAGCGGCTCTGCTCCTCAAGCCCAACATCAGGCACAGCACCACACCGGAAACCTAACCTAGCCCTCCCGCGACGAGCGTCTTTCATGCAGGCTGGGACTCAGCAAGCCAGATCTGCCCGACGTAGCTCTCCCGCCCATGGAACCGAGCCTCGGCGATCAGTGCCCGATGAGCTCGTGCGACTGATCCCCCCGCTTGAACACTACCACAACATTACTTTTAACAGAGCTCACAAATGTTCTCGGTGGACCTTTCTCCATGGTTGACGGTTGACGACGGTTGACGACGTATGCCGTCGCAGAGCCTGGCCACCCTTGCACATTTCTTGTCGAGCAACCCTGTGATACGCACAATGACGTCTCGCTTGTGACCGATGAAATGCGGGTGCCAGCCACCAGGCTTGAACGTGAGAACAAGATTTTACAACTTCTGCTAGCATCATCTGGCAAAGAAAACATTCTTAAAGTATTGTAGAGGCGCAAATTTGGGACCGTCTCAGGCCAAAGCGCCGCCACCGCACCGCATCCTTTGCGTGACCAACGCCACGCATCACATTTATCTCCATCTATGCGGCCTTTGGCTCTGTAGCTGCCACCACTTCTCCTCTCCCGACATCCAGCAAATGCCCAGCATCCGGCCCCGTAAACCGCTTCCGCCCTGTCGTGATCCAAGTGATCAGGCTGATCAGCATCACGACTCCTATCGCGGCCGACGTGTAGTTCATGTTCTCGCTGTCCACTGGGTTGACCGAGGGGAAATTGAAAGTGATGCAGAAGAAAGTGATGAAGAAAAATCCAACAATGTTGAAAGCGAGTCCATATCGTCCCAGGGAGTACGGCCCCTCAAGCCGGTGCTTCTTGCCGGTAGCATGGGCGAGGATGCGAGCGAGGAGCGGCATAGCGTACGACAGATCTGTTGTAGTCAGTACAGAGATTGAGAGGGTGTAAGAAGACCCTACAGAATCCTTGGGTCGCGATTGAAATGATAGTGCTGAACCCAGTCGTCGTGCCAAAGTAGATGGAGTCAAATGCCATTTGAACCACGCAGGTAAGCAGAAGAGCATACACTGGTACCCGCTTTGACGCCGATACTTTACTGAATGTATGTGAAAACGGCAGTCCGTGGTCCCGAGCGAACGCATAAACCGCTCTCGAGCCTTCAGCCATTAGAGAATTGGCGCATACCAATGCTATTACAAAGATTAGAGATGCCAGTGTTGAAGCGCCACCGACGCTTCCAGTTGAATGGAAGAAAATCTCAATGACTGGAACGCCAGTCGGAGTGCTGCCCGTGGCCTCGAGATCCCCCATACAGAAGGAAAGCGAAATCAGAAAGACGAACCCAGTAACGGCGCCAATGTAGACGGACATTACAATAGCCCTCGGAGCCTGCTTCCGCGCATTTTTAATCTCTTCGGTCATATGAGACGGCGCATCGTAACAGCACATTCCAAAGGCACTTTGAAGCAGACCGACGATCACTCCATACGGTGCGTTAAATCCGGTAAAGTTCTGGAACTTGCTGAAAACGAAGCTCGCCGGTTGTTTCTGATCGTTGGAGGCTAGGATGGTGATGAAACATACGAAAAAAGCGACAACGTTCCAGACAAGTATGAACTTGGAGATCTTGTTAAGGGCGTGTGGTATAAAAATGTTCGAGGCTGTAGCGACAAAAGCGATGAGGTATGCCAAGAGGACCGTATGCCACCGCTCAATGGTGTAGTTCGGGTGATTGAGCTGTGCTGTTCCTAATATAAAATTTGCGGTGACAAAGTTATTGGTAGCGCCCATGGCGAGGACACCTTCTTGGAATCAATACGGGTCCTCCTGAGTATCGTCGGATACACTCACCGATCAACATGAACCATCCGCAAACATAGGAGAAGCCTCTCGCCCACCGTTGGGGTGCGAGAATAGCAACCCAACTGTACTGGCCACCCGCGACAGGATACGCGCTGCACATCTCGGCCATAGAATAGGCAACAGGCAAGGTGGCCAGGCAGGCAGCAAGCCACCCCCATATCATGACTATTTAAACTAAGAATTGTGTAGTTGATGTTCTGGGACGAGAGGAACCTACCTGCTGGTCCTCCGGATTGGACACCAATGATAAGCACGCCACTCAGGGCAGTCCAGCTCGTCATAATGGAGAAAGAGAAGCCGATCATACCCAGAAGACCGAAGCTTCGCTTCAGCTCTACACTCCGTTAGTGACAAGTTATTAGCTAAGAAGAGGGTATTACCCTGAGTGTAACCAAACTGCTCCAGTACGGCATCGTCGCTCGTAGTGTTATCAAAGACCTTTTTCCCCAATTCTGTAGCTGTCGCCATGATGACTGACTAGTAGGAGATGCGCAGCGTTCAATGCCCTCCTACGCGTGGACGTGAGTTGACCGTCTATGCTTGCATTCATATGTCTCTAGGTGCTTGCCGACCTAACGCTTTCAAACCATTTTGGGGCCCGCTCTAATTCGGCGTTTGATAACGGCACTTGCAATGCAGTGTGCCGCTGCTCTACTGCGCATAGGCGTTGATGTGCATCTCTCTTGTGTGTCTGGGGTGCCGGATAATTAGCCGGGGAACACACTGATAGAGGTAGCTAGGCCGACTAGCGGCTTCGATCTTGAGTTCCTCGGTCCCCGTTGGCGCCATGGGTGAGCTGAAAGGCGATTGCATCAGTGCTCAAACAATCCTGGATCAACGGAGTTGCGATAAAAGGGTAGCCGTACTACGGCACAAGAATGCGCGACTACTGAGGTGATAACATGATCGTTACCCCGCAACTAACACAGAACAGCATGGATTCTGACCTTGCACATATTTCAAACATCGATACGTAAATCTCTCCTTGCTAGATTGCGCGAGGTTTTTTTTTTTTGGTGGCGCTTGATGGACCTCGAACAAGCTCACCACTTCAACCCCTATAACCCGATACATCCACCAACATGCCTCCTACTACCTAAACCCGTTCCTCAAATCCCTACCCCTGGCCCCACGACGCCTCCCTCTCTCCCTCTACAACCGCCCTCCTAATCATCGACATGCAACGCGACTTCCTCTTACCGGGCGGCTATCTCGAATCCCAAGGCTACGATATATCCCGTTTCCAAGCCATCATACCGCGTCTTGTATCTCTCCTCTCCACATTTCGCAGAGCAGGCTTTCCAATCTATCATACTCGAGAAGGACATGCAGATAACCTAGTCACCGTATCATCCCGAGAGGGGCATAGAAGTAGTGTGTGTGTGTCTGAAGGGCCACCGCGCCTGTTCACGCTGTCGAACGCGCGAATTGTGTAAAATGATACGATCAACGCTTTTGTGTAACTCGGGTAGAGGGCTGTACCTGTTTGTGTAATTTTTGGATTTTAGCTTTATACCCCTGTGTGTTAAAAACCAATAATAGAAGTAGTGTGAATGGTGCGCAGATAGGCTCACAAGGACCTTTGGGTAAATTATTGGTGAGGGGGGAGGAAGGACATGAGATTTATTAGTGAATTGCGTCCGCTGCCGCTGCCGCTGGTCATCGATAAGCCAGGGAGAAGCGCGTTTGCGAATAGGAGTTGAATGTAGAGTTGAAAGCGATGGGAATAAGGAACTTGGTGGTGTGTGGAGTGACGGCGGATGCGTGTGTAAGCACTACGGTGAGGAAGGCAAGTGATCGAGGGTATGTTGTTTTGGTAGTCGAGGACGGTGTAGAGAGTGTGAGCGAGGAGTTGAAGAGGTGGAGTCTGGAGAGTATCAGGATCGAGGGGGGATTGTTTGGGGTTACAGCAACGTGTCGGGATGTCAATGAGATGGTGGGGACGTGGATAAGTAGAGAGCGCGATACATGAGCGTGCGAAAGCTGCGGGTCAATGGACGCAAGATGCGTAACGAAAACCTCGACATCACACAAGAACATGGACATGGAATGCGATAGTACAGCATACGTATGATTGACTATGACTAGTCGGCAGACACTCATGCGTAACAGCAGAGTCCACCCAAACTCATTGCATCATGAAACCCATATACATGTTTGTTCCAAACGCCAGGAAGACCGATACCGTGAAGTGACACATCCATGAAGATTATCCAGACGTCGACGCACACCCTTGACAGAGAACCGTGAGGTAGGCGGTGAAGAGGCGAACCGAGGATCGAGACCAAGAGAGTGAGACGTTTAACCGCCGAAGCCGTACAGGGTGCGGCCCTGTCGCTTCAAAGCATAGACAACATCGAGAGAGGTGACGGTCTTGCGCTTGGCGTGCTCGGTGTAGGTGACGGCATCACGGATGACGCTCTCAAGGAAGGTCTTGAGGACACCGCGGGTCTCTTCGTAGATCACTGCGACGACGTTAGCGATGTGTCGAGGTTAGGTGAGGGGAAAGTAACTTACTGGCTGAGATACGCTTGACACCACCACGACGAGCGAGACGACGGATGGCGGGCTTGGTGATACCTTGGATGTTGTCACGCAAGATCTTGCGGTGGCGCTTGGCACCGCCCTTGCCGAGACCCTTTCCGCCTTTGCCGCCTAGAGAGAGATGTTAGCATGATGTGTGCAGTTGATGAGAAAGCAGGGCGACGACGTGGTGGCGTTGTCGTCATGCGTTGTCGTATTGGTTGTGAGTGGCGCGCGTCGGGTGGGTGAGGCTCAACACCATACGCGAGCGCTCGTGATTGATGGCGCAGCGCGCGACGGCGACGACGACAACAGCAACAACGGTGTGAAACGCGACAAGAAGGTGCAAATAAAAGACTACTTACGTCCAGTCATGCTGAAAGTGTGTTAGTGCTGATGGGTTGGGATGAGTTTGTTGTCGGAGACGCGTTGCGCGTATCGTTGTGTTGTGTATGCGGGTGTGGTTGGGAATAGCAGAGTTGTGGAGAGAAAGAGAAGAGAAGAAAAGCGGGCGGAGGGAGCAATGGCTGGGTTAAATACAAGTCGGGAGGCGGCAGCGCTGCCTTCCAGATCACGCGCGCTAAACTTAGTTGGGGAGCACGAGGGACGCCCGCAACTTCAGAAGCAAATTGCTTGGCAGGAAAGGGCGATTTTTAGATGTGCTTGAAAGCAGCGCTTTTTATCAGCGGCCTATTTGCTTGGGCACGGGCGCTGAAAGTCAGACTTTGCGAGCCGGGGTCGTGGCCAGTGCGCGGCGAACATCAAACCGTCGCCGCGTCCACGACGGGCCATCGCAACATCACCACCAGATCAGGCCAACAACGCCTGTTCACGCTGCAAATGCTGTAATAATTCTGCTAGTACGTTTGAGAATTACTTTACAAAGTCTGATGACGTGCAAGCCCCTCGTCGTCGATTAACATCGGTTTCTTGCTCATCCTACGCGCTTCTCGTATCGCTTCGTCGCTCCCCCTTGACTTCTCACCCTTTAGTCTTTACCCTTCGCTCTGCACGGAAAGCTCATTGAATCCAGCCTTGAATTTGCCTCAGATGAAGCGATTGCGAACAAGGGCACGGATCTCGATGCCGCAGACGTACCATAATCATATCTCTAGGTGCACCAAACGACCTCCGAGTCTATAGGGAGAGATGGTCCTGCCTGACCTCTCAATACTTTTCTCCACAGTCGTTTCCATTCGATCCAATTTCTCTGATATCCTCAGTCTACTCAACTCGAACCCGCGTAGCCCTAGATGTCTCAGTCCCCAGTCAGATTTGTAGTGTGTGGAGCCGAGGTACCGAAGAGCAAGAGACACGTACTCTAGATTCGCCCTCATCGCCCTTTGAACAGCGTAAAAGAGGACCGCCGAGTATTGAGGCCAGCAATCAAGACCCGCAACGGTGATACTACATGCCGGACCCTCTCACACCGCTGTGACATGCCTCACTCCGGCATTACTATGCGTCTATCCATAGCTATGTCTTGCAATCCGGCAACCGAATAGCTCCCAAGGATTCGAATGAGTCACAGCGCACGGCCCCGCAGGGAAGGAACCCGAAGAATGCGTCGTATCGCACATCTTCCACACCCAGGACCCCTACAGTGACACAGTACCAGGGCAGTGAGTCCAACGTTACCGATCTTTGAGTCATATCTCATTTGCCATCCAAAGAAAAGGGAGACCTGCTGCATTTCAACTCTTTCTGTGCTAGGGATCCGAACCGGACGATATCCACCGGATCATAAGGGATGTGTCACAGTGGAGTCCACCTCCATCTCTTCCATTGCCTGGAAATCAGCAGACTTTCCAACTAACTCTTCAGGCGTCCCGCAGGATGCAGTGCAGTTGCCACATTCTTTGCGTAGCACGTCGTAAGACCATCCATCCACTCAGCCGCGGCATATAAGGATGGCTCCTAAAGAGACCATATCTTGAGCAGAAGTCACAGCAACTCTCACATAAGGACGTAACTTGGGACATAAACTGCGTCGCAACCGCGAGACAGCGGCACTTTCAGTATGAGACAACAAGTATTGATACCCACTAGATCAGCTTTACCGACTTCGTACCCCAACCTTGACGACATTTTTTTGGCGCGGTACCAGGCAGCTTCCAGCACTTGAGATCTGCTAAGTACAGATCAGGCGGTTTCTACCTTATGCGAACAGAGCCTTCACGTAATAAGTTCCTTTGTTTGCACGATTGGCAAGAACGGCCACAAAGTCGCAGCGCGATACAGACTTGCGGCTCTTCACCAGCAGCAAGTACATGAAGCCATTTTAGACTTCACATAAATCACAGCATTCCACCATCGGCTGCACTTTTCTTTGTTTAATGTCGTTGCAAGCGTGAAATGGCCGAAACAGGCGGTGGTTTCGGTGGCAGCTTGATGCCTTACATAATCGATTATCGATGACGCGGCACTGGCCGGCTCCGCCGGGGCTGAGCCACGTCTTTGTCCTGACATCTCACCACTACTTCTATTCTTCTACGCCTCTTCTTCCCTTGCTGTATACCATCCCCCTTCTTCTCTCTCTCACTCAAAATGCTTTCTCGAACCCTCGGTTTCACGGTGCTGGCCGCCGCCACCGCCAGCGCAGTCCTCATCCCACCTAGCCTTGGGGTTGCGGATTTCGGGGATGACAACGCGATGGAGATCTCCGTAGATTCCATGAAGCGAACCGTCGCTATCGAGTGCGATACCTGCGCGTTTGCGTTAAAAGAAGGCAACGCCCTGGTTTGGAAGCAGGATGCGGGCAACTCATTCGTAAGTTGTCACGGGTTGACAGGAGGCTGACAGGCACTCAGTGCTAACACACAACTGCAGCTGCTCGATTTCGAAGTCGGCGACCATGAAGACACGCTCGATATCAACGGCGTTCAGCTATATCCCCCAACCTTTGGCTACTTTACCGAGCCCTTCCTCATCACACAAGTCGACCCTACATCCGAGGAGAACCTTCAGCTCCGCGTAACAGGCTACACCTTCCACTACAACTCTGCCGAGACAGTCACTGAGGCGGGCATCGAGCTGCTCCCTATGACCTTCCGCATTACTTCGATCGAAGGAAACCCGGTAGATCCGCCAGCCCTTACCGTCAACCTCCTCAAAGACACAAACGGCCGTCTCATGATTGCGTCGTTCTTAACGGCGGATGCAGTAGACTCAAGCTCCACTGATCAAGACAAGGAGTGCAAAGAATGGCCGCTGCTGTGCAAATGGAGGAACATCGTTGCTAATAGGATCAACGGGCTGAAATCATCCATGAGCAAGGGCTGCCACAAGCACAAGGCTAACCCTATGGTTGAAGACACCACCGAAGGCAAGCCCGCGCACAGGTTCCGACCGGGCCGCCCGCACCATAATTCTGGTCACAAGGAGAGCCACCACGGCCACCATCACCACCCTCACCACCGTGTGCACATGTTCCTCCGTCGTGCATTTTTCACGGTTCTCGTTCCCATCCTCGTCGGTATCTTTGCTGGAACGCTCACGTATCTCATCGGTATGGCTTTAGGATGTGCCATCGCCATTATCGTAGCCAAGGTCCGCGGGCGCAATCCATATGAGCGTGTCGCTCTAGAGGAGGATTCTAATGATGTCGAGCGTGTTGTGGTGCTTGACGAGAAGGAGGTCTATGCCGAGCTTCCGGAGTACGACGCTCCTCCTGTGTATGAGCAGGATGCGGTTGAGAAGGAGGTTGTTGAGGAGGCAAAGTAAAGTGATGCACATAGGCAACCGTCTCACCCTTAAAGGGCGCTCAGAGCAGGGAAAACTGGAACGGCGGATTTGATGGCGCCGCTACGGTGGGAACTCCGTCACGTTCGCTCGGCAGATATGTACTTTTGATGCTTTTGGGCACGGCTCTTGGGGCAATGAATTTCCTTTGTCTCTGTAACATAGACTTGTCTATGTTGCATATGTGTTTTCAATCAGCGATATATGCTTTTGAGTCATCCATTTCTGGCTAGACTTCAATGTTTTGTTGATTTTCGACACTACAGACTGCGGACTGTGACTCAACCTAGAAAATATAACAGAGTTGTTTCTCCCATCTAAAACCCGAGTGAAACGTTGACGGGATAGGGACATGGCAACTTTGTGGCCAAGCTCCTTGAGCTGAGTTATGCTGGATGAGGGGTTGCTATCGCTTTTGGAATGTCGATTTAGGCACTATACCTACAAACCATGTGCAAGGAACACATGCGAGAGGTTGAGGAATGCTTCTCAGCTGATGGTGGACTAGAACGTGATCAGATGGTTCAATTTATGTCATCTTATAGAGCTAGGAACTATTCATCACCGGAAGGGTTCAGCCTTGCCACACCAAGTCTTGCTACCATGAGGGTGCACCCAAGGATCTCGAGTACCGGATACATGGCGCATGTATGCCCGACTACGACTAATGTCTCCGGTGAAGCGCTTCCCTGTGCATCCACACCGCCACCATATCCATCCTACACACCGGAAGCACCCTTCAGCCCCCGTGTGTCTCCCCACCTACACCTCACAGGGATCAACCTTGTACATAGCCTCCACAATCGGGGTATCATTCCCATACCTCTGAATGGCGTCCTTGACTGCCTCCTCGATACCCATCTCCTCCACTCCAACCAACTCATTTTCAATCAGCCCAGTAAGATCATTACCAGTATCTTCCTCGTAGAACTGATTGCTTAACACCAAGCCCTTCATCGCCTTGCCGGCTTCGCCCCTCTCGAGCGCGATCCTGGCGTTTTTGTTAATCTGGGCAATGTCGATGTTGGTTACTGTAAATTTAGTATCGAGGACGGTTTCAAGGGTGGCGAGGATGGCGTTTTGTGTGAGTCCGGGGATAGGGCTGATGTGAATGGCGCGATTGGATACAGCGTCAGGTTCCAGCAGCATATTGACTGCTGCATGGGCGATGGTAGGGAGAGGTGTCCAGTGGAGGGGATTATTGCCTGTGCCGTAGATGCGGGCGCGGCGGTTGGGGATGTCGAAGCCAGCCGGCCCTTTCATGAGCCCTGTTACCACATTAATCCCCCCTCTTCCCAAGAATCGTGTTAGTTTGAGTGTAGAATGTCTTACACATATCGAAGAACGGGCCACCATTTAGAGCAGTCCAGTGAAGCTTCCGTTCCTTTCCAAGGCTCTCAAGGTAGTCTCTAATCCTAACCTTCCCACCAACAAAAGACTCAGGCATGCGCCTGTACTGCTCGGAGCCCAAGTTTCCTACAAACTCATTCGCGAAGTAGAATTTCACTCCTGCAGCGACCGCAGCGTCGATGGTGAGCTTCGACATGTCGTACTGCGTAGCTCCGCCGGTAACACAGTTGACGATGGCATCTTGGCCGGCGAATGCTTCTCTGAGCGACTCAAAAGAGCTGAAGTCGACGGTCTTGGTGGTGATGTTGAAGTCCGTAGGTGGAGTGTAGGTAGATGTTGGACGGGATATAGCCGTGATGGAGAAACGAGGAGAATGTTTGAGAAGTTCGGTGATGATGGCTGTGCCAACGTTACCTCGAGGCTATCGGACACTCATTAGCTCATAGTCCCCAATGAACAATTTCCAGCTGCATACTCCAAGAATGGCGACGGTTTTCAACTCCATTTTCACGTTCAGGACTGCACTATGCGTTGACTCGAATATAGATACACTTGTGGGACAGATTTCGCGCTGCCTTTGAGCAGCTCACAGATTAGGCACCACCTCAGGCAACGAGAGTGCTGCCTTGCTGTTGCCTTGACCTGCAATATTGGGTGCGGTTCTGTACGCCCGGATCCCGCAGGATTATCGAATATGCTGAACTTGCTCTGACCCACGCCCGCGCAATTCGTCCGGCTAGCATTAGAAGAATAAGTAATGGCAGGTCGCTCCATAGTGCAGAGTACGAGTAGCTGCTTTCACCATGCGGAGTCAAGTCCGAGCTAACATGAAGCGCTCCAAGCAGTTCCGGCCCGTCATCGGTGCAGGGATGATATAACAAGCCCGGGGGTTTTGCTGCACTGGGCGGGCGGGGTGGAATTGTGGGCGTCGTGGGGAACGTCGGCGTTTGACCGGGATGTCGGCATTGGTTCAGATGCCGCCCGTTTCGCGTTCTGGCAACGGCAAGTAGGTCGACGCCTGTATCGATACTGCTATAGACTCTTCCACTGTGGGGTTGGCACTGCCGAGCGATTGATGCTTGGTGTTCACGCTTCGAGGGGATAAAACAGGGGGTTCTGCATCGCAGCAGGCAAGCAATGCGGATCACGTTTGGGAGCTTGCAACATAGCAGTACGGACAACAATATGACCGCACATGTTCCGAGACAGGACAAGCTGCTGTAGGTAGGGTGCGCTGTTCTGTTTGCGTTTGATATTGATTGCGAGGGGGAAATTTTCCACATTCGGCGTATGTAATAAGTATGCCTTGGGCGGCGGATCGGCGCAAACGCCGATGCTACGTCAACGGAATCTACGTCAACACGGAATAAATGATGCACTCGGCCGCTATTCGGGGAACGATTTTGGCTTTCTGCGTTTCTCTCAGTCGATTGCACTCTTCCTCTGCTCGGCAATTTTAATCATTCAAGGCCAACATGTCGCAACGAGCTGCCCTGCTTATCGGACAAATCGCGCACGCGCGAAAGGAATGGCAAGAGGTTGAAAAGATAGCATCGAAGCTTTACGAATATCCCGAAGGTGGCTCGCGCGAAGATTTCTTGTCGAAATGTAGGTCTGGCGCCTTTGATGGTGTATTCGCCCTGTACCGAAGCAACGACTCGAACAAAGTGACCGGGAATTTCAACGACGAGCTTCTCGGTGCATTGCCCAAGAGCTTGAAGTTTATATGCCACAATGGTGCGGGCTACGACAATATCGACATTGACGCTTGCACTAGAAGGGGCATTTCGGTGTCCAGCACCCCGATTGCAGTCAACAATGCAACGGCAGACGTGGGAATATTCCTGATGCTAGGCGCTCTGCGCAACATTACGCAGAGTTTTCAGGCAGTCAGACAAGGTTTGTTCTATCAACCATATGATGGTCGCATAAACTGACTGAGCAGGCAACTGGCGAGGCAACTTTTCTCTCGGCCATGACCCGAAGGACAAAACGCTCGGTATCCTGGGTATGGGCGGAATCGGTCGGGCAATGGCACACCGTGCAAAGGCTTTTGGCATGAAGATACAGTACCACAATCGCCGGCAATTGTCTGCGAGTGAGGAGGATGGCGCCAAATACGTGACCTTCGACGAGCTGTTGGAGACGTCGGATGTACTGAGTCTCAACTTATCCCTCAATTCCAATACAAGACACATCATCGGGAAGGCGCAATTTGAACAGATGAAGGATGGCGTAATCATCATCAACACGGCGCGAGGGCCGCTGATCGACGAGGCTGCGCTAGTTGATGCTTTGAAGAGTGGAAAGGTTTGGACTGCTGGGCTGGACGTCTTTGAGGAAGAGCCTAAGATACATCCGGGTTTGCTGGAGGCGGAGAATGTGGTCCTGCTGCCTCACGTGGGTACCGCGACATTTGAGACTCAGGTAAGCTGCGTCGCGGTCAGTTCTGTTACGAAGCTGACACTTGATTAGCGCGACATGGAAATACTTGTGCTGGACAACCTAAAGTCGGCAATCAAGGAGGAAAAACTCTTGACACAGGTGCCGGAACAGCAGAAGGAGCGGGCAAATATCTGATAGTCAGACTTTGAAAAGCATCATAGAGTGGGCATCGACCTAGACGTTACTTTTAAGGTGTAGATGAGGGAGCAATGACATGGAAACTTATCATCGACCAAATCGGATCTATGCATATAGAATAAATCTTGTTGGTGTTTTGACGTCGGTAGTACTCAGGATGGGGTTATTCTTTTTTCTTTCCCGAGAAAAAGCTGTATTGCGCAACTATACTATGGTAAGAAGCGTACCCTATGTAACCTGTAAATAACCTATACATGGAAAGAGTGGAACGCTTAATATCTCTTCAACCAGTCATATAGATGCCACGCACGCGGCTATAGACGGATCAAGGCCCTGTGCGTTTAAAACAATAAGACTTCACTGGTACATGCTATAATACGCGGTTTCTACGAATGTATGTCGTACCGTGTGTTAGAAAGGCAGCGTCGGCAACGGGACCGTGCGCCACTTCCAGAGACGGAAGTGGCTGGCGGCAATGTTCAGACACCGTCCGCAACTCTTTCATCTCATTTTCGGACAAGTGGGAGCGCTTCATTCAACTGTACTTACAAGATGCGGCTTCTGAATGTATATCTGTTCGCCGGAAAGCAGAACCCGGGGAGGCTCCAGTCATAACCGAGCGATCCCCGGACCCCTGGTCGCCTTTTGCGGAAAGTAGTCCGGCTTCCAGCTTAATGGTTCTTCAATCGGCATCTGACGGCTATAGCTATAAAGTCCGTCGATAACACAATCTTTCCTCCTCACAGACGCTTCTCCTCTCCATCTCCTTCGGATTCCTGCCGTTGGGCTGGTTCACCCGCGATTGAAATCAATTCTCAAAATTCCAACCCCACGAATCAAGCGACGGGTCTCGCAACAATGGCGAAATTTAACCTGAAAGCCGTTTTGAGTGACGTCAAAGCCTATCGTCAGGTATATTTCCTCACGGTGGTCGCTTCATTTGGCGGTATGCTGTTCGGCTGGGATACGGGTTTGATCGGTATGCGACGGGACCATGCGATGACTATCGGTCTAGCTAATATTTGGATGCACAGGCGGCGTGCTCAGGATGGACGCTTTCCTACACTCTTTCAATTTGGACGAGACAAGCCCTCATTTCAGCAACTTGCAGGGCAACATCGTCTCCGTGCTTCAGGTGTGTTATCCTGGACATGACGATGATTGCAGCTGACGGGCCCTGCACAGGCCGGATGTTTCTTTGGAGCCATGTCCTCATTCTACGTCAGTGACACATTCGGACGAAAGCAAGCCCTCATCATTGCGGATATCATCTTCATCATCGGCTCCATTGTGCAGACTTTGTGCGCCATCAACACCACGTCCCTAGCTCAGCTTTATGCCGGTCGAGTCATCGGAGGTTTCGGCGTTGGTCTAATCTCTGCGGTCGTCCCAACATATATTGGCGAAAATGCGAACAAGGAGATCCGAGGGCGATGCATTGGATGGTCGGTCGTCGGCTTTCTCTGCAGTTATCTGGGCTAACTGTTGTAGTATGCAACTTTTCAATGTCACTGGGATATGTTTGTCATTCTTCGTCAACTACGGCATCAACATACAGATCAAGACACTGAGCTCTGCTAAATGGCGTATCCCATTTGCACTTCAGATGCTGCCGGGGGTTCTGTTGCTGATCGGAATTGTATTTCAGAACGAATCGCCTCGCTGGCTCGTGGAAAAGAACCGCTTCAGAGACGCTGCAAAGGCACTAGCAAAAGTTCGAGGCAAATCCGTTGATGACAAAGACGTGGTACAAGAGCTGGATGAAATCGTGGCCGATTTCCACGGACACGAAAAGCTTGCACTCGCCGCTCAGCTAAAGGCGGCGTGCTCGAGCAAGCGCATGTTCTACCAGACATCGTTTGCCGTCATCCTGATGTTCTTTCAGCAGTGGACCGGAACTAACTCGATCAACTACTACGCTCCACAGATCTTCCAGTCAATTGGGCTTCGAGGCACCTCGGCCGGGCTTTTCGCTACCGGGGTGTACGGCATTGTGAAGATAGTGGTGACAGCAATCGGTCTCATGGCTTTCACGGAACAAATGGGTCGCAAGGTATGTGTTGGCCATGATGGCAAGGTTACCCACGCTCAGCTTGCAGAGACTCACCGACATCTTCTTCGCCTATCTAGTTTAGCATGGAACCGCTGTGCTAACGTCGGCTGCAGTGGAGTCTCCTCATCGGCTCAGCAGGACAAGCATTTTCCATGTTCTATATTGGTGTCAACGCCGCAGTTCACCCAACCAAGGCCGGGGATGCGCTCACCGGCAACAGCATCTTTGCCATCATCTGCGTCTACTTGTTTGTGGTGTTCTATTCCTTTGGTAAGTGGCAACCGTGCAACACATGATCCAGGTTAACGTATGCAGGTTGGGGCCCCGTGCCGTTCATTCTCTCGTCGGAGTGCTCGCCTAACCATGGTAAGTTGGCGGGACGATAGCGAGTCCTATCCTTCTTTAGAGCACGACTGCCGAACATGGGCTAACGGTTTGGGCACACAGTGCGCTCGCTGGTGATGGCTTTGGCGCTGATGACACAGTGGCTTTTTAATTTTGCTATTGGTGGGTCGGTCGTTAGGCTGTTTGAATCTAAGCTCACGGTCAACAGCGAAGCTCACACCCCTGATGTTGGACGACATCACCTACGGCACCTTCCTCCTCTTTGGATCTTGCTGCATCTTGATGGGCGTCTACACGGTTTTCTGCGTGCCGGAGACCAAAAATGTGCCCTTGGAGTCGATTCATCATCTGTTCGAAGGCAACATCATCAAAGGGTGCATCTGGGACACGATCCCTCGGTACTCACGGGCGAAGCAGCTGCAACACCACCATGTCACCAACGATGCTGCCTCGGTCGCCAGCGGGGCTGGGCAGAAAGGCGGTGTTGCGGGCGTGCAGCACATCGAGGACGCATAGGGTAGCTAGCTAGACAGCCACAGGGGCAATTGAGAAATGGATCTGTTTGAGATGGGCAGATGCTGAGTGCTACGTGGCCATGTGGTGAAGATTGCAGGCAAAAGCGATCGGGCCGCAGAGGCACACCGGACGCGATGCTTCAGCTTCATTTCACGGCGGCGGGCTGGTTGGGCATCTGGCAGGGCCCTCCTGCCCGAAGCGACAGTCGACGATGTCTCGGCCGGAGGAAAGAGCGGGGCGGCGTCGACTTCGACGGCGGCAGGGGCGACCGGTGGCCCTTTGCAGTAGGGAAGGCACGATGGCGAGGCAAAACAGGCTAGCGCACGGCGAGCGTTGAGCCGAAGCCGGTAGCGAGTCTTCAAAGTCTTCGAGTCTTCAAATCTGCATGAGTGTGACCGCACGCCTGGGCTGCTGGGCGCGGGGCTTGCAGCAAAATAAGGGTCACGGCTGAAATCTTCCAGCGAATGGGGCGTCGCGGCTTGGCGGCTGACGATGTCATAGCCCACGCCGATCTTCACCCTCACACGCGCAACCAGGCTCCTCGAGCGCACTTTGGGCTGCAGAACCTCGCGATACCATCCCTTTCCCTTCCGCTTCCTCTTCACCCCTTCGCCGCGTAGCCCAGCGGCGTATCTCTCAGCGATCCGTGCTCTGCTGCGGCGCGTGGAGGCCCATCTACCCCCCATTCACTGCCTGGCAACTCCGTCAGCGTGCCCTGCTTCCTGCGCCCTGGGCTGTCCCTGCGCGCATCTGCAAACCTCACGTTGACTCTGCAGCTCGTCAGACCCTCGACCCTGCATTCACCGGGCGCTGCCATCCGCAAAGGCCTCCTTGGGCCGCCATTGCTATCGTGCTCAGACCGCTGCCACCAAAGTCGTCCCGCCAACTCTCTTTGCGGCGGCCGGCCCACCCATATAGGCCGCAGAATGTATGTTGAAGTTCGGCACAGTTCCTCGCCAGAACTCGTCACCGATTCTCTCCCGTTGGTGCCATTGCGTCCTCGCCTGTCCACGTTCAACCGGCTGACTGTGACGATGACTAGTGTTGTGCTCCCCCAAAAGGCCCAAAGCCTGCGGAGGTATTCTTATTCCTGCACCCAGCCGCCGCCTCTGCCCCCTCGCCGTCATACCGTCGCTGTCCCGCCTCGGAAATTGTCGACGGCAACGCAGTCCGCGAACATGGATTCGCGATACTACCGGGCGTCTTCCCCACGGGGACGGATGGGGAATCCAGCAAGGTCATCTACCGGCACTTTCGACCCATACTCTGACTCCAACTACTATGGCCGTCCGGCATCGCCAAGAACCAGCGGCGAGAGAATCACAGGCTCCCATTACCCACAGCACACGTATACACCAAACACATCGTCCGGCTCGCGGTCCTCAAGCCTCAAATACGACTCGTATACCGGCCGACCGCGGCGAAACACGCTCACCGAGTCTGACGATCGACTCTCCAGATCCAGCATCAACCTAGCCACGGTCACGTCTATACCCATACGCTCCCATGGAGTACACAATCATCACGAACACGCGACCAGTCCCTTGGCTCGGTCATTTGACAACCGCCCCGAGACCTATATCACTCACGGTGCTCCTCGAAGAGAGCACAAAAAGGTCTACAGCGTGGACGATAGTAGCCATTCGACGAGACTGATTGCTGAGAAGGAAGTGATTGACCCCCGCCGTCGAGAGTCAGGCGAATCCCGCGGCTACAGTGTCAACAGCGGTGGCAGGACTTATAATCAGCACAAGCCTCTAGTACGGGCGACCGAGTTTGGTGACGACGGCTACTCCTACACGGATCCTGCGAGCATGTACAAGGATACAGAGCCCGCATGGCGCCGACCACGATCAGGCAGCGTGGAACGTAGCTCACGGCCTACCAGCATGATCTTGGACCGTGGCCCGCGCGTCTCCAACAGAGAACTTGGCCCCCCTCCATCAACTCGCGGTTTTGATAGGATCAATGGCATCAGCAAGAACGGCACTCACCACCGGGGTAGATCTCCATCACTGGAGCGGTCCCGCGATATTCCCAAATACGACCCCTATCCGGATGTTGTCCCAGCGCGGAACGCTTCGACTAGGCATCACGCTCCAGCCATCCACCAGGAGCCCCGAGATCACAGACGAGACACGTACCACGACGAATACGATCGACGAGATAGAGATACAGAAAATAGGAGGTACAATACTGTTGATCGATTCGAAGACCGCGATGTGGCTACCCGCGGCTTTGGCATTGCCTCGGGAAACAGCGGCCATATACTAGACCCACCTCTTGATCGCCAACCCGTATGGACTGCACCGGAGGCGCCACGCGCACGGCCTGAAGAATATGGCAACCAATACTACACCCCAGACCGTGCTGATGTTCGCATGCCGGAGCCTCGACTCCCCCGTGAGCGTGAAGCCGCCCCAACATATGAAGAACGTCCTCGAGAGCGAGAGCGGGATCGCCGTGATAGCAGCCAAGTGGCGTCAACATCAGCCGTCCCAATAGCCGCTGGCGCCGCTGCTGGTGCAGCTGCTACTTTGGGTGCTGCCGTTTTGAAATCCCGAGATCGAGAGCGAGGCAGTGAGCGTGATCGTGAGCGTGAGCGTGAGCGTGAGCGAGACTTGGAGAAGGAGCGCGAGCCACGTAAAGAGCGGGAGGGGAAGGACAGGCGTGATCGGGTTCCCGATGACCGTCGTGAGGACAGGCGCGATAGAGGACCTGAGGAGCGCCGTGACCGGCTACCGGAAGAGCGTCGCGATCGAGGACCAGAAGAGCGTCTGCCCCCCGCCGCTGCTGCGTATGCCACGGCTCAAGATGCCGATCGCAAACCTCGTGAGCGTCGCTACGAAGATGAGGATCGTGAGCGGAGGCCACGAAAGCCCCCGTCGTCTGAAGGTAGTGGTGATGAACGACCCCGTCACTACGTGGACAGAGATGCAGCACGAGAGGCTGAGCGCCGAAAAGAGCCAGCTCCCAAGGAAGCTCCTCTAGACCCCGATGAAGAATACCGACGCCGCATTCAGCAAGAGGCTGAGAAAAGCGGACGGACTCGTGATCCGGGCGATTCCGATCGAGATAAAGAGCGACGACGGCGTAGAGAGGACACGGACAGGTCCCGGGAGCGCACAGACGACCCTCGCTCCCGTGGGGCACCGTCCACGGTTGCGGAGCCTCCTTACTCCCGCTACGATGAGCGTTCGTCTCATGTGCTAGACAATAGCCTAGTACAGGAGCCTGACTCCATCGACAGAGAGCAATCAAGCAAGGCAGTCCAGATTGTTGCTCCGCCTAAGGAGCCCCAACCCCAACCTAGAGGAATCCTTCGCAAGCCAACTGAGAAGTTTCCGGAGGACCCGGAGCCGATCCGCGAGGGTGTTGCCCCTCATAAGAGCGCTATGAAGGGGAAGGACATTCCGCCAAACGCTCGATGGACTAAGATCGATCGGAAGTTCGTAAACCCACAAGCTCTCGAAGAAGCTAAGGAGCGCTTCGAAGAGCGCCTGGACTGTGTCATCGTCTTGAGGGTCCTTACGAAGCAGGAGATTCAGAAATTGGCCGACCGCACTAAGGAGATCCGGGAGTCTAGGGGTGAGCAGTCTTGATACCTTAATCTTGAGCTTCAACACTGATGTATTTTAGAGGATGAATACGACGATCGTGACCGCGATGACCACGACGACCGCGACCATCGAGACCATGATCGACGAAGCCGTCGTAGCCATCGTGATGATGGAGATAGGAGGGGCCGTCGGGACTATGATGACGACATGGACGACATCGCACGAGACCGTGAGCGTGAGCGGGACCGACCACGAATGATCGAGGATGGAAGGTAGTTGATATGATTCGAAGATGTTGTTGCTACATAACCTAAGCGCATGCTTATGGTACTTGTTAGGCCCGAGAAGGACAGAAGCGTGAACGATAAGAACGGGCGTTGTACCGATGAGAAAGAGCAGGGCGAAGAGCATCGAGAAGTAGAGTGCGATCGACAGTATCATCATGAAAAGAAGATTCGTCGATCCGCGAGCGATGACCGAGAGGGAGAACAATCCGAGAAGCAGACGATGAAGCATAAGGGTCGGCTGAACCGGGTTCTGGACTGGCTAGTTGTAGGAACAGTGAACGAGAGACATGCATGTTGAACTAGCGGGGCGTTTTGAGCGTATAGTTGAATGAGTCTTGTATTGTTATCGCATATTTGAGCGTTGTTTCTGCGCTATACCATACTCTTCTTTGGCGATGTAGTTTTTTGCATAGCGAGGGCACTTGTTGATCCTAGACTTTAGAGGGAGTTTTTCCCGTCAAATCGTAGCCAATTATTTCCAAAGAATAGGACAATTTTGCAAAGATTCTGTTCGGCACAAACTTTTGTTTCTATCCTACGCTCTCATCAGTACACAAAATCTTCTGGGCATCTTCTTCCAACCGCTCACATCATTCTCAACCTCCTCCCAAACTTTGTTCACAGCCAAGCTCTCCCCAGACAAAACGGTACAAACAGTGACGATTACCCCATCGACAGGTACCCAGACCTCGCGCCCAAGCGCAGCGCCATGGACGATCGCACTCATCATTTCTTCGCATGCTTCTCCCCAAACAACTCTCGATACTCCTTCAAAATCCTCTCCTCAATCTCTTCAATATCCCTAGCAGCCTCGCCGTTATTAAACAAGCTCACATAGTCCTTCATGCCGCTCCACTCGTCTTTCCAAAACTTGCGAGCCAGGGATTTGAGGTTGGCTTCTCTTTCCGAAGCGCAGCGCGCCGTCTGGGTTGCGGTTGCGAGGTCGGACTGCAGGGTGGAGATTTGGCGGTATAGGTCTGCGTTTTGGGTTGCGAGGGTGGTGAGATCCGAGTTTTTGCGGCTGCTGAAGGGGCGGAGGTGGGGGCGGGGACTTGCGGGTTTGGGGGAGGCTGTTGGGGTGGTCGTCGTCTGGAGTGTGGGTTTAGTGAGGGTGGCGGTGATGGCGGTGGTGGGGAGGGTGGATACCTTCTTTGGAGAGCTCATCTTTATGGACATGCTTGGGGTGATGGCGACGGTAAGTCGTGGAAATTCTTGCAAGGGAAACGGTAGTGAGTAGTGAGGGTAGTTGGGGAAGGCGATGTGGCTGAGACACAAGATGAGGTGGGTGATCTTGTTGAATGGGTCGGAGTGGGCAGGCGACGGCTCAACGCGAGCCTAATGTTTACCTGCGCTTTGGGAGGGTATTTTTCCTTGATGAAGTGAACCGTTGTTGTGGTGGAGTAGTAGCAAGTCACCTGGTTTTTGGTAGCGTACTGCGAGTAGTAGAGTCTGGTTGACGTAAACAGTCATTGCATAGATGGAAGGAGTGAGCGGCCGGAAGGGATGTTCGGGAGGTATGAGAACGCGTGCTTGTGGGCGGATCATGGGGTTCGTTACCACCGTGAAGGTGCGCATGACAGCACACGAGGCATCAACGTGTGGTGGCAGCGCAACTTGCGACAAACATCTCCATTATAGCATGTAGGTGGGCGCAGTCACAATCTTGCGGTTCCCAAGGCCCCGGTCTACGTCTCGCTATGGCCTGGTCGGTACGAATCTTTGACCTCCTCATTTGCGATGAGTAACAGGCTGCATAGCCCGCACATGCTGAGGCTATATCCATCAAACTAAGAAACACGCTGGAAGAGTGAGACTGCACTTCGGAGCTGATCTCCTACAGAAGCCTTCGGAAGAGGCCAAGAGAGGAAATGAAGTGACTACGCTGCAACGAAGTCTGCAGGTCCACCGTTAGGGTTACTGCAACAACGGGAGATCGACGCTAAGCGAGCCGCTAGCACATTCACCAGCCAAATGCTTTCTACGACTTCCATCTCACTCTTTACTCCGCCTAGTCCTACGTGCTCTTGGCCGAGCCGCTGCAAATCCCCTCCAATCTCTCCACATACTTTTTCCTTCCCCCCTCACATCCTCCGCAACCACACCTACCCACCCACCACATCCTCACCTCCACCACCCACAATGAGCCCGTACATCCCGCAGCACCGCGGCAAAAACCACCGCAAAAACCGCGCAAATTTCGCGTCCCGCAAACGCCGCCAGGAGCTCGAACGCAATACTCGCCTAGAAATAAAGACTACACCGACCAATGTGCGCACGCTAAAGCGCTCCGCTCGCAAAGAGCTCCGCCGTGAACGTGAACGCCGAATCGGGTACATCGCACCATGGGTAAGCGATCCCTGGTTCCGGTACGAGAGCTGCGAGTGTCCGAGTGCAAATTTGCTCGGGTTGCCGAGGGAGGTGCGCCAGGAGATTCTGTTCATGTGTTTCGGAGAGGAGAACTTCAAGGCGAAGCGCTACGCGTATCTAACAGCCAGCGCAAAAGCGGAAACCATTGCAGAAGAAATCCGCGAAATCGTCGGAAATCTGAGCTGCGTCTGCCCCACATTCCGTGTCGAAATGCCCTGGATCCGCAAACGTTGGGAAAAAGCATACCTTGATACCGACACCGCGCCCAAATCCAACTCAGAGTGGGGTGCATCCCAGCGGGTGGCTCCATCCTGGGTGAGCGCCAAGCACCAAAAGGGCACGGAGGTGAAGGTCATGATGAAGAAGAAACCGGGCAGTAAGAGGTGGAGGCCGAATAAGTGTTGGCTCTGTGAGGAGAGACATGCGAAGCGGGATCCTGTTTGTCCGCTGGAGAGGTGGGATCCGGAAATGTGGAAGGAGGTGACCAAGGTTCTGAAGAAAAAGAAGGGGATGAAGAGCGCTCGCCCGGCGTTTGGGGACAAGAAGGTTGTTTTTGGAGAGTGAGGGAGGGCAACGTCAACTCGGTAAGTGAAGTGGATGGACGCGGAGATTCTGCCAGTGCCAGGGGTTTTTTTTTTCTCTTTTGCGTTGGGAATTCTTTGGTTGATGGAGAAGGGAAAACGCTGGGTACTCTTTGCGATGCATGGGCTCGCATAGGGAGAAGGGAAATATTGCGGGGATTGGGGCTTCGCTGGCTGCTGGGCTCTTTCTTTTGCGTCTAGCAGGGTTTCCGGGCGATGGATACGGAAATGGTACGTATTGATGCGGAACTGATAGGTGGCAGTATACGACTGATTCACTATAAACAGGCACCATCCAGACTACGATGTCATACCAGTCATCAACTCTGCCGCCCGAATGCTAGCTTCGCTTGACCCTTCTCGGTACCTCGCCCGGTACCTGGCGGTCTCCCGCGTCCTCTTGTCGGTTTTTGCGCGACAGGCGTCTTCCGATCGAGCAATGCCGGGGTAGGCGCTTTCCGCTCTTCTTGTCGCATCTCCTTCGATAAGTCAATTGCAAAATGATAGTCGTTGTGTTCAGCTTCTTCCGTTACGGGCAAATGCATGTTACACTTGGCGCAGAAAAAGGTATCCAGAGTCTTTTGATGTAGTGTGGGTGGTTTGTGATGCGTTGTATCGTTTGTAGACTGATGTGCCGCTGGAGGATCCGATGTCCGAGGTTGCGCTGAAGGTGGTGTGTTAGAGACGTACATATCCTCGTTGGAATTGTGTCGTTCTGGTGTCGGCGTGGTCGTTCTCTCCTCCGAGCCTTCATACGGTGGAGCACCAAACTCATCGCTCTCATCCCCCTCAATATCTTCTTCATCCTCCTCTCTCGTAGACTCTTGATGTGCCCTCAATACCGCCCTTGCAGCATCAAAGTCCCTCTTCTTCTCGCTCGGCGGACCGAAAAAGTTCTTGATATTACCCTTCCTACGTCTCCGCTTTGCTGGCGGTTCGCCCCCGCTCATACTCGGCCGACCAGTAGATATCATAGCCTTCGCCTCCTCGCCTCTCACGAGAAAGCCACCAATACCTTTGTTATTCGTGACACCGTCTTCGAAACCAGCAACGCTCAGGGAGAGGTTTGCGCAGGGCCATGCGCGTCCGTCTACGACGACTTGGGCGAGAAGGTTCTTGGCCAGGTCGAATAGCATGGCTTCGGTGAGAGGCTTGCCTTGCGGTATGGGGCTTGAGCGACTCCGTGTATGAGAGCCCTGCCGATGGTGTAAGTTGATAGTTCTTGGTCTTCTCTTGTTCTCTAGTACGCCTTCTTCCACGCAGCGAGAGAAGATGTCTGCGACAAAGATGCGCAACCAGCGAACACCTTGTTCGAAGGAGTTGATAGCCGGTCGGAATGACTTTGCAGAGAGCATGCTTTTGATCTGTGTTCGGGAATTGACTTCGCTGTGGTCTTCGCCGCGGATCGTGTTGTAGAGCCAAGCACCGGTGTCATCGCCTAGTCTTTTCAGTTGTTCCAACGGTTGGTCCAGTAGCTCTTTGACCTTGTCTGTGCCGAACATGGCGACCGCCTCGTCACCTAGTTTCCCGCCGAGCATGCGAATCTTAGTGAACTTCATGTCGCCTAAGAAGTGCCCTACGGCACGATTCCGAATGACGGTTTGTTGATTCGGTTTCTTGTAGCCTGAGCCGAGCTTCGCTATCATCTTGTTGCGTGCAATGCCTCCCGAGCATGTGTATCCTAGTTGCTCTCTGATGCGTGTTCGCACATCGCGTACAATCTCAGAAGCAATGACCAGACACACATCATCCCAATCCGGGTCCTTCTCTTCTCCACCCTCAAGTCCGGTCTCCACTAGCGCATCAGCCTTCCAGTCCAACACCGTCGTTGGGACTTTCGGCAAATACTCGCTCGGATCATCGTACGGCGGAGGACCACTCAGTTCCGGGTACCGTTCCAACAAGATATTATACACCTGCGTGCTTAAATCTAAAAACACTTCATCAATACTTGCCTTCTCAACTCTCTGTTCTTTCTCAGGCAGCGCTTCTTTTATACACTTTAAAATCTTTCGGCTTTCAAGGCGGTAATGATCTAGCGAAACCTTGTGGGTTGCGATGTGTTTGTACGCCTCCTCGTGGTACGCCCACTTTTCATCTCCTTCCTTCCATGTAGCCACATGCTGCAGTATCAACTCCGGACACATCTTTAGCGCTTCCGTACTCGTCACATGCCGACTCAATCCGTATGCCCGCGCAGGATAGTTTATAGCGATGAGGCCCTGCCATTGCTGGACTGCGAGGGGCTTTGCGGGATCAATGCCGAGGCGAACGGTTTCGCATTGCGCGTAGAAGGCGTCGAGATCGACATGGGCGATTACGCGGAGGGGTGTTTGCGTGCTAGAGCATTTCAGCTGGTGGAGTTGTTTGTATGTGAAGCGCGACTTGGGGACGCGGCGGAGAGATGCGATCGAGAGCGGGGAGGACGCGAGGAAGGGGTCTGGCGAGGACATTTCGAGGTGCGATGGGGTTATGGCATCGTGGAGGGGCGTCAACATACGAAGGAGGGCGTATTTACCCGTGCTTGAACTGTAATGGAGGACTGGGATCTCAGTCGCGTCCTCCCGTGCATGCGCGTCATTCATCTTTACGATCGCGCTATACCTATTTGAGCACTCGCTCTGTCTAGTTGTTGTGTTCGCGTTTGAACAAATATTGTACAATTCATACTTTAAGGCCAAACTTCGACTGCATGGATGTAGCTGCTCAATGCGACCGTTTAATCCCTCCACTTTAGAGATCTCTAGCATATAGCATCAATGGCGTCATCGATCCCGTCTAAACCATAACCTCAAACAGCAAGAAGCGCACCTTGACGAGGTAGAAGGCACCCTACGTGGCCACAATGTCCCGATAGAAGATGCGTTGGACATAATTGAAGGGACGGGAAGAGGTAGCATACCCTCATTAGGGAACGACATCACAACACACAGCAAGCTGGACGTAACGTTCGGTTTGCGGCCAAGGTTTCCGGAACACAAACTAGTTAATATCAAATCTCAGCTAGTGTGACACGAATCAACATCGTGGTGGAGGATATCGCAAGCGAGGTAACAGTGGTAGCTACCCCGTCCCCTTCGCAATCTCCCAACCTCGTTCCGCACCATCCTCGCCACCAGCAAGCCCTCTGTGCAAAACTGTACCCCCACCCTCTCAAATGTAGCCGAGATCCTTCCCGAGCATGCACACGCAAAAATGCGGCCCGGGCGGAAACGTGCCCAACCGATCTGACCCCGCAAGCCCGATCGAATCATGCATGCAGAATTTTCCACTTCCGATACTTTTCTAATCACGGTGCCTGAGCTTGGAAATTCAGCATGTGAAAGACGGCTACTGATGAGAGCTAGTCACTGGAAGACGGCGGATCGACACTTTGGCATGCTACGTTACAGCGTGGCACCGTTGTAGCCGTGCAGATCAACGGTCGCCTAGAACTGTCGTGAAGCTCACTCAGCGGTGAGCAGTCAATGTTGGCAAGGGCTGTAAAACAATTGAAGAATGTGCGATTGTGGTCCGTTCATCGAACGACACACAAATCATACGTGTCCTTCGCGTCACTTCATGCAAGTCATCGCAGGGTGCATCGAACACATGCAGAGGTGAGGGGTCCTGCATGGGATGATGTGTTAATCAACGGATTCACGGTACCGACCATGTTAGCACAATGAAATTTGTCTGAATGTAGATAGTATTCCGACGAGGTACCGTAAGCATTGACGTATAGAGGTTGGGACTGCGCTCATAGAATTGATGAATCTGCGAATGAGTGTGAACCAAGGCAGTGGATGCTGTGCGATGTTATCCGAAATCACAATGTGGGTGTGGTGAGCGGCGTGTGGGCATCGACGAGTTTTTTTGTTGAGATGACCTGCGGCTGCAAAGGAACAGAAACTTCTGCTTCATATACGGTTGGGAGTCGAGATTGAGGCTTGGGCATCAGGCTGCCTGGAGGAACGCAAGGATGGGTCCCTTATCTGGAAGCGAGGCGAGAGAGAAATCAGCCGCGGCAGAGAACTATGCGTATGGCATGGGCGTGGGAGGTACGCGATTAGGCAATCTGATTCCGGCCATGGGCCATCTCGCTCGCTATGCAAACATCAAACGGCCATCCTGGTCATAAAACGTCTGGAAACCGTAAACGACAAGGTATATACATGTGAACACCGCGAATGCTATCCGCTAGCCCCGATGCAGTCGAAAAGTAATCGATTCGGCAGGAAGAAACAGGAAGGAACCGAAAAGGTGACGCGAGAGACTAATTTTCAAAGAAAACAACGGCCATGTTGGCGCTCGGACCAGCAAATTCCGTGCTTGATGAGGATCCTCTGGGAGTGGCCGATCCATATGAGCAAGTGGGCTTTGGTCGGCAAAACAAGGCTTCCTTGCAAAGGCGGCAACTTGTAATCCGAGGGAACAAGCAGCCTAAACGTAGTAAAAACGCTGTCCGGAGAGCGTGCATTAAATAGAAAGTGGCAAATATCCTGGCTTAACCCGGCGAACTCCTTGGTCCGGATTGCAGAACGGAAAGTCCTCTACCCATGGCGCTTTTCAAGAATAAAATAACCCTCGGCATGCGAACAAGCAATATTACACAGCAGGACGGTCAGACTCCAGGCGCAGGCTGCGGAAGTGCAATGGGTATCTCCAGACACAGTGGAATGGCGGAGGAACAAAGGGGAATACCTGGCAGTCATGGAATTTCTACGTCCGGCGAGGGAATTGGAACGGCATCCTGCCTTCTCTGTCCAGGGCTTAGTTACCTCTTCGGCGGTTACCCGGAGGCGGTTGAGACTGCTGTGCTGGCGGCTGCTGGGAAAGCGGATATTCTGCAGGCAGCAATGGTCAGTGAGGGGTGGGGCGGGACCAGTACACGTTTACTTACGACGACCATCCGAGGCAATGTAGAAGCCTGGAGCGGCAGTACTACTGGGGCTTAGCGATATACCAAAAAATAATCGTCATAGTAGCCAAAATACCTGGGGGCCGTGTATGCTGGGGTTGCAGTCGGGCGGCCATAGGGATCCTGGGGAGGCTGTGGAGCGTAAGAGTACGACGGTGTCGTGGCAGGATAACCTGGATAGTCTCTAGCGCCAGGCTGTTGGCCGTAGTTAGCATAGGGATCCGTCCTGGGCTGCGCGGGGTGCGCGGTGTGGCTTGGTGGAGTCTGGTATGCCTGGTGTGAGGGATATGCGGCCGTGGGAGTGGTGGTGTAGTGGGGCGATTCGCTCGCCCCATACGACGATGCAGAATACGTCGAGGATTTTGAAGATGGGGGGTAGGTTTCAGTAGGCCCATAATGCTGCCGGGAGGCGTGGGTTCTCGAATCCTGATATGCTACTAAAGACGCGTCAGGCTGTCTTGGTACCTTGTTATCTCGAGCGAAAGAAGGACTACCTCCGCTTCCATGTCCTCGCTGGTCGCGGTCCTTTTCCTGAGCCCATCGCTGCGAGTCCAACTTCAAGTCCTGGATCATTTGCTGTGCACTGCGTCAGCGGGGCTGGCGGTGTCTCGCGAGGGAGGCGCGACTCGCAAACGTACCGAAGTGAGCGTTCGATAAGCCGTTATCCAATAGCCTGGACGGCCCTGCTTGCTCGTTAGAAGGGTGCTTGGGGTGGTGGGCTCGACGCAACAAGGGAACGGCGAACCTCGAAGTCGCCGGTGCCTGCGCCCGGCCTGACGAGGGCGTCTGGGCCCAGATAGCGCTGGATGTCGGCGGTGATGACTTCGCGGGCGATGCCCTCGCCGGGCACGAACCACTGGTTACTCCGCGACATGGTGAGCAGAAACAAAAGTGTGACGAGGCAGAGGTAAGGAAAGACGAGACGACACTGATGTCAGTGTCGGGAGAGGCCAAGCAACACGAGCCCGGAAGCGACCAGGAGGGGCTCTCTGTAGGCTCCAGATAACGCTCCAGGACCGAAACCGTCGGGGCGGGTGGAAATGCAGGCTCCCAAAGGGTCCGCGGGTTGGATATCGGCTTGGAGGGTATTCCAGAACGGAGCAGAGAGGCTGCGGGAGGAGGCAGATGCGGGGGCCTGACCAATATACGGCACTTGAGCAGGGCCGGGGGGGGGGGTGGGGAGAGGGTGCGGGCCTGGGAGGCGTGATGGGTGGCTGCGGCGACCTCTTTGGGGATACCGCGGGGCCAGGGTTGGGAGAGAGAGAGAGAGAGCAGGGGGAAAGAGGAAAGAGGCAAGAGGGTACTTGGGCCGTCGGACGTGGCAGGTACCGGACAAGTCACACCGACGAGAGCGCGGGGGCGGCGCTGCAGCTTTTCTAGCGGAGAGGGCGGCGCGGGCGACAGGAACGATACCTGCGAGGGCAGCGAGGGCAGGGTGAGGGTGTGCGGCTCTTTAGAGCGCGAGACGAGCAGCGTCGGCGGGGGTGGAGGCCGCCTGCAGACGGCGGGGGGCGGCGATTGGACGGCAGGGCTGCACGTCAAGCCGTCGGGCAGCAGTCACGCAGTGGAACGCGATGGACGGCGATGGCGACGTCGTTTGGCGCAGGCCGTGTCGTTCGTCGCGGACGCTCGTGCTGCCAGCCGCAGTGGGTCAATTGCTGGAGGCGGATGGGGGTGGGAGGGGGATGGGATGGGGATGGGGATGGGGATGGCGGAGGGGGGAAGGGGGCGAGGACGAGCGAGCAAGAGAGCAAGAGGGGCGCTGGCGGCGGCGGCAGGCGCATATTTGACGGCCAGCGCAGGAACCATGACGGCCAGCGTCGTGCTCAGGCGTCGACGAACAGTGGAGACGGCCGTCTGGAGTGGCGCGCGTTGGGCATCGGGCACCGTCGACGGTCCATCGTCGACGTCGACGGCCGCCCGTCGCTGCCCAGAGCACGCGGAGCTGACCAGGCTGCCCAGGCTGCCCAGCACGTGAGCCGCGCGCGCCTGCTCCTGCCTGCGTCGCACCCCGTCACCGGTCGCGCATTCCCGCCCGCCCTCGATTGGCAGCCGCCGCCGATGCTGCGAACGCCGTCAGCGCCGCCAGACGCCCGTGCCGTGGACGCGTTATCTGGCCTGCGTCGCCCCCATCAGTCTCGCACCACGCCTCCCCGACGCCAGCGACGGCCGACGAGCTAGCCCCCGCGGCCTCCTTGGGCACAGCTGCATGCCGTGCAAACGTCGAAAGAACGGCCCCTTCGCGCATCCGTGGCCTGGAGAGAAAAGAGCACGCAGGCGCCGACCATTGGCCTCGCCGCGCAGGCCCCATCCTCGAACGCATGCAGCGATTGCAAACGCGGCCGCCACCCGTCGCCGCTGCTCGCCATTCACGCCGCAGAGCGTGGCCCCCGCCAATTAGTTGGGACGCCGGCGGCCTGCAGCGAGCCACCAGGCTCTTAAATTCCCCGGCCAGCGTCGCGACATGGCCGCGCTGCCAGTCTGCGGCGCGCACGACGGGCCCGAGCACGTGGTCTCGTGTCGCCCAAGCCCTCGACCTGCATACGCCCGCGCGATGCTGCACCCCTCTGTATTTCTCGCAGCAACGCCGTGCCCCGCCCGCGCCCGCGACGACCAACTGCGCAGAGGACGCTCGTCCTGCGCAACTCGCCGCTACCCGCTCTAGCCAGCCATGCAGATATAGTACCGCCTAGTGCTGCTTCCTGCTGCCGCACTCGTGCCAATCTCTGCCGTCCTGGACACCCGATGCTGCCCTCTTTGCCTCCAGCATCACCGCGCCAGAGCCCCAGTCGGCCAAGTCTACCTCAACCTGCGCGCCGTCGTCCATACCACCCAGGTCGTTACTGTCCATCTAGCTAGCTATCCTGCCATCCTCCACGCTTGACCAAGTCGCCCGCTTGGGCGTCGGGGCGCGCACTTCGGCAAGCGCACCTCCGACACGACATGAGAAGCCACGGATCCCTCTAGACTAGCAAGCGAGTCGAAGTGCCATGCGGGGCTAGCTCCGTTACGAGGACGGCGTTGCCTTGGGCCCACTGCGTGTCCAGATGTCCGACCTGACTCTAAGTAATGCAAGGCTCGTCCATGTCCGGCCCATAATTCCGACCCCAGCGATGAGGACATTCGGGGAGGGGACACAGGTCATTCGAAGAATGCGCCGAGGACGGCTTCAACCCATTCCCTACCCCCCGCCAAGATGCAGTTTTGAAGAAGTGGAACATTCCTTACGTACGACAAGCACTCCCGACGGCGCCTCATGGAAAGCCTCCGGTTTTCATTCACCGAGACAGAAGCCCGCCGATCTTTCACAGACGTGTGGTCCTGACAAATTGCGTCGGCATCAGTCCAGTGGCTGCACCAAAAGCTGATCCTGCCACCCTGTGCTTTTCCGCTAGTTTTTCGACAAGCTTGCTTTCGCCTTGCGCTTCCCAACTTGCCTTCCGGACGCTTTTCTTCCAGTTTCCCGGGGATGAACCGAGTGTCGAGGAGGCCTCCCGTCCAGTGAAGAACAAGGATGCGGCGATGCTTTGTTTGTAGCTTCTCCAGGTTGTAACACCGCAAGATGAATGCTTGTTCCTGGCTTAGAAGCCCAGGAATACCAACGCTAACAACGTAACCGATGCCCCTTAGCTGCAGATACCATGACAATCTGCTAACAAAAAGAGACACCGGGTAGTTGAAAAGCACCATGCCATTCGGCGTACTTGTCGATCCCATTTTTGCTTCTTGCGGAGCCATAGTATCGCTCGACAGGTGTCGGAATCAGGATTATGTAGTCTTCTAGTCCACAGCTAGGTTTTGTGACGCACTGACGCGGACCGGCCCTTTTTCGCAGCCCCGCCCCTTCCATGTAGATCCGGGGGCTCAACCTCGCACGATTTTTTTGGGTTGGATTTGCATAGTGAGAGTCTCTTGTGTAAGGTCCGCACGAAACACAGCAGGAGTTTGTACACAGTAGGGGTGCTATACCCACGGTATATCTATATTTCCAGCTCTGACGGACGTTTGGCTGGACATGCGTCCCTAGCCGGCAAGCTTATTATACGTGTTCCAGATGAACATTCTGCTTGTGCTTCTGAAATCCTTTTTGTCATCTCCCCTACCAGTCCCACAATAACCATACGATTCCCTCGTCCATATACTTTGGGAACTGTAAGCCAACCTCTGACCTTGATGATTCACTTCGTCCAACCGGTCTTAACTACCTCTCATCCATATTTTCGTGCCCAAGCCGACTCATCATACTTATGCGCTCCCCGCGAGAAGCATCGACCACAACGTCTCCGCGCCATCACAGTAGAGCGTCTGCAGATACATATAGTATTCACTTCACCGACACCACTCAATGACTTCACACATGTCAAAGGAGGGATAAGTTTCGCGCACATGATAAAATTCCATCTAAAAGGTAGCTATCGAGGTCTGTCTCCATCCATCCATCCATCCATCGTCAGACCAGCTACAAAGCAAACAAACAAACCAAAAAAGCCGAGGCCAAGAGCGGGCGGGCTTGAAATCGCAATCGTAAAGGTGGGGGGTATCACAGAGGATAGGAAAAAGCTCCAACGCCCATAAGGGAAGACCGTAGATGCAGTCTTCAACCCTCAGTACCCAAATCGCAAGAAAAAGACCATTATGTGCTCCCGCTCATCTCCCGTTGGAGATGGAGAGTAAGGAGCGAAAGAAAAGTAAAGCAGAAAAAAAATAAGTTGCGTCAACAAGGTCTTCGTCGAGACAGTCGAGCTAGACAGCGAAGCGAGCAGCTCAGTTAGAGCGGCGTCAGAGTGATACCACCCCGATTCTCAAATACCGTGATAGCGGTGGAACGTTTGGCGACAGACCTAGCGACGAGGGTGAGTTCAGTAGAGCGGCGTCGGAGTGATCCCAGCCCAGTCCTCGAATGCCGCAATGGCGGTAGACGTCTGGCGACAGACCTGCTCAGAGAACCAATCATGGCCGATGTCGAAGCCGATGGGAATGACACCAAAGAGGTAGCGGCCGTTTCCGAAGGCGCCAGTCGAGTACCGGCGACGGGAGCCGTAGCCATAGCCGTTGGCAGTCTTAAAGGCTTGTAGCTGCGCGTAGAAGTAGAAGCAAAGGAAGATGCAGAACGCAGATAGGATCCACCATGAGGTGAGGCGGCCTTTCTTCCGAGCTGGAGTGACGTGGACGACGGTCGGCTCAGGTGTCTTCTCGGCAGTAGGCGTAGTCTGCGTGGCGACGTTCGAATTCTCAACTTCGCTAGTCTTATGCGGAGGCGGGTTTGATATGTCGGTCTGGGCGGCAGCAGTCTGGGACTTGCGCTCTGCCAAGATGACAACATCGTCCGTCTGGGTGGACATGACGTTGTTGGAAGCCTTTGCGGGCTCAATCGGAGAGATGTCGGCGGCGGTGGAGTATACCGTGGCGTAGTCGAGCTTTGGAGCGTCCGTCTGAGTCGCCATCGCGTTCTTCTCTGATACATGGGTCTGAGTGGAGGACATAGCTATCTGCCGGGCGACTGGAGCGATATTTGCAATCTCGGTGATGTCGGAGAAGTCGAGCTGCTCGAACGAGGAAGTATCGTCGCCGTAGTCGGAGGTAGCTGCGAGCTCGTCTGCGAGAGACTCGTCGCCGCTCGTGAAGATGTCGGGCACATCCGTGGGCGCGGCGGCGGCGGCGGCAGCTACTTCGGCGTTGAGCTTGCCTTCAAGCGCTTTCTGGTACTGAGCCTCGAGATGCTGGATGCGCGCGTCTTTTACCTGGAAGAGGCGGTCGCGGTCGCTGACTTGGCCGCGGAGGTTGGCGACCTCGTCGTTCAGGGCAGTCGTCTCGCGCTCAAGGTCGGCGAGGGCGGTTTGCTGTGACTTCAGCTCTGCGATGGTGTCCTGTGATGCCTCCCATTGTGCGCGCAGATCGTGCAGCTCAAGCTCCTTCTCTTGGGCGTGGGCCTCGGCCTCGTCTTTGGCCTTGGAGAGCTCTCTGTTGGCGGATTCTTGCTGCTTGAGATCGGCATAGGCCTTGTTGAGATGTGAATCGATCTCGTCTGTGGCAGTTTTCTGGTCTGCAAGCGCCTGCTTGGTTTCGGAGAGCGAGGCTTTGAGGGAGGTGCTCTCGGCGGCGAGGGCAGAGATCTGGTCGTCCTTGGAGACGACTTCGGCGAGGAGGTTCTGGACGCGGTTTGCGAACAAGGAAAGCTGCTCGCGCGTGTCCTTGTTGGACTGTTGGAGCGCCTCGATCTCCTGCTGGAGCTGGACCGCGCGCTCGTAGTCGTCCATGGTGTGCGACGCCAGGAAGATCTTGCGCGCGATTGCCGTCTCCTTCTCCGCCTTCGCCTGGGCGGTCTTGGCGATCGTCACCTCGCCGCTCTTCAACGCGTGCTGCGACCGACTTTCGTTCAGGTCGGCCGTCAGCTTGCGGATCGTCCACTGCGCCTCCCGCAGCTCGGCGTCACGGGAGCCTGAGGGGGTGGCCGCCCCCGTGAAGGCCACGGCGGGCCCGAAGTTAATGTTGGTGCTGTTGCTGTTCATGGTCGAGCAACAGAGTTGAGCGTGTTCTGGAGAGGGAAAAGCCAGAGGGGAAGGGAATTGTCTAGTTTATAAGGACAGTGAGCCTCTATTGTTCTATTCTACCTATCCTCCGCCTGTTGTTCTATTCTACATATTGTCGACCTAGCAACAGGCGTTGCCACTGCCTGAGCGAGACCTGGTGAAGGAGCCCCACGCCCACAATGGCACAGTGAAGACAATTGACGCGAATCTGGTGAAGGATACTGAGAGAGACTACACTCACAATAGCACAGTGAAGACAATACAGGCGGAGGAAGACTGGTCCAATCAGCAGGATAGTTATGCTCGGCGTCGGTAAAGTGTATCCAGATGCCCTTCAGCAGGTAACATATCCAAGGTTTCGATAGTAGGTTGGATCATAGCGCCTCCAGGGCCAGCACGAACGCACAACAGATCATGACCCGTGAGACTTGGACGGTCGTAGAGTTGCCACAGCAGGTCAGTGGCGATCCACGTGAAGTATTTGATTTGGATTTGCATAGTGGGAGTCTCTTTAGAAGGTCCGCACGAAACACAGTAGGAGTTTGTACACAGTAGAGGTGCTATACCCACACCTTATACACGATAAATCCACGTGAAGTATATCCAGAGGACCCTCGGCGGGCAATCCATAGAGCTCTCGATAGTTACGGCTACATCTCGACACCTCCGGGTACACGACAGTTCTTCGCCCGCAAGGCATGATGTGACAGGAGCATTTTGGTACAGGTTGCGCATTGTTTTGTTTGTTGGGTTGTAGACTTCTTATGCGCTCGTCACAACTTATTTTACAACTGCAGTCAAGCTCCATCACCGCCACTTGGCCTCGTTCGAAGGACTTTTGTGCGCAACCAGTAGAGTACGGCAGTAGTAAGGCATTTCGCGGTAGTCATCGGTGCCGCAGGACACGCAAAGTGGCAGACGTCTGTGGTGAGGATGCAAAACTCGGGAAAGTGTAGATGGGCAACTGGGATGTTTTTCGAAGCGGATGCCACTTTGTTCGAAGCTTGAACCTTGAAGCTGTCTTTATTCTTTGCTCTGTCATAGCTCTCCAAAGAGATCTCCTGGGAGGCTTGAGTTACTTTGCGAAAATAAGAGGCGGATGCTAGCCATAGGGATAGCCTGACCGAGTAACATAAACGGTATGCTAGAAGTAAGCCGGAAACATTTGAACGGCATGTAGTTTTGCCACAAGAGTTGAAAAGCATAGGAAGCTATTTGCCTTGCCCAAGATGTTGAGATCGACTGACCGAAGCTTCGCTGGACAAAAAGTCGTTTGGCTGGAAAAGTTCTCGACGATAGCTGAAGCTCTCCTTGGTATATGTCGAAGGGTTGAACCGGTCCCGAGATGGGCATCCCATGACTTGAGGCGGAAAAAATGAAGACAAGCAAGCGAATCCCGGATTCGTACGTTTTGAGCGTTCTCCCGTGAATAGTCCGTTATTCACACCTTCTCGCCCAGCGAAACCTGCCGCAATACCCACTGTCTAGTCCCCAAACCTTCTGTCGCCCAGCTCTAACTCTTGCTTCGGTCGGTATCGCGGAGATTGCCACCCCGTCACCCTGTCCACAAGGCGGCCGCGCCAGCAAAGAAGAGAGCTATTAGCTGTATTCGCTACCCATGTTCTTGAGATAGACTGGGCTCATCTATACCACTTGGTGTCTTCAAGCTGCTAGGTGCGTGTGGGGTTGTCGTCGGTGTCAGTGAACCCCTTTTGGGTAAAGCGTGGCGGTCCCCAGCCAACCGTGCACACATCAGCCACCGAGTTCCCGAAGAACAACAACAGGACCACCACTTCGACAACGCAGCTCGGTCGCCTTTGCCACCACGTATACTAACCACTAACCACAGGGACAGGGACGTATTATAGCCGCGACACTGGAACGGAGAGGGTGTCTCGGCAAAATAAGAACAACGAGCGCATGATCGCTGTTGAAGTGAAACACGACAGAAGGCAGGAACGACAGGCAGTGCAACCGCTCCCGTTCGGCACCTAGAGCGCCAGGTTGTTCCAGCTCTCACCAACATCTATTCCTACAAGGTCTGACGACTGTTCCCCGCACTGCGACGACAGCATCTTCTCCTGAGCCTGTGCACCGCCCTGCGGCCATGGCAACCGGCTCACCGCCTCCCAGCGGCGGCTGGCAGAGCATCGAGGAAGAGCTGTCATATTATAAAACACAGTATGAGACGCTCGAGGTCGAGTTGCAGGAGTTCCAGACGTCAAGCAAGGAGCTTGAGGCCGAGTTGGAGCGGGACGTCGAGGAGAGCGAAAAGCGGGAGCGTAAGCTGCAGGAGAAGGTAGAGAAGGTGGGGTTCGAGGCTGAAGAGTGGAAGGTATGTCTTCCTTCTATACTTGCTCCAACCTTTGTGCGACAGTGCGATACCAAGCAGACGAGTGCATGAGTCGATACTGACGTCCTCGCAGACGAAATACAAGCAGAGCAAGACCGAAGCCAACAATGCCCAAAACATTCTTCAGAAGGAAATTACCGCTCTGCGCGAATCCCAGCGGTCGCTACAACACAAGCTGCGAGATATCGAAGTGCAGAACGACGACTTTGAGCGCCAGGCGCGGCACCAGGTTTCGTCGCTCGAGGACCTAGAATCCAAGTACAACGTGGCCATCGAGCGAACAGTTATGTTAGATGAGGAGATCAAGATCGGCGAGCAGGAGCGGGAGACTTTGAGGATAGAGAACCAGCGACTGCGAGACGAGCTATCCGATCTCCGTATCGAGGCCGAGATTGTGCAGGAGAAGCTGCGCATTGCAGAAGAGACGAACGAGAGGCACCACCAGCGCAAGACTTCCAATCTGCTGGCTGGAGATTCTCTACGACCCCGCTCACCCGTGTCAGAAGCATCTACATCCGCCACTACTCTTTCGTCCCCAACCGCCGCCTCCACTCCACCCCACACAAAGCCAGAAACGGAACTTCCGGATGCAACGCCACCGTCTCCGCCGTTATCAGAAGCCTCTGTCTCCGCGAAGCCTTTGCCTGTTACTCCAATGCCTCTGCGAAAGGGCTCTATTGCGCTTGACCCATCCGCAACCCCGCGGCCGGGCTTGTACCAGCAACGACCACCACGACATTCACGGGGACCAAGCATTCCGATGTCAGCGAAGAGCGCATTCGGGACCAACGGACGCAGTACACCTTCAATTCGAACAACTGCTCCAGCGCAGAAGGGCCCGAGACCTAGCGTGGGAGGAAATGCACCGGCTGCTGGTTTGCCCAGGTCTGGCTCTCTCTACCAGATTCGAGGGCTGATTGGCAAGATGCAGAAGCTCGAAGAACGAGTGTATCATGCAAGATCGAAATTGCCAGCACCAACGAACACCCCGCCTCGCGCGAGCCCGCGAAACGGAAGCGCTCTGGGTCACCATATTCCGAGCACAGTGACGGTGCGAAGCAGCAGAAAACGATCTTCACAAATGTCCACGGCATCTAACACGACTGGCGCAGGCGATTCCGGGGTCAGCCGACTGTCTTTCGGCACATCACGAGAGCCCAGCAACAGTCGACCGAGCAGCCGGGCCTCCGTAGCGTCCCAAAGACCAAGCAGCAGGAGCAGCACCCGGACACCATTGGGCCACTACTCAAAGCCTTCCATCGGCGGGGTGGATGGGCGCTTGCCCCGACCGCGGAGCTCAATGAGCGGGCAATCAAGCGGATTCGGCCACTCGCATTCTGCGTCCATGTCGAGCGCCTTGCGGGAGACAGACGCAGACAACAATAGCGACAGCAGTAGCGTAGCCACGCCAATCGCTCGCCGGATGACCCTAGACAAGACAGGTATCCCTATCCCTAGCGGAATTCCTCGACGGCAAAGCGCGGGGCGGAGGACAAGCCTTGGACTAGTGGACAAGGACATGGGACCTCCTGCACGTCCACGCAAGATGAGCCAAGTGGAGGAGAGCTTCTAGAGTGGGGCGAGGGATGATCGGAGGCGGGTTCCTGCATGTCGATACGCACCTTTCTTTGTTGGTATATGATTCGATAGGCATGATACCTTACGATTTTTGGCATTGGCTCGGAGTTCATGGTGGCGGCGAGGTTGAGCTCTCGAAGACGGGCACCCACTTTGTTGATCTTGAGTGTCGACATTGCGGGGCGGATGCACCTGGGTTGGCATTGCGCACACAGGGAGAGAGGTCAAATCATTCGCAGTGCAGACGCTTGGGTTTGGCATTCTTATGTCAGTTACATATCAAACAATTTTCTTTGTTCAGATGCGAGGATACCCAGTGATAGCGGTAGTAAGGACACGTAGCGAAGCTAATCTGCCATGAAGCCATACATCTGGGTCCGCTTCTCGGCTCGTGCAGTATCAGAATGTAAAAGTGATGGGATCAACCAGTCACCAAGCGGTCTGTAGTGAAGTTCTCGTGGTATGAGTGGCGCGCACGGACCCATAGTATTTCGGCGAAGAATCATACGACAATACCGTCACTTCCGTCAGCGACAGGAAGCTATGGCTCGGTCCGCTCGGAATGCGTCTCGGAACCGGATCCGCGCAGCGATGAGCCACCAAACAATCGACTTGTTCCGCAGGATCTCTAGCCTTCTACATGCTGACCGTCGACAGGATTACGCATCGAGCGTAGTCCTCCTTGAGCATCGCTGAAGCATCAGAAGCGCAAGGCAAGCACGTCCAAGAATATCATCTCGCGGGACTGAGACGGAAATTATCTGGGCATTGGATGGACACAGGCCGCTAATTGGGCGGGTGGGGAGAGTTGGACGGAGTCCGAGTAAGCTGGTGGGGACCCGAGTGGGAGTGGTAAATGACTCTGGGTAAGATCGGAACAAATGGCTCGTAAAGCGAAGAATCGGTGGCGGAGGGGGGGACCGGAGGCGGAAGGTTGGGGGAGGAGGGATGAGGGATGAGAGCAGAGTGTGTTGGATGTCGCAGTAAACAATGTGTTGGAGCTTGGAAGACGGGCCATTCTCGTGGATGAATCGCCGTCTGCGGTTGGGAGGTAACTAAATGCTCAACACTCTCAGCTTCCTGGCACGATCGGAACCGATAGGCGATCACAGACTGCACTCCGGAGAGCGGCCGCGGCGCGCGAGGCAGTCATTGCTCGATGCTGGCGGGCAAAGGAGGCAGTAGACAGTTAGGGAGATTCTTGCGCTCTTCAATGACGACGGTGGCATCGGGCTCCGATATGGTTCCTGCGCCTGAGTCGGGACTTTCGTTTTGGCGGCATCTTTCGGTGGTGCACGGCACGCATGCATTTGCTTTTAGCCTCCTTCGGCGATCGGCCTCAGCTCAACATTACCAGCCCCGGCTTGGGGTGTCCGTACACAATTTTTATACATACATACACCTCTGCACCCTTTGCCCCGACTCTCCCTCACTTCTCCTCCTCCTCGCCGCGATACCCAGCGCTCCTTCCCTTCTCCAACCCTGTCCCCTTCCCAAAGGGTTTTTTTATTGTTGTCGTTTGTTGTCAGCAATAGATTTTGGAAGCGCATGTACAGCTTTGCCCGCTGTCGCGACGCTGACCTATAGAACATCTCCCACTACTAATACTAAAGTTCCGACGTCTCCCCCGGGGTTTCTAGAACGCCCTCCCCTCCGCAAGTGTGCCATCGCGCCCGTCATCATTCTGGGCACCGGCAACTGCAGATCAATTTACCGGCATCCCTCCTCCTTTCGCCGCCCGTCCCTCCGAATACCACACCACAACCCGCATGGGAAATCCGTCAGACATAATGGCAGGAGCTCAACAGAAAGCCGTCAATGGCGCCTCTAACGGTGCGCCCAGTTCGTGGGCCGCAAAACACGACCTGGCTCCTCACTTTTTTGGCGGCAACAGTCTCAATTCAGCGGCGCCCGGAGTGGTCAAAGACTTCGTGGCCGCCCACGATGGACACACCGTCATCACAAGTGTGAGTAATTCATTTTTCTTTCCATTGAGCTACCTAGCGATATGTAGGGGACAAGAGCTGACATTGAGGTTGCTGACAGGTACTCATCGCGAACAACGGTATTGCGGCAGTCAAGGAGATCCGCTCGGTACGGAAATGGGCATACGAGACGTTTGGCAACGAGAAGGCGATCCAGTTCACCGTCATGGCCACGCCCGAGGATCTCCAGGCGAACGCTGAGTACATCCGCATGGCGGACCAGTATGTCGAGGTACGTACACATTGTCGAGAAGGGTGCGATGAGAAATGGTGGCTGATGTGCGTGCAGGTACCTGGAGGGAGCAACAACAACAACTACGCCAACGTCGAGCTTATTGTCGATGTTGCGGAGCGCATGAATGTCCACGCCGTGTGGGCAGGATGGTACGTTTCCAGCCCAATGCTTACCCCTTCGAGAGTTTTGCTCACGTCGGTCTAGGGGCCACGCATCCGAAAATCCCAAGCTCCCGGAATCGCTCGCCGCCTCGCCGAAAAAGATCGTCTTTATAGGTCCTCCAGGGTCCGCCATGCGCTCTCTCGGGGACAAGATCTCGTCCACAATCGTCGCACAGCACGCCAAGGTACCCTGCATCCCATGGTCGGGAGAGGGCGTGGACGAGGTCAAGGTCGACAAGAACGGAATCGTCACTGTCGAGGACCACATCTACGAGAAGGGCTGCACCAAGACGCCTGAAGAGGGTCTCGAGGTTGCTAAGAAGATTGGCTTCCCCGTCATGGTGAAGGCTTCGGAAGGTGGTGGCGGCAAGGGCATCCGCAAGGTCGAGCGCGAGGAGGACTTTGAGCAGTTGTACCGAGCGGCTGCGTCGGAGATTCCCGGCTCGCCCATCTTCATCATGAAGCTGGCGGGCAGCGCACGACATTTGGAGGTGCAGCTGCTGGCTGACCAGTACGGTAACAACATCTCTCTATTTGGGCGTGACTGTTCCGTGCAGCGACGACATCAGAAGATCATTGAGGAGGCCCCTGTAACAGTCGCTGGACCCAAGACTTTCCACGAGATGGAGAAGGCGGCTGTCTCGCTGGGCAGGCTCGTCGGCTACGTCTCCGCCGGTACGGTCGAATACCTCTACTCGCACGCCGACGACCAATTCTACTTCCTCGAACTCAATCCTCGTCTTCAAGTCGAGCATCCCACCACCGAAATGGTTACAGGTGTGAATCTGCCCGCTGCTCAGCTTCAGATCGCCATGGGTATCCCACTGCATAGGATCCGCGACATCCGACTGCTGTATGGCGCCGATCCCCACGCCAGCACCCTGATCGACTTCGACTTCTCGAAAGAGGGCAGTGAGCAGAACCAGCGACGACCCACTCCCAAGGGCCACTGCACAGCCTGCCGTATCACTTCCGAAGATCCCGACGAGGGCTTTAAGCCGTCTGGTGGTACTGTGCACGATCTCAACTTTAGGAGTAGCTCCAACGTGTGGGGTTACTTCTCAGTCGGTACTGCAGGCGGAATCCATAGCTACGCCGACTCACAGTTTGGCCACATCTTCGCTTATGGCGAGAACCGACAAGCATCACGGAAACACATGGTCGTCGCGCTCAAAGAGTTGAGCATCCGTGGTGACTTCCGCACGACTGTTGAGTACCTTATCAAGCTACTAGAGACGCCCGCTTTCGAGGACAACACCATCACAACTGGCTGGCTGGACGAACTCATCTCGAAGAAGCTGACAGCTGAACGTCCGGACCTCATGACTGCTATCATCTGCGGTGCAGTTACCAAAGCTCACGTTGCCAGCGAGGCCTGCATCAATGAGTACAAGACCAGCTTAGAAAAGGGTCAGGTTCCGTCCAAGGATGTGCTCAAGACCGTCTTCCCCGTCGACTTCATCTATGAGGGCTTCCGATACAAGTTTACCGCTACGCGATCGAGCATCGATAGCTTTACCCTCTTCATTAACGGCTCCAAGACCTCCGTTGGCATTAGGGCGCTCGCTGATGGCGGGCTCCTCATTCTGCTTGCCGGCAAGTCTCACAACGTCTACTGGAAGGAGGAAGTTGGCGCTACTCGCCTCTCCGTTGACGGCAAGTCTTGTCTCTTGGAACAGGAAAACGATCCTACGCAGCTTCGGACACCCTCGCCTGGTAAGCTCGTCAAGTTCACCGTCGAGAATGGCGACCACATTAAAAAGGGCCAAGCGTTCGCCGAAGTCGAAGTCATGAAGATGTACATGCCTTTGATCGCTCAGGAAGACGGCATAGTCAACCTCATTAAGCAACCGGGAGCAACTCTCGAAGCTGGTGACATCCTTGGCATACTCGCCTTGGATGACCCGTCCAAGGTCAAATCCGCACAGCCATTTTTGGATGCCCTAAAGGACTTTGGCCCGCCACAGGTCATGGGCGCCAAGCCACCACAGAGATTTGCCTCTCTTTTTAGTATCCTGCAGAACATTCTCCAAGGATTCGACAATCAGGTCATCATGCAGAGCACCCTGAAAGAACTTGTAGAAGTCCTCCGCGATCCTGAACTTCCATATGGCGAGTGGAATGCGCAAGCATCTGCTCTTCATGCCCGTATGCCTCAGAAGCTTGATACCACCCTCTCCCAGATCGTCGACCGTGCTCACAGCCGGCAGCTTGAGTTTCCAGCCAAACAACTCAACAAAGCCTTCCAGCGCTTCCTGGATGACAACGTTCCCAAAAGCGATGCTGAGCTCTTGAAGACTGCCTTGGCGCCGCTCACAGATGTCATTAGCCGCTACTCCGAGGGCCTCAAGGCTCACGAGTACAGTGTGATGATCAAGCTGTTGGAAATGTACTGGACTGTGGAGAATCTCTTCTCTAACCGGGCCGGCCGTGACGAGGAAGTCGTTCTCAAGCTTCGTGATGAGAACCGCGACAACATCACAAACGCTGTACACACTGTCCTCTCTCATACAAGGGTCAGCGCGAAGAACAACCTCGTCATTGCGATCCTGGACTTGTACCGACCCAATAAGCCCGGTGCCGGCAATGTCGCCAAGTACTTCAAGGGCGCATTGAAGAAGCTCACGGAGCTGGAGTCTAGGCAAACCGCCAAGGTCTCCCTCAAGGCCCGTGAGGTGCTCATCCAGTGTGCTATGCCGTCGCTTGAAGAGCGTACTTCCCAGATGGAGCACATTCTGCGGTCTTCTGTGGTTGAGTCGCGATATGGCGAGAGCGGTTGGGAACACCGTGAGCCCAACTTTGACGTCATCAAGGAGGTCGTTGACTCCAGGTACACCGTATTCGACGTCTTGCCTCAGTTTTTCGTCCACCAAGATCCGTGGGTTGCTCTTGCCGCCTTGGAGGTCTACACTCGCCGAGCCTATCGTGCGTACCAGCTCAAGGACATTCAATACCATACCAACGGTGAACAACCCTACATTCTTGCATGGGATTTCGTTCTCCGCAAGGTTGGGGAGCATGAGTTCGGTCTTCCTGTAGAATCAAGCCAGCCTTCAACACCCGGCACTCCAGCCTTTGAGCGACCGCCTCGCATTAATTCCATCACCGACATCTCGTCGTTGAACTCCAAGATGGATGGCGAACCCACCAGGAAGGGCGTGGTCGCCCCTGTTGAGTATTTGGATGATGTCGACGAGTCGATTGCGAAGGCTCTTGACCTCTTTCCTACCCCCGGTGCAGCAAAGAAGACCGGCCCTAGCTTGAGAGAGGGCTTGAGCATGAAGCGCACGCCTACCAGCGGTGTCATCGTTCCCCAGAACTCCGATGATCTCACTGGTGTCCTCAATATTGCGGTACGTGATGTCGAGAGCTACGATGATCAGGAGATTCTAGGGCGCATCCTCCCCATCGTCAAGGAATATAAGGAGGAACTGTTCGCTCGCCGCATTCGCCGCTTGAGTTTTATTTGCGGTCACAAGGATGGCACCTACCCCGGCTACTACACGTTTCGTGGTCCCTCCTACGCTGAGGACGACAGCATCCGTCATGTAGAGCCCGCGCTTGCCTTCCAGCTTGAGCTTGGGCGTTTGGCCAAGTTCAACATCAAGCCCGTCTTCACGGAAAACCGCAACATCCACATCTACGAGGCCATAGGCAAGGGTGCCGAGAGCGACAAGCGGTACTTCTTGAGGGCAGTTGTTCGATCTGGACGGCTTCGGGAGGATATTCCTACCGCTGAGTACATGATCTCCGAAACCGACAGGCTGATGACAGACATCTTGGATGCTTTAGAAATCGTCGGCACCTCTCAGGCTGACATGAATCACATCTTCATTAACTTCTCTCACGTCTTCCCGCTCGGAACGGCAGAAGTTGAGGAGGCCATTGGTGGTTTCTTGGATCGCTTCGGTCGACGTCTTTGGCGCCTCCGGGTCACCGGTGCTGAGATTCGCATTATTGTTACTGATCCTGCCACTGGTATGCCTTACCCGCTGAGGGTGGTGATCACCAACACATCTGGTTATGTCATCAACGTGGACATGTATGCGGAACGCAAATCCGAGAAGGCAGGCAAGTGGGTCTTCCACAGCGTCGGGGGCACCACCAAGATGGGTCCTCTTCACCTGCAGCCCGTCTCGACACCTTACCCGACTAAAGGCGCTCTTCAGCCAAAACGATACAAGGCCCATCTTATGGGTACTCAGTACGTCTACGACTTCCCTGAGCTCTTCCGACAAGCCACCGAGAATAGTTGGTACGCTGCTGTTGCCAAGCACGCGCATCTTCGCGAGAAGCAGCCGGCTAAGGGAGAGTGCATCGAGTACTACGAGTTAGTGCTCGATGATAACGACAACCTAGCTGAGGTCAACCGCGATCCTGGTACCAACACCATCGGTATGGTGGGCTGGATTGTAACAGCCAGAACCCCTGAATATCCTCGCGGTCGTCGCTTCATCATCATTGCCAATGACATCACATTCAAGATCGGTTCATTCGGACCACAGGAAGACAAATTCTTCCACAAGTGCTCAGAGCTTGCTCGCAGGCTAGGCATTCCTCGAATCTACCTCTCCGCCAACTCGGGTGCTCGCATCGGGCTTGCTGAGGAGCTAATCCCTCATTTCTCAGTCGCTTGGAAGGACGTCAACAAACCCGAGGCTGGCTTCGACTATCTCTACTTGACGCCTGCTAAATATAAGGCCTTTGTTGATGGCAAGCGCAAGGATGTTATCTGCGATAAGGTCGTTATTGATGGTGAGGAGCGCTACAAGATCACCACCGTTATCGGCGCCGAGGACGGTCTTGGTGTTGAATCCCTCCGTGGCTCTGGTTTGATCGCTGGCGAGACGTCTAGGGCTTATGAGGATATCTTCACCATCACCCTGGTCACTTGCCGCTCAGTTGGTATGTATACGCTTACCCGTGTTCTTCAAACTATCACTGATAACTTCCAGGTATTGGTGCTTACCTTGTCCGCCTCGGCCAGCGTGCCATCCAGATCGAAGGCCAGCCAATCATCCTCACTGGTGCTCAAGCCATCAACAAACTGTTAGGTCGTGAAGTCTACACTTCCAACCTACAGCTTGGTGGCACTCAAATCATGTACAGGAACGGTGTCTCGCACATGACCGCCGCCGACGACTTTCAGGGTGTCTCCAAGATCGTTTCATGGATGTCATTCGTACCTGACAAGAAGGGTAATCCTATTCCCGTCTCTCCTACGGCTGATGAATGGGATCGAGACATCACGTTTTACCCTCCCGGCAAGTCTGCCTACGATGTCAGGCACTTGATCGCAGGTGTCGAGGCCGAGGATGGCTTCCAGTCCGGCCTATTCGACCGTGGTTCCTTCGAAGAGGCTCTTGGTGGCTGGGCTAAGACCGTCGTTGTCGGTCGCGCTCGTCTTGGTGGTATTCCTGTTGGTGTCATCGGCGTTGAGACTCGGTCAGTCGAGAACGTTACGCCAGCCGATCCTGCCAACCCCGACTCCATCGAGCAGATCACCTCGGAGGCTGGTGGTGTTTGGTATCCCAACTCCGCCTTCAAGACTGCTCAGGCCATTAAAGACTTCAACAACGGCGAACAACTGCCGCTGATGATTCTTGCCAACTGGCGTGGGTTCTCCGGTGGTCAACGTGACATGTACAACGAGGTGCTTAAATACGGTTCATACATTGTCGATGCCCTCGTCAAGTACGAGCAGCCCATCTTCGTCTACATCCCGCCGTTCGGTGAACTTCGTGGTGGTTCTTGGGTCGTTGTTGACCCGACCATCAACCCGCAGTTCATGGAAATGTACGCTGACGAGGATTCGCGCGGTGGTGTCCTTGAGCCTGAAGGTATTGTCGGCATCAAATACCGCAAGGATCGTCAGCTTGAGACAATGGCCCGCCTAGACCCGACGTACGGTGCTCTCAAACGCAAGCTGAATGACCCGGCTACGCCTCAAGACCAGCTCCAGAACATCAAAGCCGAAATGAACGAGCGTGAGAAAAATCTGTTGCCTGTCTACAGCCAAATTGCGCTTCAGTTCGCCGATCTGCACGATCGCGCCGGACGCATGCAAGCAAAGGGCGTCATTCGATCAGCACTCCGCTGGCAAAACGCTCGCCGCTTTTTCTACTGGCGTCTGCGCCGTAGACTCAATGAGGAGTATATTCTGAAGAAGATGGCATCTGCCGCGGCGCCCGCTGTTGATGGGGCCAAGGCCGATGCTATCACTCGCGCTAAGGGCCTTGAAATGCTTAAGGCTTGGTCGAACATTACGAAATTCGAGCATGATGATATGAGCGTTGCGGTGTGGTATGAGGAGAACAGGAAAAATGTGCATGAGCGTGTGGAAATGCTCAAGCGTGACGGTATTGCCATGGAGGTTGCGCAGCTGATGAGGAAGGATCGCGAGGGTGGCCTCAAGGGTGTCATGACGCTCTTGAGTACGCTGCCGACGGGTGAAAAGGAAGAGGTGCTGAAGATGTTGAGCAGGGCATAAGTGTTTTTGTTGCTGATGATGAGAGATTGTATTCATAGCATTGTTTTTCGTGTGCGCGAACATTGGGCGGGTGTTTCGGCTCTTGATTAACTTTTGGGCGGTGTTGATGAATAGCGGATTTTTAGAGTGTCAACCCCTTCTTTCGTTTTAAAGGAAATTCGTAGATGAATGAGAGCTCACTGCAATGTTAACATTCTTCCTAATTCTTGTGCTCGTGATGCCGACGGCGTGCTTCGTGACCGCAAATTCAGGCCGATCCCCACATCAGTTGGCCGAGACGGGGCTTTTTCCTGTTTGGTTGGCAGAGACGGGAGATCGACGGCGGGGCCGCAATTCATCTACGTCACTCTTTCAAGATTATGACTTAAGATGAGCCGAGCCGACAAACACACCTGGAAACTGTGCAGATACTATCTACGACCTCACAGCACGATAATCCAGTGACCGAGAATTTCTGGGTGCGTTAAAACTTCGCCCGACGGTAGTACATTACCCGATCAACCCCCTACTTCCCAAAACACGATTGAGAGGCAGCAAAACTGAAGGAGTAGAAAAGAAAAGATGGTCTACACGATTGTTGTGCACTTGTACGCAAAGGAAGACAAGGAAAGCATTGAGAAGCTGAAGGCGAAGTTGGTGGAGGCCAGTCTGGTGTATAGCAAGGATCGGGAGACGTTGAGTTGGCTTGTCATGCAGGACGTGGATGACGAAAGGAAGTTTACGATTGTAGAGAGGTATTTGAAGGAGAGTGTAAGTTGACATTTTCTTCTGGTTAGGTTGGGCGCGTGGTATTTGGAGGAGACGGCGGGTGGTTGTTGTTGTGGTCAAATGTACTAATTTACAAACAGAGCCAGAAGTATCATCTCGAGGTACGCTTTTTACATTACTCCGGCCTTGAAAGAGAAGGCCGGCGTGACACGAGATGGGTAACATAGAGTGTGTTATTGATCATTACGCAGAACCCCTACTGGAAGACTTTCGATCCGTATGTCAATCCGTTATTGGAGAAGCCGATGGACCTCAGGAGATCGAATGAGTTGGATACAAGCGTTGCTGTGGCGGGTGCGCATTATCATGAAGATGCGAAGGGCGATGTATCGCTTACGAGTATGTATGCTAATGCGGATTGAGGTTGGCAAGCGCGAGAGAGGATGGTAGAGGAGGCGAGATGCGTGATTAAAGGGAGAGAATGATGAAAAGATCAATAAGAACGTTCGCTTTGCGTAGCATGACGCAGGATTCCTTCAATCAAAGTGAAAAACATTCGGGCGTGATTTGCGTGGATATCCTACGTTACAACAATGGCAGACCTCTGCGGATGGCCACTTCCGCCAGAGAAATTCATCACATCATCATGCTAAGCTAAGCTTTCGTCTCCAATATGTAGGTTCTACCCTGCATATATGATTTGGAATATTGTATGCAAGGACCGCGAATTCATATCAGCCACGCGAGAGAGTCATTGCAGTTGATGAAGCAATATAAACGGTGCTGATCGGTACACTCCTGATTCGCTAGAGGTATATTAGCTACTACCTCGGCTTAGGAATCAATAATGTACGTTCGAATACCGGAACGGTAATTGGGGCTTCCGAGACTCCATTTTATGGTTGAGACGTTTGGAGAAGGGGTTAGGATAGCGTGTGAATGAAGAACAGATCCGGTTGGGTTCGGTGTATGCTAGAATCTACAGAAGCTTCCTGCTGTCACAACCAATCGTCGCCAAGTCTCCATATCTAAGCGTTGAATGAGCGCTCGTTCTTCATCGGTGCAGCGATCTTGAAGTCGACGCAAGACTCATACGTTTGCTTCGCCGCCGTGCCTAGCCACCACCATTGGAGAACCTACTCACAATCAGCACACCGTTAAAATCAATCAAGGAAAGAACGAAAACTTACGCAATCTCCCGCATTGGCGCAGGCTGTCTCTAGCCCCTTGGGTACCGTAATACTGAACTCCTTCTGCTCAAGTGGGACATCCTTCTCAGTCCGTCCAGGCGCATAGCCCTTGTTCCAAACCTTCAAGAACTCGCCCACTTTAACATTCCGCTTCGTATCAACCACGCTCACGTTCGCGATACCCTCATGCGGAATCCGCAACCAGATCTTGATGGGTACAACGTCGCCCGCCTTCCACGTCTGCACATTAGCAGTGTTGTCGGCGAATTGCAGACCCTTGCAGAGGTACAGGTTGCACGCGGCAGCGTTGTAACCCTTCTCGGTAGTGGCGAGCTTGGTGAGTTGTTCGACGTAGGATGTGTTATCTTGCTTAATGGCGTTCACGAGGGAGGCACCGCAGGCAGTGGTTATGGCGGAGCCGATTGCGCGGGAGGGCGGGGTGGTGATTATGCCGTGGGAGAGAGCGGTGGGGAGGAGGGCAAGGAGAGCGGCGGTAGAGAAGTGCATTTTGAAGGCGAGAGCAGAGAAGAACTTGAGACCAATTCAATTGATATGGAACTCCTCGACAAGGAACGAATGAAGAAAACACGAAGGAAGGAGACTCCTCTACTTAACTTCGCAATCAAAGGGGCTAGACAGGGCCACTTTGTTTATCCCCGTCTCATTGCTAAGCTGATATACTCTATATGCGGCTCTGGAGCTATGGCTCCTAGGTCTTAGATGCAGTGGACGAATAGATGTGTATAGCTAAATTGCAATTCCGGTAGTTTGCCGTTCCGGTGCGAGGAGCCGGGAGGTTGGATAATGTAATGTGGAATAAAGATTTGAAGGGCAGAACGAGTAATTAGAGCGACAAGATAAAAATTGAAGACGGTACTTGCTATGCCTTTGACATGGCTGCCGGCTATGAAGGCCTAAACAAATAGCGCTTTGCAGGCGGCAATATTCACCACGATACTCAGTATTGTCTGTTCCTCTTCGACTTCGTCGTGTTAGCCGCGACGACGATGCCAAATATCATGGCGCACACAAAGAACACTATCAAGACCTAAGCTACCATGGTGCAACAATGCTTCCCGTTCGCGCGACGCTCGCGCGCTTTCGTAAGTGCTTCGCATGCTTCGCAGTGGACGTGCGGTTTTCGGAAGACACCTGCGATAGTTTGCGAGAGGGTTTCTTGCTGCTGCGGCGCGGGGCTAGGAGAGCCGTGCTCATGCGCTGGTGCATTCTGCTGTTCGAGATCGTCCTGCGGAACGGCAGCGTACTGTTATGGGATTAGATGTCAGTATGTCGAGAAGTTGTTGAATGATGCCTACACCTGATGCCGATCCGGACGGTCCGAAGCGGCTCATGGGGTGGACGTGGATTATATCATCGTACGCGGGCGCTGCATCTGCCGGTAGGCGCATAGTGATGGGTCGTCTCCGAGGGCCGATAGGAGAGTTTCGGTAAGTTGCTAGTGTCAGTTCTATGGCAACTAAAGATGTAATTACGTTCTACTTCACAGCAGGCTGTCTGATAATGAGAGCTCCAACGGCCCGATACGAATGGTGTGAGGCTGTGTCGCCGCGCGTCTGACGTTGACCGGCCAGCCACAATCCTGAAAGATCGTCTGTCCCTATCCCTCATTGTAGCTTTTTGGTAAAGGAGACGCCAGAACCGTTATCCTTTTAAACCTCTTCACTCCAGCGCCATGCGGAGAACATAGTCACGTGGTGCCCAACCTCACCAGTTGGCATCCTCCCCACTCTTTGGGGCGCAATCTATATGCTACGATCCATCGTTGGCGGCGCCATTGTCCTCTCATTTATAACGGACCGGGCCATCCAGGCCTCTTTCCTCCTCGCGCCTGGTGGCTCGCTAGCCGAACCCGTTTCGGCGACAAACAAGCTCTGATAAGCATTACAGCCGAGGCTTGAATCTTGCAGAGAAACTCTACATTCGAACAAGAAGACATCGCCACGTCTTTGAAGGCTGTTCCTAGGGATGCCACATCTTCATCTTCATCATACACCCAACGCACTGTCAACTATCTTTTAGTACTTCACCGCGAGCGAGCAGATATCGGTACAAAGATCATCGCCCACCGGCCGCGTTGCCGTTTACGTGCCCCTAGCTTAATGGCTCATTGTTATCCCTGTCGAGACTGGGGCTATAGACCAGATCAGCCAAAACACCTGCCGTACCTGGTAAAGAGCTTGAAATGCTCGTGCATCCATGCCGTCATTTCGTAGCTGCTTAAATATGGCTTACAGTACTCCCCGTCAGCCATCGCCGGCTCTCGCTGCTTGCAATCAAGATGAAGCTCCTTTTGACGCTATTCAGCTCGCTGTTGTGCGCTTCGACGGCTCTCGCTGCGAGCTCGCCCCACAAACGCAACGTCTTTAACAAAGTCAAGCCATCCATTGAGAAGCGCGTTGCGAACCAGCCTTTCCAGCACCCGGAGCTTCGAAAGCGAGCCGACCGCTTCTTAACTGAGAAGACAAAGGGTACGCGTAATTTCAAGCGAACACGAACAGTGCTGACACTTCCCAGCTTTCTCCGTCAATGGTACTGGCATTCCGGAAGTCCCGTTTGATATTGGTGAGTCCTACGCTGGGCTGTTACCTATCTCGGATAGTCCGGATGAGACTCGCAAGCTTTTCTTTTGGTAAGCGAGCAGGACAATCGTCTAGAGGACGTGCTTACAAAATTTACAGGTTCTTCCCCTCGACCCTGTCGCAAACTCCGGAAGAGGTCGTGATATGGTAGTTTCCGCCACTTGATTTCGTACGTCACAGACTGACCCTATGTAGGCTCAACGGCGGCCCAGGGTGCAGCTCTCTGAGCGGTCTCCTTACTGAAAACGGTCCTTTCACATGGATGTCCGGCACCATGGCCCCGGTACAGAACCCCTACAGCTGGAATAACTTGACGAACGTTATCTGGGTTGAACAACCGGTTGGCGTTGGCTACAGCCAAGGCAGTCCAAACATTACCGATGAGGTAGAATTGGCAACTGAGTTCCGTGGTTTCTGGAAGAACTTCATCTCCACCTTTGACATGCAGAACTGGGGTGTTTACGTGACGGGAGAGTCTTACGGTGGATACTATGTACCCTACATCGCCGACGGGTTTATCCAGGCGAACGACACTGAGTACTTCAACCTGAAGGGGATCTCGATTAACGATCCGATCATTGGCGACGACACCGTTCAGCAGCAAGGTATGAATTCTCACCCACATTCGGCCTCTCTCGCTAACCCCACTTAGTGGTGGTTCTTCCTTACGTCGAATACTGGAACAATATCATGTATCTCAACAACACTTTCATGCAGCAAATGCGTGAGCGCCAAGACTTCTGCAACTACACCAATTACTGGGACACCTACTTCAAGTTTCCACCCCCAGAAGGCCCTTTCCCTATCCCTTCCGATCCCTCCAAAAGCGAGGAGAACACTTGCGACATGTTTAGCAATTTCTACGGCGCTATTCTAGAAGTCAACCCCTGCTTCAACATCTACCACATTAGCGAGACATGCCCGCATCCCTTCTCCCAACTCGGCATAATCAACCAGGGAGACTACCAGCCGCCGGGCGCTCAAGTTTACTTCAACCGTACGGATGTGCAAGAAGCGCTCCACGCGGTTGTTGGGACGAACTGGATGCAGTGCACAGATCGCAACGTATTCGGCAACGGCAATGACTCTAGCAGCGCTAGTGATGCTTCAATTGGCCCGGCTAACAACGGTGTTTTGCAGCGCGTTATTGAGTATACCAACAACACGATCATTGGATCTGGTGACCTAGACATGCTCCTCAGTACCAACGGCACCCTCCTTGCTATTCAGAACATGACTTGGAATGGCCAACAAGGTCTACAAAAATATCCTAGCACTCCACTTTACGCGCCCTATCACCCAGAGTACAATGGCGGAGCGTTGGCGGGCGCTGGTGTGCAGGGCAAGTGGTCGCACGAACGCGGTCTGACCTTTTACACAGCCCAATTGGCGGGCCATGAGTTGCCGGGGTATACACCCGGTGTTGGGTATCGTATGCTCGAAATCCTGCTTGGTCGCGTGAAGGACTTTAGCAGTACCGAGAGCTTCACTACGCAGACTGGCAACTTTACTGGAAATGGACCGATCTATAAGAGGGATGTTGGCACGAGAGGGTAGCTTTATTAGAGAGGGAGGAATAATGGGAGGATGCGGCCGTGAGATGTAATGATAATCTCTGCAGTGCTGAATGCAGTAAAAGTGAATAAAGACACCCAGTATCTCCGTATGAGTCCCTCTTCTGTGATTAGTAGGTTCATATGAAACAAAGTAGTTTGGATTGAAGCGTTTGACTACTTCCACGGTAAAGAGACGGCTAGACATTGAGATATCTTTGCGTTACAACGAGGATTGACTGACCTTCGAATTCTGAACAAGTGGGACCGCATTCACTACCTATTCAAGGTTAGTAGGTGCCTGCCTATGCTCTCTGAAGCGCTGCACTACTGGTTCTATGCTTTTTATACCATTTCCCCTAGGTAGAATGACCATTGCGACTTTTTTGCTTCATGCTCTGCCTGCTACAACGCAGACTCCTTTGGAGCGCGGTCGCACACTTAGGAGGGCTGTTCAGTGTTGAGAGTAAAGGAGGAGGGCGGGTACTCCCCGATCCTTCTCTACGCCACGTTAGCAGCTAATAGTTTAATTCTATTACCCTTCCAAAAGTGATACGAAACCCATGCTAGCTTTCTAGCTGTTCCTTCAAACTTAAACCGAGTCTGTGCAGGGATAGGAAAAAACACGGGGTGCTCCCCTACTACCTTTAGGTATGAAGTACCTTAGCACTAAATAACAGGAAAATTTGTCTCAACGCTAGAGAAAAATACCGCTCCAAACTGTCTTAATATTTGCATTCAATGTTTCTGCCACACTCACGCGGTCATTAAATAGAAATAAGACGGTCCAATAAGTTTCAGTTAGTAATTTTTCTGGCCTCTATCTCTCCACCCATCAACACGATTACGAACTCGCTACGAGGTTCTATCTTGGAACGAAAAATACGGAAGAGCGGTCAGCTCGCAACCTGCGCCACCTTCACGCCTCTCTCCACCACAGCCCTCGCGTGACTTGACATCGTAACCTAGCTCATCGCCAATACTCGCGTTCTTGCTGCCAGCTGCCACAAACAGCGCAAGTGATTCGCGACTGCGAATTATGTCCGCACGCCATGTCACGTTACGTGAAACCCGAGCAGCGGAGATACCGGTTTTCGTCTCAACTCGGGTTCGATCGAATGAGGGGCTGAAAATAGACCTGCAGTGGGGTTGATCCCGGTTCGTATAAATTAGCGAATGACGTTCATCTGCTTGCACGACAATATATTGATTTCGTTGCAATGCGAGAGATAGTGCCTTGGAAAATGAGAACGATGGTGGTGCCATTTGGCAGGATGAGGGTATAAAGAAGAGATGAGCGTCAAAGCATGGTAGACGTAACAAGCCTCCATCTCCCACTCGGTTTCCTCGCGTGAAGTCGCTCAAAGATCGATATGATGTTCTCGCTCGCTTTCCTCGCCCTCATCGCCGTGACACAGGCCGGCCGCGCTATTGTCACTAACCAGTGCGACACTCCGCTCTACCTCTGGTCCGTTGGAGGGGACATCAGCCCGCAAGTCAAGCTTGAAAAGGACCAATCCTACAGCGAGCTCTTCCATCGCGATCCCAGAACCGGCGGCATCGCCATCAAGCTTACTACTGTAGAGAACGGCCTCTTCATGCCAAACGTCAGCCAAACAATTTTCGCCTACAATCTCGACGGTAACACCATCTGGTATGACATGAGCGATATCTTCGGAGATGGGTTTGCGGGCCGCACTCTGACACTTAAGCCGAGTGATACTTCTTGTGCAAGTATTGTTTGGGGCACGGGAAAGCCGCCTGCAGGGAGTCAGGTCAAGAACTGTCAGGCGAACACGGATTTGGAATTGACGGTTTGCACTGGGCATTGCTTGCCTTCATGGAGTGAGTCTGAATGAGAGATGCGAGCTTTGGGTGATTTACTAATATCAGCAGGTCCGTGTGGAAATATGGCACCAAACGATCCAAGAACGTGTTGCACGCACTGCATTGGAAGTCATCACTGCGTTGCTGCACCGTAGATGTCGACATCCAATGAAGAGGAGTCTCATCGGAGCACTACTACTGTATGAGAGACTGGGGGCGAAGCAAGTCTTCTCCGTGTTTTTGATATGTAGTAATGTGTACTTGAATATGAATATGAAGCGGAGTGAAACCCGAAACGGTTCCCAGGCACAATCTTTGATTTAGGAAGAATAAACCAATGCAGGACAAATGAACTTCCCCAACAATAAAAAGCTCCTGTTACTCCATGTCCAAATACCGTAGTACCTGTCCTAAGTTATATCTGTCTGCGTACCAAAGATGATGGACTTGGGTGTTGATGACAATTCGATCTTGGCAAGACATAAATAGATATGAGACGCGGTGTTAATGTTCATGGCGATACATCTGTACGCATCACAAAGGAAGGAAAAGAAGAGGCTTCTATACCGGAATAAGTTTAGTAGTGATCGATCATCGACTTGTGGTAGGGCAGCGGGCGACAACCTCACCTATCTACATCCTATCGAAAGGTGTTATTTAATCTCAATGCCCAAACTAGCGGCCATCGTATCGTCCTGGAGTTTATCAGTATTGTAGGAGTATGCGCGGTTGTGATTGGTACCCTCCGGTTTGCGCGCTCCTCATCCCACAACTAGTTTGCTATTTGGTAATTCCGCCGTCTCATCACAGTAAACCCAGGGTCCGAAAGAAGGGTATTGGGCGCTTGCATGTGAAAGCACTTTTTGATTAAAAATTACTTACACATGCCACCCATGTTTCCGCTACGAGAATCCAATGGCACAAATCCAAATTCTCAAGCATCTACACAGAAATAAGGAAAATAGAGAGTAGCACTGCATATGTGTATACTCTGCGATCCTAATTCAATGCCTAATGCATGCAATAACCCATCCCGGGAGCTGATCCAACCTGGTATCTCTTTTGTTTCCGTTACTGAAAAAATTGAACCGCCTACTTGAGAGAGGATAAGAAATTTGTAATCTGTTTGCTTGATTTGGTGGACAATTCAAGCGTAGAATCAAGGGAATGTTGTGGACGTCATTCACGTTCGTGAGCAGTCTGTGTCTCTGGCCGATAACACCCAAGTACAATGATAGAAGCGCGAACGAAGGAATTGGCAGATATATGCGACTGAGTTGAAGTAGCAGTTGACGAAAGAGACCGTTCGTGCCGATGATGACTTGCAGACCGTGCAGCATGCAACGTCAAAGGCAAAGGAGATCTCCGAACTCTATGTAGTATGTCAGTATTAAGCTACCACGGACTAGTCATGGAGGCCAAAGACCCGCCTCAGCCCTTGGAACTTCTTCTTTTTGCCTGTTCGACCGATGACCACCTCCTTGCCGGAGCTTGGATCAACCATCATCCGAGCTTGTGAGATTTGGGAAGAATGCTGCTTGATCAGGGTTGGGCGAAGTGACGTTCGTCGGTTCATTACACCATCTGAGCTTTGGGGCCGTGGGTCCTCTCCAATTTTGGGTGGTTGAGGTAGCGGCCATGAGTCGGATGTAGAACGCCCCCAATGGGGTGCTGACCGTCGCTGAATTTTTGGGGAAGGTGAAACAGGCTCGTTGGCTTCCACGTCTTTGTCTTCACCAATGGGAGTCAGAGGCCTAGTCGGGTCCCTTCGATGTTGTGGAGGCATGGGAATGTCTGCAGATACCCCATTTCGAGCAGCAGCATCGGTTTCAATATACGAAGCTGGAGCCTTCTTCTTGCGGAGGCCGAAAAACCCTCGTTTAGTCTTGGCCTTCCTGCCCGCTTCCACGTCAGGTAACTCGGTAGCGTACTTGCTCTTGCGCAGCGAATCCGCAGTGAAATCCGCGCTCTGCCCATTCGTGACTCCATTCGTGACTCCGTTTACGGCTGGGCTCTTGCCCTTCTCGATGGCTTTCGATGACAACTCGGTGTCGCTTAACTCGTCTTCCAAGTCTGTAGAGTCGCGGTCTTCTTCCCCGGGCTTTTTCGGAATGCCTCGGACTGGTGCAAGATCGGAGGGTAGCTCATAATCGTCGTCGTCATCTGAGTCTGCAAATCGACTTTGGAAGCCACGTGGACGATCATCCTCTTCATCGCTAGAATCGGCAAAACGACTCTTGTAACGTGGCTTAGCAGCAGCTGCTGCGGGTGAGCGCTTTGGCTTTGATGCCTTGCTAAACATGGGCGCCTTCTTTGGTGAAGATGTCTGGTTCGGAAGAGGTGGAGCGTTATCCATACTGCTCTTAGGTCTGAACCTTCCTGCAGGCGATAGCGACCTGATACTGAACTTGGACGATTTGACTCCAGCATTGGCCGGAGATTCAATGCTCGGCGACGAAGGACGCATAGACCTTCTCATAGTTGGCGGCGGTGAGGTTGTTTGAGGTGGGAGTATCGGGCGTATTGTTGGCGTTGGTGTTGTTCTCATTGTCGGCGACGGACCTGACCTCATTGATCCTCGCAATGTGTACGTACCAGCTTCTTTCCGTGAGGCGCGTGGCCTTGACCGTTGGAAGCTGCTGGCTGAAGCATCGGAATCACTTTCATAATTAGGCGCAGGCGTAACCTTCTTAGCGGCTGGCGTTGATGCGCTTTGCGGCCGAGCTTTAGATGTAGCACTCGCGGCAACCGCTGCTGGGATATTTCTCTTTTGGAGTGCACCCCTCGGCGGCTTCGGCTTCGTCTCCATTTGAGGCATGCTGTGGCGCGACGCAGCGAGCCCAGATGGACTTCGAAAAGCTACTGCGTAGTCGGTATCCCGCATCGTCTTTCGCATATGTGGGTCAGGGGATGAAACAGCGCCTGGGCCAGCATTGTCGCGCATACTCTTTTTCATTCGTGGTTCATTTGAGGGTATATTGCCGGACGCCGAAATCTCTCCCATCGTCTTCCTCATCCTTGACGGCTCGGGCTGCGTAGTCACTTGTGGTGTGATCGTCGTCTTTTTCATTGCTGACTTGCGCGGCTGGGTTATAGCCTCATTGGCATTTTCTGCTGGTTTAATGTTTGCCCTGCGTACTGATGTAGATACTGGCTCAGGCTGAAGTTGAGCTTTGATGGCAACGTCTGTGTTCGTCGCAGTAAGGGGTGTCTCGACTGAAGTCTCTGGTGGTTCCTGTTGCTTCCGAGTTGTGCTTGTTTCGCCCTGGTCCTGGCGCACTGGGCCCGGAGTGTCATATGAGCTTCTCGCCTGCACATTGCTGGTATCTTCATTGTATTCGTGACGAAGCGCTGAGTTCGGCGGCTCTTTCGCGCTTATGTCCGCAAACTTAGAGGCCATTAATCCCGAAGGTGAGGCAGTGGGAGGGCTCTCAAGAACTGCGTCAATGGACCTAAAACCCCTATCTTCCGTCTCTGATAGATCTTCGTAAGCATCGCTATAGATACTACTATCATCATCGGTCGACTCTGCATCAGGATATCGAGAGACATTTGCCTCGGAGTTGGCGAACGAAATGGCCGCCGATGTTAGTTCCGCTTGCGATGTGTTCTTTGCTCTAGATTCAATATCGGATCCTTCATCATCGTCCCAGCTTCCAGGCAAGAACGGGCGCTGAAATTTGGGTTCAGGTTTTTCAAAAGGGCTTGGGCTTGCTGGCTGAATGGCAATCGCGGGAATATCGGGAGCTGAGGGACCGCTTTCAACTGGTGCTGTCAAGGTTTTCGGTTCTGGTTCGGGTGTCGATTGGGCTAGCTCAGAAGTGCGTTGAGTTTCGCTAGGAGTATGCATAGGGGGTTCATGGCCCGAAGTTTCGCTCTGTTCGGAATCTGAAACGTAACCGCTACCTTCTACCGACGTGACTTCAGGAGGGAGTGGTTCCTGGGGCGCGGGCTGAGTTGCCTTCTTCGAAGCGAATTCTTGAGCCAAGATCCCGCCAACAACGTGATCATTAGAGCTTCCAATAGGCTCTGAGGTGGATATGGCAGAGTTGGAGAGGGACGACGAAACAGTCTCAGTGACTTTTTCTGGGACATCACTCTCTCGCGTCCGTCGGTCCTTGTCTCGAATGCTGCCGAAAGAAGGGAGGATAGGACGAGGTTTCATGAAGTCATCGAGATCCTGCTCTTTATTCATGGAGCTCCATTTTGACGCTCCCAGTCCCTCTTCGGAGATGGGAGTTTCCACATCGGTATAAGCAGATGTACCCGCTACCACCGGATCTTCGTCAAAACTCACACGTACAGCCTTTTTCTTCTTCTTGTATCCATCGTCCGACATGGCATCCGACACTTCGCTTGCCGGTCCTCGGGCGAGGAGGCGGTCATCGTTTGCGAGGGGTGAATTGCCCCGCCTGGAGACTGATGGGGAGGACTTCAGCGCAGACTTGGCCGGGGATACCGAACGAGGTGGGGGCTGATGCTTGATGTCGTTTGGTAGCTCGAGAGTGACCGGCGCGAAATGCGCATTTCTTGGTGGACTAATCGAGGGCGTTCGCTCTGAGCGAATTCTGTCTTGAGCTTGGGTACCAGAAGCGTTAATCTCGGGAGCGACTGCAGCGGGACCTATCCGCGGGAAAGAACTGTCTCGGTTAGAGGCAAGCTTCGGTGATTGCGCGTTCTCTTCTGTAGAACTAAGATTAGCCGAACTAGAGAACTCTAGCTTGCGACTTGTGTTGGCATCTACTGTAGGCCTGATACCCTCACTGGCAAGGTCTTCCGGCGATTGTCTGAGCGTGGTTGTCTCAGTAGCTGGAAACGATGCTGGTGCTAACGTGTGTTTATTAGCGGTTCTGGCTTGAACGGCGACTGGTGTCGTGGCCTCCTCGTAGTCCAACTCCTGAAAGCGCGCATGACTCTTTGGCTCAATTTGCCGCGATGCATTCTGATTTTGACTCAGCTGGCGTTCGGGCTGCCTCTGTTGCGGTGCCGCTCGATGATCTTGCTCGTATCGAGGAAGAGGTTCCTCGGCGTCGCTGATCGCCCTGTGCATCGCCATTGCATCCTGCTTGTGAATAAAAGTCCGTGTAGACGGGTCAAAGACGGCGTATGGGGAATTGGGGTCCACTGTGCGGGGTGGCTCCTGGCGTGTTGATGGGCCTGTCTGGGATTGTCGGGACTGAGCAATATAAGGATTCTGCTTTGCTCGCAAACTACCTGACGCCAATCGTGCGCCTTCGAGCCCGTGCGATATCCGGGCCTTGTTGCTCGACACGGACCGATCAGCCGCATTTTGGACTGCTTGTTGAGTGCTGTGCGCATCGAAGGCGGAATAGCCGTCAGAGGTTTGCGGACGCGGTTTTGTTCCTCTAAAGGTCGCATTTGCGTTCACAAGCGGCCCGCTAAACCACCCACTGTGCCCGCCTCGGGCGGGTGCTGCTGGCGCGGGAGAGCCTGTCTGTGGTGGAGATATGGGGCGCGAGAAGTTTATCGACTGCTGATGTCCGTACTGCTCATCCTCAGGCACTTGAGAGAGACCGGACACACGTGGATGGCCTCGGCCTGGAGTGCCGGATGTTCCTCGATCCAGGCTCACGCCTCTTCCGCCGCCCCTCCCTGCAGGCAGGCCACCGCGATGAGCCGGCTCCAGGCTCGACGCGCGCCGATGCACAACACCGATACCCGGTACTTCAGGCGGTAATTTTGGTACCGGCGGCGCATCGTGGCCGATGGGGCTGCTTCGACTCGGCGAGGGGTCGCGAAAGGTGCGCTCTGTCATGGAGCCTGAGCTGGAGTGTCGGCGCAACGCTGGCGCGTGCTGGCTCCCACTGCCCTGCGATGACACGGAGCCCTTGCGCACCATCCGTTTCGTGATTGTCTGGCCCACCGGCGTGGGGGATGTGGCATGAGTTCGCAGAGCGGCGGCGGCGGCCGAAGACGAGAGAGAGGCATTGCTGTCGTGGGATCTCATAAAGGCTTTGGTGGCAGCGAGAGAGGCGGAGGAGCTCGGGGGCGGTTGTGACGCCTGTATGGAGCTGGAGTTAACTTGTGCGCTGTGCAGTGGGATAAAGAATGCTTGCCGGACTGGACGACGCCCGCCGGCGATTGCGGCCGAACATTTTGTGTATTAGATATTACGACCGACGCGACTGCATTGTTCAAGCGCTGTGAGGGTTATTGTTGGGGGTGACCGATGCGGCGGAGTCGCGGATGCGATAGTAATGGTGGTGATGTCACAGGAGCGACCGGACCCGTATAAACGCCCGACTCGAGGACCAGCACTGAGTATTGGAGCGAAATGAAAGACCAAGGAGCGGCGCGACACACGGCAGGCAGCGCCAGAGGACGAGATGAAGCGATGAGGCGTGGGCAGAGTAAGCCTGACAGCAAAACATTGAGAGTCCGCTGGCGGATTCGCAGCAGGGCGCCTTGGCAAGCCCACTCGTCATCGCGAATCCCGCCGTGTCTGTGTCGGCCATTACTGTATCAAACACGCGAAACGTGCGAAACAAGGTCGAGCAACCCCTGTTCCAGCACTGCAGCTATCACGGTGGCACGCTCCCTCTCTGCACCACGCGACTCCCAGCACATGTCTTCCTCCAAACGTCCACCAATCAGTCCATGGCAGTGCGTTGGAAACGGCTTCCGAGCCGACGCAGCGGATATGGCTCACATTAGGCGGGCTAGCTCCGGAAACCCCACCATTCTTATAGACGACGAGGCCGTCTGTGTCGCTGCGGTTGACCGTTCTTGTCAGCCTCCCTCTGTCCGGAAACCAACGACGCACTATGCCTGCCCCAGCATCATCTCCAGCACGAAACAGCCTGCCACCTTTACCGCTCCCACTAGGCATTTCGGAGAACTACGTCTTTTGTCCATCCAACGGGCTCAATGTCCATATCCTCGAAGCCGGATACACGCCGGAGCGGAACAGACCTCTCATTGTTCTCTGTCATGGCTATCCAGAACTCGCCTTCTCATGGCGAAAGATCATGCCATCTTTGGCGGATGCAGGCTACTACGTGGTGGCATTCGACCAACGAGGCTACGGGCGGACCACTGGGTGGGACGACTCCACCTTCGCCAAGACAGACCTCTCACAGTTCACCATGACGAATCTGGTGCGGGACGTCGTTGTCCTCGTTCACGCCCTGGGCTACCGAGAAGTGGCCTGTATTGTCGGCCATGATTTCGGGGCTGTAACATCAGCCATGTGCGCCTTGATGCGTCCGGACTTGTTCAAGAGCGTCGTGATGATGTCTCACCCCTTCAAGGAACACGCTGGACTTCCGTTCAATCTCGCCCACGGCGAGGCCCACCAATCGCAGCCACATATTGACATGCAGAAAGAGCTTGCAAAGCTGCCTGAGCCCCGGAAGCACTACAAGTGGTACAATTCTACCGCCGTCGCTGCCTTACAGTGGAACGCTCCGCTGCAGGGTCTCCAAGCCTTCCTTCGCGGCTACATTCACGTTAAAAGCGCCGACTGGGACCAAAACAAGCCATACCCGCTGCAAGGCTGGACAGCCAGCGAGCTGGCTAAGATGCCATACTACTACATCATGCCCTATCACAAGTCAATGCCAGAAACTATCGCCATGATGATGGAAACCGAGGATGAGAGCAAGACCAAGAGATGGCTGTCTGACGAGGAACTGAATGTTTATGTTCAAGAATGGACACGCACGGGCTTTCAGGGAGGATTGAACTGGTACAGAACATCGACTGACCCTGCGAAGAAGCGAGATCTCGATTTGTTCGCCGGCAAGAAGATCGAGTGTCCAGCTACTTTCATCTCTGGGTCCAAAGATTGGGGCAACTATCAGGAGCCCGGGGCGATTGAGGGCTTAGCAGCATCTTGCACACAATTCAATGGCGTAAATTTCATCGAAGGTGCCGGACATTGGCCTCAGCAGGAGCAGCCCCAGAGGGTGGTGGAAGAAATTTTGGCTTTCTTGGGCGGCTTCTAAGGTACGTCTTTCCCCTTTTCGACTTTTGAGAGGGCAAGAGTGCTCTGCCGCATTTTCGAACCCGCAAAGGATACGTCCTCCAACAATGGGTACGAGGACTGTAAAAGCTGGAGCATCTATAGACGGACTATGTCGTTCACTGTGGGTCGTTGTCATCACACGGTCACCAAATTAGGGACCATCATCTCACCGGCATGCAAGACTCGAAAGGCTGACACTGTATCAGGTTTTGCCACCTTCAATTTAAGCTAGCGTACTGGCGATTTTACTCAACCATGCAGACTTCTCCCCGCTGGCCAAAACTCAGCAGAATTAGCAGAATTCCGAGTATGGGCGCACTGTCACTCCGTGTAAGCTACGAAAAACTGAAGGTGTCCTTACAAGCCGAGCTTAACATAAACAAAACTACGCCTGTCTCGTCGAATGCTCTCATCATGGCTCCAGATCCACGATATTGCAACGCTACATAAGGCCAGGACCACAAAAACCATAACTTCACTCTGTTAGCGGATCTAGCATTACATATCTCATCGGCCCCACAATACTACGGAAGTTAGGGAATACTGAATCTTTGCTCCTCTAGGTGCTTAGTACAAGACCTAGGGTATTATGGCCTCAGTGCGCGCTTCTAGTGACGTTTCGATAGCTCTGGCATCGTCGACGTGGAGATGACTACCAGTCTAAAATACTGCTGGATCCTACGATCATGGTATGAGGACGACAAGCAACACCATTGGACACGATAATGCAGGCACCGAAAATGCCACGATACTAGCAATAGCATGGCCGGATCAAGTGTATCCGCCTGCCCGAGCTTGCTCCCACGGAAATAGACCGTCCACAGGCGTTGCGACATCCTTGTCAACTCTGCCTGTGGTAACAAAGGGGTCGCGAACCACAGGGCCCGGCACAGCTCACAATATACAATATCCTCTTCGCAGTTGTATTCCTAGCCAATGTTTTCACATTCTCGATTGAAGCCGCTGAAGGATGTCTAACGAAGGCGGTCAATCTAAATGTTGTCGCGACCAACATCCTCGTCACTGTGCTCATCCGCCAAGAGCTCGTCAATGTATTTTATCGGATCCTCAATTCCGTACCGTCAACCACTCCTTTCATCATTCGCAAACACCTCGCCAACTTTTGTCATTACGGGAGACTTCGTGTAGGCTAGGCGATCTCGTCACTGTGGTGGTATGGTGCATATGCATTCCTAAGTACTCGCGAATCCTCCAGTGTCTACAATATATACCATGGACAAGGGGCGGACATATCAATCGCAGTCGACGTGGCGACCTGCTATACATCCATACTGTTGTTCCTTGTCGTTTGCATGACAGCACAACATTGGGTCCGCAGAAATCTGTAGGGTATAGCCCAAAGAGCAAGGTGGTTGTGCGGAGTAAAATGTAGTTATCTAGTATGGTGTAGCTACTGATACTGTGAGTAAGATACTGTAATTGAAAAATATTAGACAGGAGTATATCGTGGAGTCAATATGAGCATGAAATTCGTTATTCGGTACGGTCAGTGGGTAGCGATGTGGACTCTACCATAGCGTTGGTGTCGATTCATCAATCTTTACATCAAACTGCGCCGACGCTTGACCGTAGCTCTTCTTGACAGCTTCGCTCGCGTAAACGCGCATTTCCTTTTCATACGCCGCCGTCACGCCTTCCTGGAACCCCCCTGCCTTGGCCAGCAATCTGCCCAAAAGTGCAGAATCTCTGACGGCAGTGTTCGCGCCCATACCCCCGGCGGGCGTCATGGAATGCACGGCGTCTCCGATGACGGTGACACGTGGTACATTGGTCCATTCCGGCACTCCATCAGGCGACGAGCAAGTGATTTTCCAGAAAGCCGCTTCCTTATCGTCCATGTTGTCGAAGAGAGGCTTGACACGCGGGTGCCAGGATGCAGTGAGGGCTTTGGCGATGTCGGCGGCAGGTTTGCCTATGATAGCGTAGTCCTCGTTTGGGGGCGTGATGACGCCCGGACTGCCGCCCAAGGTCCACCCGAATTGCACATTTGGATTATCCATGTCGTCTGGCCGCACGTTGGTTATGAGAAAGACTTTGCCGCCAGGATGGGATTTGCTGTCAACAAAACGGAAGACGCCCTCGCCCAGGCCTTTGAATGCCGTTGTTGGCGCTTGCCCGTGGATGCCGCGAGCACCTAGGTCATACACTCTGAGCCTGCCACCCGAGAGCTGCTTGGCTACTGAGGATCGGATGCCCTCACCACCGACCAACATGGATCCCTCTTCCGACTTTGAGCCATCAGCGAAGACGGCGCGCACGCCATCGCCGGTCAGTTCGTAGCCCGTGACATGGTGTGACCACCGCACGTTCTCCTCGCAACCCTCCAGGAATAGGGCTCTCATGTCTCCCCGTGCGATACCCACGATTTTGTTCTCGCGCGACGTCAATGTCTCGGGAGCTACACTCTGGTGCTGGCCACCCAAAGTCTCCCCGCTAAGTGGATCGATGTCGGCGAAACCCGCACCGCCCGTTTTCCCGCATCGGTTGTAGAACTTGTGGAAGCCGTCAGGCCCCAGCACTTCTTCGATAGCGTCCAGGCCTTCAGGAGAAAGTCGCAGGCGGTAGCCCTGCGCGCGGAACACAATTGAGGCATCGCGCTCGAAGACGAGGAAAGGGATCTTGGAGCGGAGGAGGGAGCGGCCCAGCAGGAGCGAAGCGAGGCCGGCGCCTGAGATGAGGATGGGCTTTTGGGGTGTCATGAGGGGGATGCGAGTGAGGATACGCCGCCGTGCATGCGGAAGGGAGCTTATATCGAGCCATGGTGGTACACTTACCGATATGTTGAGGAAGTGATCACGTCAGGATGTCTTGCAGCTGTGGAGCTTGGTCAGCTGTCGGCGGTCGGCGCATCGTGGGACCGGGATAGTTCAGCAGATAGTCACGTGGAAAAACTTCCATCCGATGTCGTGCTCGACCCTAAAATTCCACTCACAGCCAAAAACAGCACCATGACCCACGCAATGGCGAATCAGCATCGCCTACCCGGAAAACCTTTGCGATGGTCTTGTACCTTGACGGCTCAAGCTCGTTACTACTCTCCTTTTCGGCCCCTTCCGGTAGCTCAACTGGGTTTAATGCTGTCGATTGGCATATTTCCCACTGAGACTTTGAAGCCCCGGAAAGGCGTGGCAGCAATATTAGCATGACTACCCAACAAGTATCCTTATCCGTCTACCTTTTCTTTTCTTTCCATTGATTGCATCAACGTCCCCCCTTCCCCCATCCCATGTCAACCATTACCAGGGCCGAGTCGGCCTTCGTTGCTAAGTCCCGTTCCTTCTATCATTCCGTACCTTTCCAGATCCTCGTGGCATGCGGCGTCTCCTTCACCGCACCAGGCATGTGGGATGCCCTCGGCGGCTTAGGAGCGGGCGGAGCTGCCGAGCCATATGCCGTCAGCGCTGCTAATTCCTTGGTTTACGGTCTCTTTGCCATCGTCTGTGTGGCTGCCGGCGCAATCAACAACCGAATTGGCCTCAGATGCGGACTTGCTCTGGGCGCAGTTGGCTACCCGTTGTACGGCGCGGGTCTGTATACGAACAATATCAGTGCCAATACCGGGTTCATGCTCTTTGGGAGCGCCATCTGTGGAATCTCTGCCGGTTTCTTCTGGGCCGCTGAAGCAGCTATCATCATCGGATACCCTTCTCCCGGCGACCGTGCGTTCTACTTGGCTGTCTGGCAGACCGCCAAAGCAGCTGGTCCCATTGTCGGTGGTGCCATCAACCTCGGCTTGAACGCGAATCGACAGACTACAGGCTCCGTTTCCTCTTCTACTTATATTGTGTTCATCGTCATCATGTGTCTCGGCCTACCCATCTCCTTATGTCTCTCTCCAGCGAGTAAGGTATGGCGACGCGATGGTACCAAAGTCGTTACAAACAAAGCAGCCACTTGGGGAGCTGAGTTCAAGGCCGTCGGCAAGCTCTTTATCAGTCGCAGGATTCTGCTACTCTTCTCATCTTTCTTTATCAGTTACTTCTACAATGGCTTCATGAGCACGTGGTTGACGACGTATTTCACCGTCCGCTCTCGCGCCTTTTCCAGTTTCTTCACCAATTTTGCGGGCATCTTCAGCTCGTTCCTTATTGCCACCCTCCTTGATAATCAAAAGATTCATATCAAGATCCGCGCCAAAATCGCGTTTGTTTCCATCGTTACTGTACTCGTTGGAACTTGGATCTGGGCCACTACACTACAGAAGCGATTCTATGATGCGAATGCGGCGCCTGTATTTGATTGGTTTAAGGGGGGCTTTGGCAGTGCCTATGCACTAGTATTTTTCTGGCAATTTGGCGGTCAAGCTTTCCAGCAGTTTCTCTACTGGCTCGTTGGGCAGTATACAGAGAACTTGTCAAGTCTATCTCACCACACTGGCATTCTAAGAGGTGTCGAGGCCTTGGGACAAACGGTTGCTTGGGCGTAAGTAGATTCTTCGAGACACTCGAGTGAATATAAGCTAAATAAATGGATAGGATGCAATCGGAAGGCAACGTCAACCATTTCGTCAGTATCGGGATTAACTTCGGGTTTACGATCCTCTGCGTCTTCCCTACATGGATTGTCCTTTCCGAGTTAGAAGGCAGCCATGAAGTGCAAGACAAGGCTGAAGAGGTTGAAGCGAATGAGTTGGGGGGTCAACCGAAAGTGTGAAGACTTGAATGGGTATTGTAGACAACTTTGGTGCGCATAGCAAAAGTATGGCAGGAGTTCCTGGCCACTATCAAGCACATGTACGATGTCTTTGACGTCTATCTTTGGTACTGGATTTGAGAGATACGATCAATAATCAATCATTATGTGACAATGAGGCGACCCAGTCTAGGATGTGTTTTCACTGCAAAGTCAAGTTTAATCAACGTGTTAGCGATATGTTACTAACCCCTTAATTTCTGGTGTCAACCAAGTCCAAGAAAATGGTTCGCAATCGCGAGACCAGTGGTCTCCAGTAGAAGACATTGGGTACAGATACCTCTTCAGATGAGCTGTGACGTATTCAACCTCACGACACCTCTCACTCACTAATAGACCTGTGAGACGTCAATGTAGATTCTCGCCATGTTGAGTCTGATTGCATGACTGAAACAATAGGGGAGCGCAAAGGAACGTAGTAACACAGTTCTTGAAAGATGGCCGGTGGCCTATCCATTAACTCCAACCTGCAAGCCTGGCTAGAAGACACTCTCAAGCCGCAGCCCGTCTTCTGTCGTCTTTCCCAGTCCTGATCATAGCACGTCGCCGAACAATTGATTCTGTGCCGGAGATCGAAGTTCCTTCCAAATGTTCGACCTCCACCACGTGGTGATCTACCCGCTGCAATTCATCCACTCCCACGAGCCAGCCCTCGCGATCAATATCCGGTAGCGCCAGGAGCCTTCTCGTCCTTCCGCAAGCTTAGCAGTATCTCCCGGAATCGTTGCTTCTCACTTCCACTCGCACCTCCCTTGACCCCCTTTCCACTTAGATCCACCAGCTTGGAAATGCGCTCCCAGCTTGTCCCACCCGCCGTAGTGTCATCCCTACTCTGCAGGAACTCCTCTGCCTCCCTCCTTGTCTTGGCAACCTCCTTCTCCTTCTTGTTGTTGTAGTTGTCGTAGAAGTCGTCGATATTCTGCCGTGCCTCGTCGATAGTCTTGTTCTTGCGCTCGGCCGAGACCTGGTCGCGGTGCTGAATTTGCAGGTCGCGGCGCTCGCGCCACTCACGGATGACGTCGGGCTCGGGAGAGTCTGAGCGGGCAGGAACGAAGGATGATTGGGGCTGACCGGGGAGGTAGGGCAGGCTCGAGCCGGTGATAGTGCCGCCAGGGGCCATGTGCTGCGTCTGTCAGTATGTCCATGTAAGGGGTTGCGCATAGCGTACGTCGTTGGTGGTGTCGATGGCGGGGAAGGAGCTCTCGAAGCCCAGCATCTCCTCGCCGCCAGTGTTGGCTTGGAACGACGAGTCGCCGCCCAATAGGTCATCGTCGCCGTCCTCGACCGTTGCTAGTTTGTCGTTTGACGATGCGAACTGGTCCGCATCGTCGCCGAGCATCGCTCGCTCGCGGGAGAGGAAGTCGTCTGCGCCGGCGCCGTCGCCTACGAGGTCCATGTCCCCGCCGCGCGCTTCTATATGGCCTAGCATGGTTCAGCGAGATGTCGCTGCTCAGAGTGTTTTTGTAGCTGGCTTACCGGCGTCGAATTCGTCTAATGACGGGAATCTGTCAGCCATTGTGTCTGTGGTGATGTCGCTGAGAATGAGCCGGAGAGTAGAGTCCCTTGAGGTCGAGCACGAGTGCAGTTGCGGTAAAATAGTCCAATGTTGCGGTCTAGTCGCCGCAGCAGGAGCCCTGGATGCGAATCGCGCTAGTGGCTTGGGTCCGGAGAAAGGTTCGACCGAGCTTGCCAGCTCCACCTCACCTTCTGAACTCGAACCTAAACCTCCGTTAACCCATCAACCTTTGAACTTGCAGCAACTCCAGGAGCATATAGTGTTGTTTAGTCTGTCTGCTGCGTTTCTGCCGCGCGCGAGTGATTGGTTCCAAGGCGGAAAGCCCGCGCGTGAGAGCTCTTCAACGTTGCAAGGCGTCCACTAGTGACGGAGAAACTGTTGTTGTGACTTGACATCAATGGCCTTCACCGAGGACAGTCTGAGGGCGAAGCTGTCGTCGCTCAACGAGACGCAAGACTCGATCTCGACTGTCGGCCAGTGGATCTTGTTCCACAGGTAATGCCAGACCATATATGCATACTCTTTCCCCAGCACACGTCTCTCGCTTGCGCGCACGGCATACGTAGCTAACCATTGTGCTGTAGGCGACATGCCGACAAGATCGCTCAGCTCTGGTTTCAGCGCGTCAAGGAGTCGTCCCCAAACAAGAAGCTGACTCTCGTATACCTGGCGAATGGTGGGTTCCCGCATCCCTTAGACGAAGTGCGCTGCTAAAGATACGCAGAGATCGTCCAGCAGTCAAAGATCCGCAAAAAAGATGAGTTCCTCAAGGCCTACGACCCCATCATCACCGAGGGTACTGCAGCCGCGTACAAGGGCTCCAACCCCGACATCCAAAATAAGATTCGTCGCGTGGTCGAGGTGTGGCGCCAGCGACTAGTCTTCCGACCACAGATCCAAGATTCGATCGAGCGCTCTCTTGATGGTACGCGAAGCAAGATAAATCGGTTCACATCCGCAACTTACTAAGCCATACAGAAATTGATCGCTCCCGTACAACCCGAAAACCTGCCCTCGGCGGGTCGCTCTTCTCCAGCAACTCCATACCCCCCGAGCTCAAGCCGGTCGAACCCCTCGCCTCGGCCGTCCAAAAAGCCGACCTCAACGCCAGGCCTGCCCTCGCAACCGCAAACCAAGACTACGAGAAACTCACCAACCCAAACAATGCCATCCCGACTCCGCCCATGCATGCTGCTGGCCTCGCCGCTCTGGTCAAAAAACTGGCCATGGCCGAGAGTGCAGTTGCCGACGGCATCAAAGCGCGGCAGGCGCTCATATCAGGCCTAGAGAAGCTATTAGAAGCGAACAAGGCGAAGTTAGGGCAAGAAGAGATACAGCTTGCGGACTTGATTACCCGCAAAGATGCGATTGACAGCCGCAAGCGCGAGGTCGAGCATGCCATCATGAAGGGTCTCTCCGCTGCAGAGACGAACAAGATCTCCGCCGCGCCACTCCCAGGACTCATCCAGCAAACACATGAAAGACCGAACGTCGAGGAACTCACCCCGCCACCCATGGAGTCGTTCACGCCCGTTGGTTCTCCACAACCACATGTTTCCGACGGCTTCGGAGAGCCGCCCGCTCATCCGCTCGAACCCGTTGCCGTCCCTGGCCCCCTCGTTGCTTCTGCTATATCTGGTCCCGCTACGGCTACCGGGGCTCCGAGTAGCATTAATGCGGCCGAGTTATTGAAAAGCATAGGCCATGTGAAGCCAGAAGAGTTTGGTGCAGCGTATGGACAGGGAACGTACAAGAAGAGAAAAATGAGTCGGAGTGCGGCCGAGGACGAGTTTGCGGCTTTTGCGGGGGATGATGATATTAATGGGATTGATTCAAACCTGGGGGACTTGATTTGATGATCATTTGTAGATATCTTTGTATAATACAGTCGTACAGTCGTTCGTCTGCTCATTCAGCCCATCTGCGCCGCATCCATCTATACCTTGCACTACGATTGTCCCGGCATCTGATGTGTGCGTTCAATCTCCTCCATGACCTTTCTCCCCTCATCTGTCGTTGCATCTACAACGCCTTGTTCTAGACTTAGCATACCGCCCTGGCCAAGCTTATCCACTATCTCTTCGGCTTCCTCCACACTCATCTTCGCCAACACCTTGTTTACCTCATCTAAGCTGCCACTCTCTAGCGCCCGCTGCAACCCCGGCGGAAACGTCTCGAACAATTCTCTTGATGCTTTCTCGGCAGCTTGCTCTTCTTCCGAGGCGGTAGCGGTGGGTGTTTTGGGTGGTACTTGAATGTTGATTGCAGTGTTGGGGTCTACGGCGTGCAATTGTATTTGCTCTACACCCTCAGCGCCAGCACTCTCTTCGCGCTCCTTGAGGATCTCGGCGGCGCGCGTGTGGATGCGGCGGTAGGTACTATCAACATCGTCGTTGAATAGCTTGCTCGCCTGGTGGTCTTTCGTCTGTACGCGCTTAAAGAAAAGCGCTACGCCTTCGCGGCCGCCAAGTTGCCGGCAATACTGCAACAACAGACCCTGGTGTACGCATTGCTTCGCATACTTGTGTTTGCCGTCCAACTCTGAGTTGAACGCTTCCACCAGCAAACCGTCCGTCTCCTTCTCTTTTAGAAGCTCGGGATGTGCCAAGATGAAGTTCAAGCATGTGCTCCACTCTCCGAGTTTAATCTTTGCGAATTGTTTAGCAAGAGGTGAGGCTTCGACATCGTCGTCGTTGTCGGCGGCGGTACCTTCTTCCACGTCGGCATCGGCGCCAGAGGACTGGCCTGTGTCGGTGCGTTGCGCGTCGGGGCGTTTCGGGGGGTTAAGTAACTCCACGCTCGTGTCCTGTGTCTTTGACAAGGACGGTGCAGCGGGCTGACTCTCTCGTCGTACGTTGGAGAAGTTGAAGCCGTCGCGGATGTCGTCGCTTGTGATGTGTTTCTTTTCCTCTTTCTCTAGCTCGGCTAGTTTGGTGAGCAGCTCTTTCTGCAGCTCAGTCACGCGGTCTCTATGCTGTTCCAGGCCTGCGATGAATTGCTGTAGCCTGTTTCCCTCAACCTTGTTGGCGTCCATCTCCTTCTTCACCTGGTCGACCAAGGAAGCCATCATTTGCGGATAACTTGGCTTCTCCTTGACGTGATCGTGGACGCCCTCTGGCGGGGGCGGGGGCCTGTCCTCTCCACCGCTCCCCATCATGCCTTCCATCAACGACTGGAAGACCAGCTGATCCGTGTTACTGTCCCCTGCACCATCATCGGCCTTGTGCGATTTCAGGGCCGTGAGCAGGCGATCGATGCGTTCGGTGAGGCCATCGTTGATGATGCGCTCGTACTTTAGTGTCTTGATTTGATGGCGGCGGTGGTCGCGTTCCTGGTGTATCTGGGCTTGTTTGGCGCGGATGAAGGACTTCTTGTCAACGTTGGGGTGCACCTCGATGTCGCTGTCGTCGGACAGCTCGAGGGCGTCCTGGGAGGTTAGACCGGGACGGAAGGATTAGGCGTCGGACTAGGCTTACCCATTTGCTGTAGTTGATCACCATGGCGAGATTGTGTTGCGAGCGTCAAAGTGGGCGAGGCGGGGCAGTTTCCCAGAGACATCTTATGGTGGGGTGTCGGCAGCCTGTGCACGGCCGCTGCATCGCGCATCTTCTACACTGTTCCTTCCTCTTCTCCGTACCATCACCATCACCCTCATCCTCATCATGAACGGTGCCTGTGCTTGCGGTGCGGTAACCTTCACCACCCCCACTCCTACCCCGCTCAACCTCTATCACTGCCACTGCATCGACTGCCGCAAGCAATCCGCCTCCGCCTTCGGCACATCGGCCATCTTCCCCTTCTTCAGCGTTGCCGACAACCCCAATGTTGCACACTTTACACGCACATGCGACAGCGGACGCAGGCAGAAGTGCTACTTCTGCAGCAAGTGCGGGAGTCGCATTTTGCATGCACACCTTGTGGACGGTGGAGACCCCAAGGTCGTTGCTGTCAAGGGCGGCTTGCTGGAGGGCTTGGAGTGGACTAACGCAAAGCACATCTTTACGAGGAGTGCTGTTGTGCCCATTCCAAATGGTGTCGAGCAGTGGGTTGCAGAGCCGGACTTTGGGAAGGGGAAATAAGATCAGGAACAATATGCGCCTATAAAAACCACCAACCAGCGACCCGCCTCATCCAACCTGCAATGGTTTCTCCGTAACAACAGACGTGGGCACATGACACTCTTCTTGCTAATTAGTATGCAAGACGGCGCTCGTTTTTCCGTCCGTTCCCGAACTTGCCTATTACATTCGTACTTTTGCGTGCGCTTTTCTTATTCACAAGCAATTCTACATCCACGGCACAATGAAGTATCTCCTCGCGATCCTCGCCTCCGCCGCCGCTGTATCGGCCCACGGATATGTCACATGGGGCATCTTCGGCGACAAGAACGAAACATTCTACCAGCCGTATCAGGATCCCTATATGAATCCCAAGGTGGATCGTATCTCGCGCCCGATACAGGGCAATGGACCCGTGCAGGATCTCACCATCTCCGATCTTCAATGTGGTGGATATGCAGAAGGGGGGATCAAGGGGTCACAGCCGGCGGCGCTTCATGTTGAGGTTGCTGCTGGGACTGAAGTTAAGCTAGGCTGGACGTTGTGGCCTGAGAGTCATGTAGGGGTACGTAACTGTAGGCAGACCGCCTGAATCATTCGGACTGCGCTGATAGAGGTTGCCACCTCTAGCCCGTGGTCACCTACATGGCCCAGTGCCCTTCCACAGGGTGCAACAACTATATGCCAAACACCGACGCTGTGTGGTTCAAAGTCAAGGAAGAGGGGCGTAAGGGTACCTCCAACACGTGGGGCGCAACACCCCTTATGAAAGCCGGCGGCATCGCCACTTACACCATTCCCAAATGCATCACACCCGGATACTACCTCGTCCGCCATGAAATCATTGCCCTGCACTCAGCTTACAGCTATCCAGGTGCTCAGTTCTATCCTAGCTGTCATCAACTCAAGGTCATGGGGGGTGGGAGCACCAGCCCAGGCGATTTGGTGTCTTTCCCCGGAGCTTACAAAGCAACCGACGCTGGCATTACTTATGATGCTTACAAGGCTCAGAAGTATAATGTGCCAGGTCCAACCGTCTTCACTTGCTAAGCAGTGGTCTGCACACATTTTCAAAATCTCGTTTCTGTTTTAAAACCTTTCTTCCATTGTATGTTCGCTTCGCACGGTACATGTATATTTCCGAAGGATTAGATGCTTGCTTCGCTCCTTTGCACAACACTCAAGCTGTCCTCCCGCTAGAATCTTTACACAACGTTTCACAACACCCAGCTACACATTGTACCTAACCATTATACACCCGTACACCAACCCTCACAATGTCCATCATATTTCACTGTGCCTACATAAGTACTTCGACATTTCTCGCATCCGCCCATTGCACGGCACCAGACTGGTATCCATTAGCTGATTATTCCCAACCATACAACCAATACACGATCAGCACGCTCCAACCGAGCGTTAACATTACAGCAGGGATGAGAATGGCATCCCAGAACGATAAAACCTTCAGAGCCTCCTCGTGCGCATCGCTTCGCACCCGCTTGGCTATTGATGAAGCGGTTCCAGTATCCGCTTCCAAGCAACCGAAGACCAGTCTTTCATCTACGCCCATGTCATGGGCTAGGGTCGCCTCCACTCCTAAGCCGAGAACCAACGACCCGTTTGCTAATATCGAGCTTAACCCTGCTCCAACCCCAACCTGGGCTGAGATCTTCGATGTAGAGCGTATGGAGGATGAGCTCGTCGCTATGAAAGCCGCTGGTATTTCCAACGCATACTCTGATGCGGAGAAGCACAAAGCGGATACAATCGTGCAGCGCGGGTTCGTCGTTACGGGGAGAGTGAATATGGGCGCGGTGGTTGGGAGGTGGGTGCAAAACTCCTGATCTGCGACCTGAGGGGCCGTTGTCAGCTATACTGATATTCAACCCAATGCGTAGTATTTCTCTTGCCAAGTTTAATGTTGTAAGGTGAATATTGCGTCCCACATTATCAAGTAGTTACCGCTTGGATTCGCGACACTGATATCGAATTGTAGTGGTGTTCCTTTGCTGGGCGTGACTTGCACAAGAGCTCTTCGAGGGGTAGATATTTGTATAGGTAGATTCGAGTAGTAATCAATATAGAGGTCCATAATAATAAAATCAAAGACCCTCCGCTATACTATATACTATAGTAAATGCTCAGCCAGGGTCTCCCTCAACTTCCTAGTTCTAACACTTATCATCTTGTCCCTGTCAGTGTTGAAACAATACCTTGTTAGACACCCCACGTAACCAATAGTGCTGTATAATAAATTATAAAATTCTTAAACCATACAGAAAAAGACGCTACTCTTTCAATACAGAAGCAGTTGACGCGATCGCTAAGATCCAATTGCGTCGTTTGAACCAGAATATATTCAGTGCAACTGTTGTAACCAGGATGGTGTGTCATCTATCTGGAGATTTCTCTAGGTGTGCCGAGAGTGAGCGAAACAAACAGTCTGGTAGTCCTTTTGCACTCGAAGTAGATGCGTTTCCGTACACATCTTCTCGCAATACTCTCCGTATTACGCCAAGCCACTGCTGTCAATCTCCCCATGACCTCCCGGGAGCAAAGCACCTACAACAGTTAGCTTTGTCTTTGCCGGGACTCCGAGACCTGCTTTTAAGACTTGTTCCGCTTCCCCATTCAGCTATTCGCCACCGCTTGTTTCTTCTTGCATCGCATCCAGCGTAGCATGCGCTCACCCTTCGCAACGTCCGTGTCATAGTGATCCTCGTGAGAGTACGGATACACGACATCGCTTTGCGTCGATCCGTCGACGAATCACCCCAGTAAATGATTAAGATGGATATATCTACGAAGCGACCTTGTATTTCCATGTCTTCCCAAAAACGCCGAAAGGAAGAGGCTTAAATCAATTACCTTGCTGCTGGCTTCATAACGACCGCCACGTTTGGTCGATCTTGCATGTGCACTCACAATATCAAACGACTTCCATGCGCCATACTCAAATCTCCCAATACTTTCGTACCACCCTACTCCCTAGATTTCAAGGGGCTCATTTCTATCATTTTAATCAAAGTCACTACTTCATCTTGCTGTACATCCACTTTCACTTCACAAACAAATCTCGATGCATGAGGCGAGCAATAAGGATTGGGACATCTTCTCTAAGCCGACCTATTAAACTGATGCGCCCAGAATCGCCACGGTGCACCAACGCGGTTCTTTAAAATTGACTCGGCGGCTTCAGGGTGACATTTTAGAAACGGCGTCAACAATGTTGTCCGCCGCTGCCTTGAGAGAGGCAATCTCGCTTTCGACATTTGAAGTTATTTCGCCTGTCTTAACCTAGCCTGGGAAGTTTTCTGAAAGGGTTATTAGGGTGGTTTAAGTTTGACTTAGGGCAATAACGGAGAGGCATGCGGGTGTACTCTGCATAATTGCCATTATGCCAGGCATCTTTGATTAATTTCTGGGATCGGGGTGTGAACCAACCGGGTAGACCATGAGGGATAATATCATCGGGGTTGTCGCGGCTATGGATAGTGGCGTCAAATAGTACTGGTTGATCGAGATGAAAAAAGGTGGGTCGTCGCCCAAGGCCGCTATTCTTCCTATTCTGCTGGAACCTGGAAGAGGAGGGACGATGTAGGGGTACTTTTGGCTTCCGTTGCAGACCTCTCGGGCACAGTAGATAATGGTGGCATATGAAATTAATGACGGAACTACCTAGGATAGCTTTGGAGACGGTGATATTTATCATTTCGAGAGATTAGGCGTAGACAGTTTGGACGAAGGCGCTTTGCATTTTTGGTACGCGAGTAGACGCCATCTTGGCACAATTTTATTCCCAAACTGATGTGGGCGAGAACATAGGGACACTTATGGTTGTCGAACTCATGCCTACGTCTCAGCATACATGCTTCATCCCCTCTATCACCTTGTAGTGCGATGTCATCGCTGAATCTACTCCGCACCTGCTTATATCTCTGCAAAGTCCGGTCTCCTTTTCCCTGTTAGATCGTATACGTACTTGAGATTTCTTTGGAATGTAAAGGTGTAGGGGTCAAAGCACTTGCGGGTGAGGGTTACGCCGATAAGGGTATGAATATCTGAGACTACCGCGACACTCAAACGAAAAAGGATAGATAGCAAGCTTGAGATTGATCATTCTTGAAAACTGTCGCTTCCACTACGCTATGTCAGATAGTGAAGGCTATTGAGTGTTTAGCCATGAATATGTAGATTAAAGGAATATGTAAGCTAAACGAACATCACTCTTTCTCTGCATAGGATTTCAATCCAGATATCAGAACTACCAGTATTTGCTCCACCCAACTCGAACGACCCCGACACACGTCTTTGCGGGTTGCAAAGTCTTCATGATTTCGAGCGCATCTCACGTTCTGTCCTATAACACGTTCTCCGCAAGCTCATCACACAACACTCTCAGGCTCAGGCTGCCAGGTTGTAAGCCAAGCGGCCGCGAAGATGACAAACCAAAGCAAAATCCACACCGCTGGTAGCTCACCTCCATCCATCCCGAAGAAAGCGCCGATGAGAATGCCGACGTGCATGACTGCGATGACGAGCAAGAATACGTCCAAATGCCACCGCCCCTGTAAAATTTTAGCAAAACTTTCGATTGCGTTCCGAACTAATAAATACAAGGGCAAGAAGCAACGTACCACTCTCCTACCGAAAACCACTCTTACTCCCTCCGCATCCCCAATCTTAGCCAAACACCATCCCACAAATAGAAACCCAAGGATGGAGAAAATGATGCCTAGGACAAGGCCGGCAATGTGCAGAGTAGAGACGTTGTAGAGTATGCCGATAACAGAGATAGCCGTGCGACATCCGAGTATGGCAATCATGCAGATGCGCCGGGCGAGGACGGCTTTATCCGATACAAACAAATTGTAGGAGTTCAAGCTAAACCCCCAGAAGCCGCGCATGCCCGGACAGTTGCGATCTTTCCAGCTACTACCGCGCGCAGCGGGTTGCGTACGCGGGGGCAACGAAGTGGGGAATGGTGATAAAGTCGATGATGGGGCTAGCGGGACGTCGGGCTGGATCGAGGTTTGGTGGTTTGGCTGCATTTTTTGCATTTGAAGTCTCCGGTGTGTTACGTGTGTATTTTCGTGGCCGTAGTTTCACTATTTCGAACGGCGGCAGGACTGGAGAACTGATACTAAGAGCAAACATGTTGCAGGACACGGTGCCTTTAAACTACATTGAGGGGCGACAACGCGGTGTTGAGACCACAAACGAGGCTGAGCGGGACGCCTTGGGGGAGGCACATCTCCTATTGTGAGACATGCCCTTCAATGGCGACACAGGAACCAGTCTGCCTGATTGGGGCGGATTGGGACGGACTTGAGGGAGCGACATGCAGGAAAACGGCATAGCTCGTACATCCGTGCACCTCGGGAGAACCGCCCGTTCAGGGAGGGAGTTGTATACAGTTTAGCGCCGCTGACATATGGAATAAGCCACCCCTCTCTCGCCTCATGGCTCGTATGAATGCAGACGTCACACGGAGTCTTCCCTGGTGCTCAAGCGCATTGAAAAGCGAGACACCCATTGCAATCCACGACGGCGTCTTACACTATGGCTAATAGAGCAGCTTTTTTGGAGTCGGAGAAGGGTACCTTTGTGGTCCGCGATGCGGAAATTGAACAACCTGGGGAAAGGGAAGTACTGATCAAGGTATGCAACCCGACCTTGCCCAAACAACAGTTGAGAGTGAAGAACTTGGTGAGAGGTGAAGATTGACACTGTATGTTCAGGTGCATGCTGCTGCCATTCAGCCCGCCGATGCCAAAGTAGCTAAATTAGCGGTACTCAAGATCGATTATCCGGGTGTGCTTGGAAGCCCAGTCTCGGGAACAGTGGAGGCTCTTGGTGCTGGTGTCGACAAAGTCACAATCGGCGATCGTGTGGTGTGTGGAACTAAGATATTCGTTCACAAGAAGGCGAAGTATGGGGGTCACCAGCGCTTTGCCCTGGTAGACGAGTCTGAGATTGTCGTGGTAAGTCTTATCACCGTCTTGCCCGCAAGCAACACATTGCTGACAATCCCGCACCCAGATTGGTGAAACTGACTTTGTAAAAGCCACGACCCTAGGCTCTTACACACCCCCCGCCGCTCTCTTTAGTAGTACAACACTGAACATGCACCGTCCGTCCCTCCCCGCTTCATCTCTCCCTTCCACTGAGCAAGGTAAGAAGATTCTGATCTGGGCCGGCTCTTCGGCTATGGGATCGCTCTCTATCTCCTACGCCAAAGCAGCCGGCTACACCGTCATCAGCACGTGTTCACCTCATAATTTCGAGCTCCTCAAGGCCCTCGGCGCAGACTACGTCTTCGATCATGGCAATCCTGGCACGGTGGAGAGCATTCGCAATCTCTTTCCTATCGATTATTGGTTCGATACTGTCTCTCTTCCACAGAGCTTGACAACTATTCTCCAGATTCTGGCGCCGGAGGGAGGAGAGGTTACGAAAGCGGACATTTTGCTACTGTTACCGCCAACGATGCCGGGAATGCCGACTTTACCGGAGGGTGTGACGGCAAGGATGCATCGGTTTTCTACACATTCTCCCGAGAACGCCGAGTGGAGAAGGTGGCTTCTTGCGCGTGGCGGGTTCCTTGAAGAAGGCATCAAAAGCGGTGTTATTAAGGGTGTGCCGCCTGAGCGGATAGGCGGACTGGAAAATGTTGCGCAGGGTATTGAGAGGGTCTTCAAAGGCGTAAGCGGAAAGAAGCTCGTTGTGGAGCCCTGGGCGTAGGTCGCCTGAACCAACAGGAGAAACAATCCAATTTCCGCATAGTAAACCACGGGGGAGTTTGGTCTGATTCGTCTATAGAGCCCTGACGTCAATCTAGATACGAGTTACGAATTAAGATGGGCAAAGACGTACTTAGATTTCCCCAATGAGAGTCATTGTGCGTGACCCTACGTCAGGGTGCAGAGGTAGAAATGGGCCAAACCCTCTATCGTGGGCATCAACGAAGTCCCTAATTGCTCCAACTAGTCAACGAAGTCTATATGCTGTCACCTCCCCCTCCCCTAGGAGCTTGGGCTACTACCCGGCGTGAAGTCACGTTGGCTCCTGGGCTGGCTGTGTTTTTCGTGATTCTAATTACCTTATTGTATTTTAATATTTCGATATCTCACGTAACAGACAGTTAAACGCGCCGACAACGCCGGACTTCCTACTTTCCTTAGCTAGGTATCTTTATAGTCTTCCGCTCCTACGCTATTATTTGTATTATATATACTATAGACACCAGCTCTATCGTCTATATTAGGTACCTATTCTAGTATCCCTTTAAGAACGTTAGCTCGTACGCCATCAACTATCCTCCCTATATAAGCTTCTCCTCTAGCCTATATAGATGATACAACTACCTCTTAATAAAACGCCTATCCTTGTTATATAGGTCCTCGGATAGGAATATATTATAGGCCACTACTAATAGTTATATAAGGATCCTATTACCGCTCGTTCCCACAAATATATCCACCGTATAGTTAGTTTTATACTAATAGTTATTATAATTAAGGAGTCCTGTTAACAGTACCTCTCGCCTGTAGTACTAGGGATGATCCGCCACGATATTTAAAGATTTAGAGCGTTGTACTCGAATAGCCTATTATACTCTAGTTTATAGTTCTACTAAAGGACTAGGCGAACAATTATTAGTAAAGATATATAGTTAGTAGGTGTTAGTATAAGGAAGCTAGCTGAGGATAAGAGATAGATATGAGGAAGCTGGCCAAGGATAAGAGATAGATATAAGGAAGTTGGCTAAGAATAAGAGATAGATGTAAGTAGGATACTGGTATTATCGTAGGTAATTTTTATACTATGGGCGGTAATGTAGGTGCGCTAACTTATCGCTACCGCTGTTGGTCTCCTAATCGCCTCAATGTTCAATATTTGAAACATCACCTCGTCGTACTGTGTGCAGCTCTACAGCTCTATTATCGTGTATAAGGTGTGGGTATAGCACCTCTACTGTGTACAAACTCCTACTGTGTTTCGTGCAGACTTTACAAAAAGACTCCCACTATACAAATCCAAACCAAATACGCTGTCACCTCATCGTAGGAACCATACGCCTAGCTTTGCGCATACCCACTGCTGCAGTCTCTACCCTAATAATCCCTAATCTAGCACCTGTTGCTTTATACAGCCTTGTCCCTTGCTGCAACGACGCTATAGACGAACCTGAATTCCACTGAAAAACTCTCGTCGCTAAAAAGTAGAATGATCCTTTAGACGGACATTCTGCCCGAAAACACGGCTGTAAATCCGCATCCACTACCCTTCCAATCCCAACCCCGCCCTCAGAGCACCCCAGATCGAGCCGAGTATTCCAGAGCGATACAAGCATACCGCTGCAGGGATGCAGACTAGAGCGACTACGATACCCTTCCAGTACCAGGGAGGCTCTTCCCTCGGCAGGGAGGCTCCAACACCATCGTTTGGAGGGAGTAGTGGCGAGCGCTCACCAAAGTAGAAAGTGTTTCGATCAGGTTGAGATATATAACAAGAGCGCTGTGCATACGTAGAGTAATCGGCATGCCATGCGTTGCTCGGTGGAGCAGATACGTATCGGAGAGGCTCTGGGAGGGCAGGGCGTGCTGGCGGCAGTCTGCAGGCAGGCTGAGGGATTGGACCGAGCACTGGGGGTAGAATGTCGGCGGGCTGAGGGATAGAATTGAGTGCTCCCCAAGGTGCTTTAAAGCCAATGAACTCGGTGACCTCTTTCAGCGACTTTCTCTTGAGTCTGCATGTGGGATCTCGTGCTGGTCGAAGCACGGCCGTCTTGACGGTACGCTGTGGTGTGGTATGCAGATAACTTTTCTTTGAAAGTCGGCTGCGCTTCGACAGATAGATCAGAGAGCCATTATCTGGATGGACCTTGCTGGGATGGATTGGAATATATTCTGATCGGATGCGAATGTTTGAGGGATGTCCACGTTTGGGGTGTCTCTCAGCAAGGTCCATTCCACCGAAGGAAGTGATCTGGAGTCTTATCAGCGACTATCGTGGAGTTTTGATGAGGTTGACAAACTATTAAGATGATGGCCTGGTCTTTGCTTGGACTCACAGAAAGGACGAGGACTGGATGATTGAAGCACCCATACTCGATACCTTCTAGATCGGTCGAGTATCGCGGAGGTATGTCGGCCTTTGCTGGCAGCCAACGTATTGAACCTGCAGTACACATTGTGTTGTGTACGGCTGCCTAACGCGCAGCGTTCGGCCGGTGTAGGGATGATAAGACCAAGACAGGACGGTTTAACACTCTCGCAATAGGAATGACTATCGTCAGGTCATCGGAGAGTCTCGAGCATGAGCGCAATAAGTTTTCACCTTCCAGAGAATGGAAAGTTAGTGCTCCATGAACGATATATACTGAGCAGAGAGACGCTGAAGAGAGCTTCGTGAGGCTGTTCTACAGCATTGCAACGCTCGTGCCAAGATGGCGCAGCAGACCCTCTGCTCTTCTGCAAATCAACAAACGGGACCAAGCAGCTCGCCACATGGTCACCCGACAGATTTCTGAAGGAATGAGAATTCTATGGAGGAGAGATGTTCGCACTGACGAACCCCTGTTTGCGGCGCAGCCGTTCCTCCGGACGAAGAGCTAGGGTTGGGGAGACGGCACGGACCGTGCTGCAGTTGCAAACAGGCATCCGCATAGATGCCAGCCTCGGGTTACAGGTTGTCGCAATCTTCTGAACCCGATAGGCCAAGGTTGACGGTGGCTGTGAGGACAAGCCAATGCATTGCGTGCTTCGCGCGCGGTTAGAACCCGAACGACAACCGCGCCACAAGGCCGTTCCATCGAGTGGATTCTGCCAAAAAGGGCTCCAGTGGCTTCTTGAAGTATCCCTATGCGCAGTAACCATCGCAAGTCACATAAACCTATCTCGATACAAACAAATCGTCTATCCCCCCATCACCAACCCCCCATCCCTCTACCTCCTTCCCACCCCCTACACAACCACCCTACTCCTTCCCCCTAACCCTCCCCACAACCCACCCCTCCGCATACCTCTTCCCCGTCCCCGCTATTGGAATCTCCACCTGAATGCCTAACCTCTCCTCCCCAAACCTGTCCTTCACAGCACCCCTAACCCCCACCACTGCAACCCTCAAAGCAACACAGCCCGCCAACAACCCCTGTAACTCGCTCCCCCACGCCTCCTTCACACCCTAAGCCCGACACTTCCTCGCCCCACACCTCTTGACTTCTAGAAACGCCTCCTTTGCACCTTTGAGCCTTGCATCGATGTTCGTCCAAAGTGATGAGTTCGCATCTCGTAGGTCGGTGTCCGGTGCGGGAATCGGAGCGGTATGGGACCCATATGGCTGCAACGCCGCGCAAAAGGCCGCAAAGGGCGGAACTTCCGCCGGCTACAGCGTAAGGAAGGGCTTCATCCTCAACTTATACCTCAACTCCTCGGGAATAAACGGGCGCTTCGGTACAGGCAATATCCCGTAATAAAGTAAAAGCGTATAAAACGCATGCAACGCCCTAGCAAATACCCCCACGCCCTTGGCTATACTATACTCCGCCTCCAAAAACGTCCTTGTATCATCCAACTCCAACCCCTCCGCCACATTCCCCTCCTGCACCACCGCAGAATGTCGCGACGTCGTATGCCCTACACACCTTGCCAGTACATCCGTACGCTTCCCTGCCGTATAGCCGAGAAAGTAATACATAGGCGCTATCTTATTAGGGAGATAAATATCCTGCTTAAAGCCTAGCAGTACGATGTTCTCGATTATCTATAGCTTCTTCGTATATACCTACGTCACCAGCAGGTTGTTGTGGATCTAGTCTACGACGCCGAGTTCCTAGTGGGTAGCGGCGAGCGCGGTATCGAGCGATGCGGCGTCGGCTTATAGGGCGTCCCAGCTAGCGACGACGTGTATAAGTATATAGCGTAAACGACATCTATTTTAGCTGAGGGCGATCTATAAGTTAAGGTAGGGCTAGCCGGCGCGCTCGATAAAGTCGTAGATTAGTAGGGCGAGTTAGAGGCGGGGCGGTGTTAGGAAGTACAGGTTACGGGGTGGAGAGAAGGTCTAGTTAACGAGATCGAGGACGGGGAAGGTGGGGAAAACCGCGACCGCCATCCTCGCAGAAGCCGATGGTATCGTCATTGAGATGCGTATAGTGTTTCCTGGCGCAGTTGAAGCTTGTGCTTGCTATCGGTGCTACGACCTACTCCCATCGGCATACGATGGGTGTACGAAGCTGAGTCCTGGCTTGCAGATCCACCACTCAAACATCGACTTGGAATTCAGTATCTACAGATACACGTGCTCCTTCTGATCGCACAGGAAATGGCACCCGCGGGCGAGGACCTGGTCTGGATATCGGTGGGTTCTTTACTCCGGTCTGCAGCATACAAGGGCTTGCATCAAGACACCAACAACTTACCACCGCGAACAACGTTTTCCGAGATACATCGTAGGCTCTGGAACACCATTCTGGAGCTGTGCTTGCAGTCAAGCCTGAACGCCGGAGGACCATCACCGGTCTCTTTGGAGGATTCTGATACGCTGCCACCGTGCAACTTTGCGACAAGCAGCTAACAAGTCCGAGTCAGGTCTCGGTCGCACTCGCGCTCCACTAGATGCTTCTAGAACGATTTGAAGTATGTAGATTCCTGAACAACTGCAGCTCCTGCGGTGCGTATGAAGACACGCTTCTGCTTGGCACCGTGTTTAGGGCGTCATACAAGAGTCTGCAAAGCACCCTCCGTCTTTCAGTATATGCATGGGCCCGCCATCCGAGTTCGAGGCCCGCATAGTAGAATTAATCGTGCATCACTACCTAGCAGGTTATGCGGCTAACCTGCCGTTGGACGCAGAAACTGCTCCGTTTCCTGGTATGGCGGCTTCAAGCGATAGAACAGATATAGCGCATATTACATGTTGGATCCGGCTTTTTCCCCATTGTTGTTATGAATGCAGTGCTCGTCATTGGTGTCGGGATGTAAATTTTCGCTCTCGTTGCTACTACGCTGGCTAGTACTTTGTCTCAGAACCCGGGAGCAATCCAAGAAGATGACTGGTCCAATGCTTCCACGTCAAGACCTCCTTACCCTGATAGAAGACGCAAAAGCCTGGTCATCGTTGTGCGTCAAAGCCGGCGAAACACCACCAAAGGTCACATCTTCGTGTCCTTGTTGTCAGCGCACAATACAAGGCTTGCGAAACGGTGTCTCGAAAATGCCGGCCCTGTTGGCGAAAGCCGCGAAGGAAGTTGAGGAAAGGTCACTAGCGATTATGAAGAAGACAGTGGAACTGGGCTTGCAGGAGCAAGCCGTGCCCGAGCTCATTCAGATGTCGCTGGATCGTGCTGCGGATGTGGTCGAAGAGTGGGACTTCACGGTAAGTGGCTGTGTGGCAAAGAATGATTTGATTATTACTAACGTTCGGATAAGATGCAGGATGTCCTCTTAGATCTGAATAGAGCAGATTCCATGGTCTGGATGATGGGTCCGAACATGCAGACTTCATTCCTCTGCTTAGGCATTTGAGGCGTGCCAAGGCAAGTGAGTCGGCGCCTAGACTTTGAGCTGAAAGCACGCGTGACGTCACGCTAACCTTACGGAGAGCCTCTTCTCACAACTCGGGATTCATGTACTTCTAGAACTCTTCACTTCCATCTCTACAGCATGAATTTACCTGATCTCCTAAATCCCGCCCCAACTGTACGTACCCCACGCGACCTCCCTAACACAGCAATCCTACCCACTCAACGCGACCTCCTTAACGCAGCAATCCAATCCTCGACGCTAGAACGGCTACGTGTGACCTTGCAGAGCATATGCGAGAACAGTGCTGAAGCCTTCGAACTCGCTTCGCACCAATTACTCACCGGTCAAGACACCAGGGCTAATCAACAAGAGGTGGTTGAGATTTCAGACGATGAGGAAGTACAAATCCGACCAGTACCTGCCCCACGAGGCCAAAAACGCAAGCTGAACTACACACGCCAGCGCTACAAAATATGCAGCCAGTGCGACCAGGAATACGACGTTGAGGCGAATGAGAAGGGGAAGCCGCGTTGCAGGTGGCATGAAGGCGCGTAAACCCTGTTGCGTCTGTAGCATCTCCTGTTCTAACACTCTTCCAGGAGAGCTTGAAGTTGACTGGGACGGCGACTTCTGGGCTGACCACGATGAGAACATCCATGGCACCATTGATAGCGAGTGGGCTCGTTGCGAGTATCCAGAAGGTTTCATATGGAGCTGTTGTGAGAAGGATGGAAATGCATTGGGCTGCCAAGTCACGAAGCATAGGCCTCGAGGCGAAGAAAGCTAGGATGGAGTCTCCGAGGACATCGTTGTGAAACATGGTGAGTGTGAGTGCGAAGCAATGGAAGATGATGGTATCGATAGCATTCCGAGCTGGTGTACATGGTGAATCCCTCGACATGTATAGCCGTGCCTTACTGTACAGCATACTTGCACAGAGCCGCTTGCTTGCTCCACCCCTACGGCCTTAGCTCCCCCTCCTTATGGCCTTAGTATCCGGAGTCCGTCTTTGGAGGGTGTCGCTGCGCGTTTGAAAGACTGTAGTTCATTAGCTCATGCACTGCTTTCGAGGTTGGATGTTACTGACGCTGTCGCATTCCTCCCACGCTCGTCCGGCGCCGAATCCAAGACCGACCCAGGCGGGCCACGCGCGGCGCTTGAAGAGCAACACCGAGAAGACAATTCCAAAGGACACGCCGAGACCGGAGCGGATGAGCATCGACGAGAGGCAGCGGTCCCACTGGATAGCCGATTAGCTTTGGTCGAATCAAGGACGAGGAGGTGTACCTTCTCGTTGAGCAGGCCTTCGCTCAAGGGGCGCGTGGTGCGGGCAATGGGCGCACCAGAATTGGGCGAGCCGTCCATGGTGAAGACGGCGTGCAGGCAATTGGCGATCGGTACGGGGGTTGATGTTGATGTTGATGATGATGGGACGCTTCGGGGAGATGCATGCGCATGTGCAGCTTCGGCCCGCTGAGTCAGCCAAATTTTCTGAAAATACTCAATGTTGAAGCGCTCCCCGCTGCATCACCCACTACAGGCCGCACAACCGCTGCGGTCAGCCGACAGAATGGTAGCGGCGATGCAGGTACGAATGGAGACGAACTTGCAATACTAGACTGTGCTAAGAGGATGCACAGCCTCCCACGGCCACGCGCCCGCAGCTGCAGACCATCACCAAGCGCACTGGCGACCTCGACGAGCAGCTCCGCCAGGCTGCGCACATCATAGGCCTCCCCGATGGCTGGGAATCGCTCCAGGGAGACGCTCGCTCGGCGGCCGTCCAGCGCCTCGTCCGGGCTCGCGCAGACTGGGTTTTGCGATGGATCTTGAACAAGTGGAAAGACGGCGCAGACGATGGCGCCCGGGCACGAGCGAACGTCCAGGCGTGGAGGCTGGTGGACTGCATGATACACGCCCTCCCCGTGTCTCGCTGTGCGCCGCACCTGCGGGACGCCCAATTCCTCACCATCCTTGAGAACACGCTAGAGGGCTTTGGCACCGCCGTCACCCTCCACCCCTCCCCTGTGTCGCGTGAGAGCCATCCCAGAGACGTCTCCGAGTCGTCCGGAACGGTGCAGGAGGACCCACCACCCTCGCGGAAACGGAAGCGGGATTTAGGCACCAGCACGCCCTCCAAGCGCGCTGCAGTAGAAGCAGCTGCGTCCGCCCAACTCTTCGCCGCAGTCAGGGCCGCAGTCGGCTCCGTACGGGACAAGGCGAACCAGGCCGAGCACATGCAGATGTGCCTAAGGACGGAGAGCGCCCAGGCAGCCCGCATTCTCAAGTACTGGTTGTACATTGTCCAAAAGCTGGCAACCGCGGCAGCATCTCCGGCCGAGTCTGACTATACTGATCTATCACTTGTTATCGACATCTGGGAGCTGCGAACCATCGACGCGAAAGACGAATCTGGAGCATCATCAGAACACTTCTCGACTGAATGCCTAGTCCCGGCACTGATTCTCTCGCAAACCCTGCAACTGCCCAAACATGCGGACCGCCATGCCCTTCTTGCCCTAGAAAGGCTGCTTGCGAAACACGTGCTAGGTCCGTCGCGAACAGCATTCTTCAACCGCCTGAGTACAGATGTGGAGGGACATGGTCAGCAAGGTCTGCCCAAGGCGGAGCTTCTGTGCAGCAGTCTCGAGCCACTCCGCGCCAAGCTCCTACAGGCCGCACAGGTGGAGGACTCTGGCGAGTCCATCCCTGCCTACTTGTCGTCACTCTTCTCTGCTGTTCCGCAGCTCCTCGATCTCGTGGTCCGCTATTCGCCTGCGCGAACGCCCAAGAGCAAGATTGTGGACAAGCCGTGGGTGCAGGCCGCCTTCGTTGCTCTTGCAGAATGTGTTGGTTGCTCGCTCGAAGCACCTGAGTTTACCACGTCCGAACGATCCATTGATGCGCTTCAGAAGTCTCTTCGCAGCATGGCATCTCATCATGTAACTCTTGACTCCGAGATATTGAGGGACTTGTTCTGGTTTCACTCTGGTCTGAAATTTCCTCTGAGGCGGAAGCGAATCATCCATTGGCCACTCATTGCGGCCTTGACTGAACTCGACCCTGACATTTTCCTTCCCGATGTTATCCGTAAACCATCTGCCCCAGGCTCAAACGATAAGCCAGAGGACCTGGCCACGTTTCTCTTTGACCACATTTCGGGTGACTTACCAGGCAGCTGCTCCGTAGTGGTTGGCGGAATGGCTGTGGATGAAGAGGAAGAATTCGTAGAAGAGAGCCAGGAAACGAAAGGCTTCACTAGTGAATCAACGGTTCGGAAGATCATCGTTCCAATAATGTCTGCTTTTGCACGCAACCGAAATTTGCGCGGCTTTATCGATAGATGGAATCATCAACTTGCCAACTCCTCGCAGCTCTTTCGGCATACGATGGAGGAGCTGGGCCCACCAATTTGGGGACACCGCAGCTTGGTTTCAGCTTTTGTCAGCGTTCTTGAGACATCTTTGGCGCCAGTGGCCATTACCAATCTCCTCCAGGAATATGTTCAGCAACTTGAAGCTCAGTCCAAGTCTCATAGCTCCACCATCAAGGAGCCTCTCGGCACCGATATTATTGTGCAGACCGTGCTACAAGCGGTGAAATCATACGAAAACATCGACGCACTCGAGCCACAGCTACGGTCACTCTGGAGTCTGTATTCGTCTCGGGCCCTCTCTGGTGAAAACATTTCAACTGCCGGCCTTGTGGTGACGTGGATGATATTGTGGCAGCTGTTACTCCATCTCTGGCCCATTACTCTCCATGGATCTGCATCTCTTCAGAAACAGCTCTTGTATCCACTAGTTGATCAGGCAGCCAGCGATGTCACCTTCACAGGGAAAGACGCAACTCGGAGGCCCGTCAACTCGTCATCCCGCGCGGCCGCCTTGCGCTTTTTGTTTGCCGCTTGTGATTCTTTGCGGTCCGTTCCCGGTACTGATGATCTTGTCCGTAGAAAGCTGCACAAAGCTCTGAAGGCTATCTCGGCCGAGAATATTGGGGGAAATGAGCTCGTCCACACAATCAAGATCTTTTGCGCTGGACATATCCAGCTCCTCGATGTGTTGAGTCTTGATACTAGTCAAGCAGCGGTCTTGAGTCTGCTTTCCACAGTATCTGGGTTCGATGGAGGAACGAAAGAGCTGATCGCGGGGTCCTTCTCCCAGTCTGTATTTGAGAACGGTAGCAAGCCTTTGCAAGCAGCTTTCACATCGGCTTGTTTGGAAGCCCTTGTAACGGATGATGAAAATCTGCGCAGTACTTCGGTTAGCTGCTTATTGCAAGCAACTCCATCTTCAATTTCCCGCGAACAAAGAGAAGATATTTTGGACAGCATTTTGACTACGCTAGATTCCCGACCAGGGTACGAGATAGTGTTGTTGAGCATGGCGGCTCGTTTTATGGAAGTTTCAAATGCAACTGCCAAAATATCTTCTGATGGCGTGGCTCTCTTCAACTTAGCGCAACGGCTACACGATGCAGAACTGGAGTCGCGTTCAGCACTACAACTACTCCAGAATCTGGCTCAATCAGTACTTACGCATATTCTACCCAATAAGGATCAGCCCCAAAACAAGCGCTTTCTTGAGAAGTATGAGACCAAGATCGCTTCTGCAATGAAAAGGAGTTGCAAGTGCTTTCCCGCTAAGCTCGCTATCCTTCGGGGCACCTTTCTCGCAGCTTTCGGGGACGACGGTCTAATTTTGGTGGATCGATATGTGGCACTTTTGACCGCCTGCCTCGACAATGAGACTGTGCCAGCCGAATATATTCTGAACGCTTTCAACGAAATTCCTTCGCGGGCATTCCAGAGTAAGGCCAACGTCTTCCAATCTACCCGAGCTTCGCTTCGAGGATGGCTGACCTCAAAACTCCCTTCGGATCAACACTCCATCATAATTGGTCCCGCTTCGTACAATGTATTTCCGACGCAGCTGTGGCCCGCTATCCTTGTAACTATAGTGAAGTACCAGCTGTACCCAGACACGAAATGGCTCGCAAATGCCGCTTGTAACTTACTCCGCGAAAACTTTCCAGCTAAAGACAAATCAGCCATCCTGGGCCGTATAAGAGAGGCTCTTCAGCCCCTTGAATCGAGGCAAAAGCTGCAAATGCTGTTCTCCTGCGTTTCGGGCAGCAGTGAGGATGATCCAACAGTCGTCGGTCGCTTAATCAACGTCCTGGTCTCCATAGCGGAAGACCAACAGGAAGCTAAGCCTGAGCTTAAGGAGCAGCAGCTTGCTCTTCTGCCCAAACTTTGCTCACTACTGGGAGAAAGCCCAGACGATGCCTCTTTCAACGCCCTCATCGATAGCATCACCACAATCCTCCGGGACAAGCACTCATTTACTATGCAACACAGCATCGAGTGTGTACTCGCAGTTCTTCTCAAACTCTCTTCACCTAGCAGCCCTCGTCTTTCCGCTGAGCACGCGCCAGCCATTTTCGCGCGTCTATGCGCTACGACTCGTTTGATTCTCCTGCTCCACCGCGGGCGTCTAGGCGGTCGCTTTCACCTACTCCTCCCGCTCCTACAAAACCTCCTCATGTGTTTATTCATCCCCAATGGGCGAGGTTCAGCCCATCCGCCATGGCTCGACTCAACCTCAGCCAATCCGATTCGACTAACTCCTCAAAACGCATCCCAATACTCCCGGCTCCTCAGCACCCTCTGTTCCCCTATGCAATCTTCCCTGCAACGTCTGCACCACTCTTCGCGCTCCCAGGCTTCGAAATCAAAGAAAGACCTCAACGACCCTGTCAGAACCGCGCGCGAATACGCATCGCAGTATGTGTATCCTCTCCTTAGTTCCTATTGTCGCTTTCAGCTGTATGGAAGGCTAGAGCCGCAAGTGAGGGATAATCTGATGGCGGGGATCTGGGAAGTTGTTGGGGTAGGATGTTTGGATCGTGGAAGTCTGGATAGCATGTTTTCGGGGCTTGGAAGGAGTGAACAGGATGTTTGGAAAGATGTTTGGCGAGAATGGGAGAGGGCTAACAGGAGGAGGGAAGCAAGGCGGGGAGATTGACCAAGGCTGTAGGTCGGTGGGTGTTGGAGGTTCAGTGGGGGAGTTACATGAGAGCTTGTAATTGAAGTTAATAATGCCAATGGTACGATCAAGCGAACCGCTATGGTTAAGGAGTATATCGATACAAGCATCACGAATCAGCTAGCTGCGACCTAACTTTTAGTTGAGAGCGAACACGATGTCGCGGCAAATGTGCTCACAAGTTTCCATCATCCTATCTCTCCATCATCTAGCTAAGAGGGGATTAGTCTCTATCGGTCGAGTGGCGAGCTTACTTTGTCACCTCCCGCCCTCTTTTCGTGGAAGGCATAGGGTTTTAGCAATATAGATGCTTGTCCCGTTGGGAAGTACTGCTCGCCCTTCACATTAGCTAGAGGGCGCTACTCTACTGGACTGCAAGCGATGTCGACGGGATCTGCGATCTTGTTCCACGACCCAACCCGGCGGAAATACATTGAAGTACCCTAGCTAATAGATATAGGGGCAAGTACCGGATATCACTTTCAGTGACAAAATGCTACGTGTGTGCATACGGGCACAGCTTCTATACACCATCTACTTTGCTAAATGCAAGCTCAAGTTGCAACGCCAACTCCTCGCGACAACACTTCTCGCTTTTATCCGTAGACAATCTGCCTCTCCTACCTAGAACCCTCTACAACGCCCTAGTGTTCTTCTACGGAATCCTAGCGTCCGTCCTATCGTCCTAGTTAGAACACCCTTCAATGATCTGAAACATGCCATTATAACCTGAACCCTGTCAACCTTGGCTTCTTCTCCGGAGGACGGAACTGCAACTTTACAGACAAAGCTCCTCATCCTTACTTACCGCGCTGCCCTCTCAAACATCGTCTCTAATCCACTTGCCAGCAATGTAATTCGTAGCTCCATTGTTGCCGCCAGGGCACCAACAAAATTCAATTTAGTGTCAACTTAACAGTGCTCCACGATTAGGCCCTATGGAGCCTGTTTCCGTAGGATATGTATGATATACCTGCGCCTGCGGATAGCAAGTGTACGAATACTTTCAGCCCTCCATCGAATGAGTAGCAGCCATTGCGTCATCAAACTGGCGGAATAACCCAAAAAGATGATACAAAAAAGCATTTCGTCCCAAATACCTAGAAACGCAAGAAAGTTGTTAGTTGCAGTCCTTGCCTGAAGCTTACGTCACGGCATGACTGCGAGGGCAATGGCCCGAGCCTCATGGAGGGCGTGGCGCATGTCACGATGTTGAGCTCTTAGCCCTCTATATCTAACGAAATAATACGAGTTCTTTATGTGACCTGCACCGCCAGCGCCCCGCAGCTCTAAGAGGAAAGGGCTTGAGTAAAATTATCCGATTCGATTCGATGGGGTTCGACAGATGATTTCAGATGAACAACCAGACCGAGAAATTAGCATATATAATGGTTCCTATATGTGGGACTTATACTCCAAGTTTAATTACAAGCCATATTTCGAAGTATGGTTAGAAAAGAGTCATTGTCAAGCTTGGTAGCCAGCCAAAGTTATCCACGGATTATGACGCTCTTGAGCCTCACACAAACACCAAAACCACTACTCTCTCACTGCAAATCAGTTGGCACAATCGCCCGACCTCAAGCCGCCGTGTCTTTAGTTGCTAATATCCGTAGCTTCCTTCCCTATAAACTTACCATAGAAGCTAACCCTCTTCTTCTCCTCTAGCCCCTCAGCACCCGCCGTCGCCTTCTTCTACTTCTCAATAAGCCCTTACAACTCTTCAAACCAACTACACAAGTGCCCAAAATGGTCCTGAATTGTCTTCTTGATATACTCTAAGGGTAGCTTCGAAGTCATTAATTTACTCGAGTATACCGCGCGTTATAGATAGATAGTCGAGTACTTACTATCCTTGAGATCCGTCACTAATTTGGTAGACCTGCATGTTTAGAGTGGTGACGGCGATGACATTGCCGATTCCTGAAGAGTTCATTCTGCGGCGTAGAAGAGGATGGGCTTCTCGGTGGTGGTCGAAGACTCAACAGTGCAGGTCTGCAAGGTGCGACTTAAATCGACCAATGTAGCGCTTTACCCATACATACGGCACTCCGATGGATAGTCTGCCGTAGTGCGCCTGCAGGTGTGTGCTCTCTGCTGTTTCTCAACGCCCATGAGTGACTATAATTAAGAATTGTTGAGGCATACTCTCCAGCAGCCGCCCTAGGACGCTCTATTGTAGGTGCTTATTCTGCAATAGGGCTGAACTCTATCCGCGGGTTGCTCACCTCTTCCTATGGTAGCAGATCTCATAGGCTGACTGTCTTTGGTTGTTGCTCCACGTGTTAATCACGGCGTTAGTTAGGCCTTGCTTGCCCATAAAAACTCCACCTCTATGAGATTTCGTGGGATTGAAATGCCTAGTCTGCAATTTACTATCGAAAACAAAGGATATGCACTCATGAAACATCTCCAACCACGCGCCCAATCCTTTCCACCTCGACTATAATCCTCTCCACCTCCGCCCCTACCCTCCTCCTAAATTCCGGATCCCTCTCACTCTCCAACACCACATTCTCATTGCTCAGTATCTGCAAGTCCGCTTCAACAAGCCCAACCTGCTGATTTACAATCTCGTCCACCTTGTCCTGCAGCCTACGCGCAATATCCCTAAACTTTTCCTTACAATCACGCCGATGGTCCTTGAAGAGGGACGGGGAGCTGAATTTGCCTGTGATGAGGTTCTTGCGGCGCTGGTCGCTGCCGGAACCTAGGCATAGGTGTTAGAAAGAGGTGCGATAATTCTAGCAAAGGGAGAGCAGGCTTACCCCATTCCATATTTGCTGCGTGATATGTGTTCTCCAGGAGCTTGCCTATGAAAGCCGTTCGGATGGACGAGAAGGCATCGGTGTGGAGGGAGGAAAGCTCGGAATGGAAGGTCTCACTTGCTTTCTCGATGCCGTAGAGTGTGAGATCTTTTCGATGGCGCAGTGTAGCAGCCAGAGTTCGCATCGCAGACCGGGTATTGTTCGCTGCACCAGGTTCATTTACACCTGCAGACAATGCAACCCTAAGGACGTTGCCGAAAGCTTGATCAACCGCACCATTGATCCGCTCGAGATGCTCTTCTAAGTTGACCGCGAAACCATCCCAAAAAGCGGACATATTACCCTTCATACGTTCCATCGCTTCTCCATTCCAGCAATGATACCCCATCGCTGCTGTTGAATGCTCCCCATAGTTGGAGCAGAAAGCTTTGTACGACGAATGATGCCACTGTAAATTAGTCAGCGAAACGCCTCTTCCACTTGAAATGGACGCACATACACCTCGCCAGTGCAAGCTTGCTTCTCTGGCACCCTCAGTCCATTGTGGACCGCTTTGTCCTGAAGCTAATGAGTATTGACGCCAGCGCTCTCAAGGTCGAACGTACTCATGCGCAGGTGGATGCGGCTGTTGAATTCTTCGCCTAAAGTGCGCGATACGTTACCGAGTTGAGAGATCGGAGATGTTAACTGGAATCTCAAATCAGCAGTGCTATTGAAAATGATCGTACTTGCCCTTCACCCTAGCCAAAAACCGATAGGCGGTATAGATGCTAGCCGATAGGTTTGAGCCGAGTCTTCCCGTTCGAGGATAAACTTCCGCAGTACCGAAGACGGTTGGAATTGCATTCAAAGAGACCGTAAGCTGCGTACCTCATCTAGTTCTCGCCGAATGGCAGACACAGCGTCGAGGATCTGTTGTTTCCTCTCCGCGCTTGCATTGCCGGATCCAGCCTCGACCCACAGTTTAACAGAACCAAGGAATGCCGGTATTTCGTCCTTAATAAATTCTCTGGTCGCGCGAAGATGGCTCTCCGCAACAATTCCAATACAATAGCGTCGTAGCTCCGGGATACCGCTCAACGTAAGGTAAGGCAGAGCGGCCGTAGCAGGCTTCTTACGGTTGTCCCTGTATAGATTGTTACTGGCGCAGAATATCTTCAGTGTTGTAGCAATCGGGTGGTTCCGATACTCCTCCCGTAAGTGGCCGCAAACTCTGTCGTTTCGCAATTTGATAATATGACGACGTAATTCAAACTCGTGATTTTCTCTGGATTTCTCAGCCCTGCGATAATCCTGCTGCAATCTCGTGTATTCCTGCTCTTCTTCCCTGGTAAGGTTTGGGAGATCTTGCTCGTATTCCTCAATTTCATCCCTTAGAAAGTTAATTTCTTCTATGTCAGCATCAATCTCCCTTTCCATCTCCTCGATCGTTGCTCTTTCTGCTGGCCAGTCGTGCTTTGCTTCAATTGTTTGGACGTCTTCAGATCTTGTACAAATGACGTCGACCTTGGACAGGTTAGCACGACTGGCCAGTTCGAAAATCTCTTTGATACTTTCGTCCGTGATGGCTCGATCGATCCTCGCGACCACGAAGATCTGGTGGCAATTTCGGACATAACGCTCGGTAATAGCCTTGCGAGCGGAGTTGAGATCGCGGAGCCCTGGGAGGTCGGCGATGATGAGTCCTTTGCTCAGAATGTGAGCCCTCAAATACACTCGCAGTTTCTGGATGAAGGGCCAGCACGTTCGAGGCGCTCCATTGGGCAAGGAGTCACCCGATTCTGATGCTAGTTCTCTCAATCGCGAAGAGCACTCTTCGACTCTACTGAACGATTCCTGCCTCCCTTGCCGAGGAAGTAGCTGCGATGCCCACTCGACCATCGTCTCCACAGCATGCTCGAAGGGCATGGAAGAAAGAAGAGTCGGAGTTTGTGCGAGCCTCTCCCTGAAGCTCGCTCCGAATGTTTCTCTAGCGAGATCCGCTTTTCTTTGCAACCTTCTTCTATCATTGTCGTCTTCGACGTCTTCGTCCCTACTCCTTGAATTTCGTCGAGACGATTCATTATCACGCAAAGCTCTTAATAGCTCCTCGAATTGTTTCTTTAGCTCATCCAATGAGAAATAGTCGACATGAATGATGAAATTGTCTCTATCGTGGAAGATGTACTCTGTAACGGCACATGTGCATGCACTGCCGCTGCCGCTCTAATTATCTTAAGATTAGCTAGGAGGTACTGACAAATTCATGACGATCACTTACCGCTCTGGCTAATTCGACCTTGTCGAGTAAGGAATTAATCAAGCTACTCTTGCCTACACCGGAATCACCAACAAGTCCCACAATCCGTGACGATGGTAGCTGGAAACCGTTTAGTTTCGTGGCTTGTTGATGAAGGCTTTCAATGCTCGATCCGTTTTCTTGATGCAAATTCGAACTGCTAAGGACGTTGGCCATTCTTGACGTCAAGGCTCTTGCATTGGCAAGGGCCTCTTGGACTTCCGGCATGTGAAACAAGGCTTGTGGCGGTTCTTCGTTCTCAATTTGATATATGTCTCTATTGATACCGGATCCGGAGCGGCGACGGCGGGATGGGGATGGAGAGCGGCTCTCGCGCAACCCCGAGGCGCCTGGAGAATCTGCCTGGAGAGATTCTATGCGCAGAGCCGTGACGCCGCCGACGAGGCTCTCGGACCTGCTGGCTGTCGGTTGGCTGGATTCATTTGGAGGCGCTGACGGACTGACATGGATTGAAGGCGTAGGCGTATCTCGCTGCGAAGAAGAACTTTGTAGTGTTCGAGACGTGAGCCTCAAGTCACGAAGGTCACCAATTTGTTGTAGAGCGACATCCTGATCTGGGGCCTGTCGAGTCGGATCCGCATGCGTTGAAGTCGATGGTGTATACAAGGTTGTGCTCGGAGTGCTTTGGCGACTGCTTGTTGATGAAACGTCTCTCTCCACCGATGGTAAAGGCCTGTCTGGGTCGCCATCGCCACCGAACGTGAAAGATGGTGTCGATGATGGTGTGAGGCGGGGTGTTCCTGATGTCGTAGTACTCGGGGCTGGGGACACTCGATTGGACCTAGACCGGCCCTCAAATACGAAAGATGGCGTGGATGCACGTCCTTCGCCGAACACGAACGGCGTTGACGACGGGGATGTTCCTGACATCGTCGTACTTGAGACAGGAGTTGTTCGATTAGACGCAGCCCGAGCCCCGAAACTGAAAGATGGGCTAGATGAATGCTGCTCTCCGAAAGTAAATGTTGTGGATGACGGCGTGAAAATAGGAGGGCTAGAGGTCGAGCTCATTGACGCAGTGGGCGTTCGATTCGAGGTTGTGTGGCTCGCAAAAGGTGAGCCAACCTCTTGGTTCAGACGCTATGACAAGAGCTTAGTACAGTCGAATGGATGTTGCTCTAGGAGGACCTACCCTTGTCGCCATACTTTCTAAAGTCGGGAGGGGGCCGTGGGTGACAGTGTATAAATGGATTCAAAATCGAAAGGGATCCCCAAGCACCCGACTTGTGTTGCGCGAGAAAGGTAGCATCCTTATAGAAGGCAGCAAACATCAATAAGCGCCCTCCTCGGGTCCGTTCGCCGTATGGCTGCACGAATGCGGCACAGGCTGCGGGGTTAACCAATGAAAGATGCATTTCACCCACTCAACGCCGAACACCAGAACATTTTCAGAGAGAAGAGCAGGGCCCGAAACACATGTTCACAGCATACAACGTTAGAAGCAAATAACAGGTGCTGGGCAGATTTCCTGATCGGCCTGTGGATTGAGGACGACCCGGATATGCTACCAAGATAGCTGGCTCCGTTTGTTTGATTAAGCTTGGAGATGAATGGCTAAACCCGAGATTTTTTTCTTCTTTTTTTCTTTGCTTTCGACTTTGCGGTAGGTCATTCTGCTGTCGCATGTTGGTTTGAGGTGATTCTGAACTATGTAGCTGGCCCCATTCTGAGACAAGAATGGGGGCGAGAGGGTAGGAATGCTTGACGAGGGAGATGTTTCATCCTCATCCGCGTAGGGATCGTGATACAAATCAATGGTCCCTCTTGATGTGTGATGAAGGTGTTTCAAAGTATCGATGAAGGTGGTGTTGGAAGTTTGGTATAGCGGGTTGAAATCGAGCGTCACGCGGGCCCGAGCGGTACGCGCTAAAATACGGTAGCTCCCGCGCATCCGAGGTTTCCGCACACGGTTCCAGGTTCACCCATTCAAATCAAAATGAACGATAAGACAGCATCCGGTCAGCTCGAGCAGATCCCGCTCCTTGACGGACCCTCAATACATGAAATGGAGCCAAAAGATGGAAGACAGGTTGGGCCTCTATGGCTTCGGGAAACTGCTCCGCGAGCAAACCGCGTAGCCAGCCAGGCGCGAAAGGGAAAGCGACAATGAATACCTAAACCGAGTTGAAAATCTGGAAGAAAATAAAGAGAGAGGTTTTTCAGTGATCCGCAGTCGCCATAGACTAAATGCCCGAGAAGAATTTAAGGGTGTCAGCCGAGTGGACGTAGCGTTAGTCAAGCTCAAGAGTCGTTTCCAACTAAAGGGAGCGCGATATTTCAGCACCTTGATCAGAATTAGCCGGCCTCACCCCCGAAGAGTGCAACAATGTGTCAGAGTTTGTTGAAAAGCCTCGCACCACCCGAAACGAAATTCATTTACTCGACGAGACCTGCAAAATAAGTGAACCCCATTTTGTGAACCAATTCTTAACTGGAATCGGCGACAGTTACAACGTCTTCCTGACCTCATTCTATCAGAACAATCGACTGATACCAGAACGAAACGCCTGGGACGTTATCACAAAAGTGGCTGGACTCGCAGCCGAAAAGGAAGAACAGCGACAACGGTTCAAAGAGCGGAGCAGAGAAGGAGCAGCACTAGTCGCACAACGGCGTCCGCAGGTGCACTGCCCCCAGTGCGGAAAGAACAATCCTACGCGCCATGAGTGCTGGGAGCTGAGTCTGAAACTTAAGGCGCGAGCCATGGCTGAGAGAGCTTCACGATGATGGAAGAGGGAGGAGCTGAAGGCAAGAAGGAATGTTAGAGAAGGTGCGGGCAATACAGCCGCGACCCCAGTGTCGAACCTAGCCTTCCAGAAGGAGTGGGTGCCATAGATTGAGCGAGGGTTGAATTTCGCCTTCCCAGCGGTATCACTGTCGACTGCCTCCCAAGAGGATCGTAACTCCTAGAAGACAATCGTGTGCTGCTCCGTAGGGGTAGGCACCTTACCTTAATTGGGCTAGCTTCGGTCTAATAAGATCACTAGACTAGGGCGCCCGGCAGCCTAAGGCGAAGCCGCAAGGCAAACTTGCCAAAGACCACTAGATAATCCTGCCCAGCTAACCCGGGGTCAGACCACCCACTTGCTGCCATTAACACTTTCCCACTCAGCACACGCCTAGTGCGACATATTTGACCGAAAATCGGAGACAGACGCTCTTCACGACCTAGTAGCGCAACACAATGAATCAAACCCTACCTTCAGCCCTCCCCACCTCTCGAGATCCATGAAGATGTCCTCAAAGCCGCCCTGCCGAAGTGGGTTGAAGAGATTCAGAAGGAACAAACCGATACTCCCTATATCATAATCGATTCATCCATCCCCATTATCATCTTTGACCTAATCCAAAGGAAACGTCGCGAAATCTGTTCAGCCTTCGACATGGAGGGTGGCTGGGAAGGCTGGTTTCAAGTCGAGTTGGCTCTATGTTTCCAAGAACATGGCTACGATGTTGAGCGAGAGCAACACGTCTTCAATACTCGACTTGAAGCTGCGGATTTGGTCGTCACGTCTCCCCGTGGCGACGTATGCACGATTATCGAGCTGAAATGCGAGGGTCTGTTTCAAGATATCACAGACGTACAACAGGCCCGCTTTACAACGAGGCGAAATTTTGCACTGCGTATGGAAGCAGATATGAAAAATTTCGGACCTGAAGGAGGGGAGATTCGTGATGAGTATCGTGGTATATCCTTCTGTTGTGTCGGTGTTAGTGGAACGTCGGACTCGACAGAGGAGGCGATCAGTCATCAATCCCCCGTGGATGGCGGCAGACCATGGTTCAATGGTCTATCATTGGACCGAATTGCTTTGTATGCTGATGAAAAAGGTCTGATACCAGATGACTTGTATGACGACGAATGGCGAAAACACTTGAATAGCCTATGGCCAGACGACCATCTTTTGATGTGGTGGTCAGGGGTGCACAAGAAGATCTGACAAGTGCTTGGCGGGAATAGCCTTGAGGCACGATAAGGCAATTATTACTGTCGCCCGTGTTCAAGCTTTCATGAATGAGTAGTGGGAGGTTAGTAACATAGGTAGTAGAGCTTTAGACTGCGTGGTGTGTATTGAATCAGAAGTCTTCCTCGACTCAGTTGACAGAAGACATATGTACTTTAGAAGGTTTATCGGGAAGGTGCGAACAAATGGATTGACTAGTCCTACAGGTGTACATAGTACTCATAATCTTCGTCCGAAACCCGAGAATAGTAAAGCTCCTCGCAGTCCTCCACGCCGTCAAAGTCAAAGCGAAGCGGTGACCGGATCGCAAAATCTTTGAGGGAGGGCATTTCAGCCGCAGCTTTCGCGAAAGCGGTGACGAACGGCACCAGTGTCTCTTCGTTAGGCTCCACGCGGAATTGATAATAGAACTTGTCCCACGACAGTTCCATGTCGACGGTTGCAAACCATAGCTCTTCGTCCTTATCGGTGTCAACGAAAGGAGGATAGGCCTCGAATTCGGCCGCAGCTACTTCTCCCATTCTGGGCAGCCCCCGGAAGTACCATGAGCCGGAGGGAGTGGACATGTGGAACACTACATGCATGTTTTCCAAGTTTGGCCAGGAGGGTGCCTCGCCGCTCGTGGGCCAGAACAATGTCTCGTCTGCGAGGACGCGGAGATGCAAGGTTCGAAGTTGATAGGAGAGCAGGCGGAGGCTGGTGATGTCCTCCACTTTACTGAGAGGAGAAAGAAAATCGAGATACGCATGACGCAGATTGCGCAACGCAACGATATCCAGAGCTTTCCTAAAGTCGTTTCGCGAGTCTCTGCGAAGTCCCTCTCCGTCATGTGTCATGTAGCGATAAATCGCTTCCTGCTCACGGCACCGGTAGCTTTCGTGCCATTCGTCTCCCCCAAACTCGCACCTCAAGGTGTTAAGGTTCGGTAACTTTGTCGCCAAGTCAAGAAGTACACGGGCGTCGAGCTTCCGCAGCGATGGTGATGCCACACCCGCATAGAATTTATACTCTCTTGGAGCCTTTACAGTCAAGGCACAGACAGATGCGAGACTCGGAAGATTCTCAGGCGTGAGAAGATGCGCACGCCAGCTGACAAAAGCGCGTTGGAAACCCCATCCGTCGACATTTACTTCCCGCGTTGGTGTGTAAATTATAAGGTGGATGTTCTTCATGCCGAGGCTTTCGAACCTTTTTAACATGGAGAATAGGGAGTTAATCTGTCGTGTGAAGTCTTCATCCAGTCGATCGGGCCCCTCTTTCGTTTCGCGACATTTGTTTTCCGTGGCTTTATATTTCTTGGGCTGATACACGCTGTTATCCTCGTCGTTCTCGTCGCCTTTCTCGTCGTGCTGCAGCTTCGAAACCGCAGGAAAGCTGGTCCTAAACTTCACTTGCTTCAAATACCGCAGCCTCCTACCGCCATACGTCTCCACAAACTTGTCCGCATTCTCCTCCGTCAAACTAAAACAGCGAAACGCATTGGAGTACCTTTCGGCGGCGTGCTGGAAGCTGCGAGACAGAAGCAGTATGTTTTTCAACTCGTCGACCCAGAAAAAGCTGCAGATGTGGTCGACTAATTCTTGTGGGAGGCGATCCATGCTTTGGAAGTGAGACCGGTGGCGGACGCGCAAGTTGAGAAAGTACGATAGAGGTCGTAGCAGAGAGTATTCTGTACAGATGTGAAGCTATCGGGATATGCTTGTAGGATATAGAAATAAATAGGTGCCCGGGAGGGCGCGGCTGAGCCATCTCCCCCCGGTGGTCGATCCCTCGTCCCGTCCGGGAACCATTTGTTCACTGCCAGAGTCGAGGATAAATTCCTTGGTAGCACGCAGACCGTTCAACCCTCTCGATGGTCCTTCGGATCCGTATCCAGCAAACCAAACTCGCTGTCCGACTCCGTGCGGAGCTCAAACTCCTTCTCAATGACTGTAAGCGATGGCAGAGAAAATAACGTGTGGATCTCGGCGACATCATAGCCTGGCAGGCGATATATGTAAGTAGATGTGGATAATATGGATGGGAGCGATAATTATGATGAGAGTCACCATGTAGAAGGCCGTTGCGGACAAGCTTGGAAGTAGTATGGTGTAGCGACAGCGTAATGCTGGCCTTTTCGGCCTGGTATTTATAAATTCTCAAAGTATGTATAGACATGCACTCAGATATGGTCAACTTCCCCGATAGACGCTAATTTCATGCCGTTGATCTTGGTGGATGCTCGCCTCTCTATCCGCTCGTACTGGCGAGTGGGTTCTCCTCAGAAGTTCTTCGACGTGCGCTCATGCACTGGGTCTTTCCCGTTCCCGCCCGCCATGACCTCCTCGTCGTAGGTTGCTCCGTTGTCGCTATCGCTATCCCGATACGCGACCGAAATTTCTGTGATCTCGTCGCCGACTTCGAGCCACTTATCGCTCGTCGCAGGGATGGGAAAAAACTTGCAGAGGGCGTAGTACACTACCGATGAAATGATGAAGCCGGCGAAGAAGTTCAAATCATAAATATGCTTCGCGCCGATGGGAACTTCTTTTCCAATAGCCCCAGCGAAACCCACCACGTTGATAAGGATACCAGCAATGTAGGCGGCGTATCCTCGCCAGTGGACTCCAAATGTGTAGTAGTAGGGGCCTGTTTTCTTGCCGGAGTACAAATCTTTGATTTGGAGGTAGCCTTTGCGCACCCAATAATAATCGCAAATCATAACGCCCGCAATGGAGGACAGGAAGACGGAGTAAGCGCTCAGATACGTCGTAAAGCTGTTACTATCCTTCAACAACTGCCATGGGCACATGACCAGCCCAACGAGTGCGCAGATATAACCGCCACGACGGATGTTGATCCAGCGCGGTGCCAATGCAGTCATATCGGTACCTGCGGAGACGGAGTTTGCAGCGATGTTGGTACCCAGTTGAGCGAGGGTAAACGCTGCAGCTATGATGAAGACGCCGAAGCGTTGACCGTGGCCGTTGTCTTCGTCTAAAAAGGATTCAAGAAGAGTGAGCGGGTTCCAGATTGGATCACCGCCGAAAATTACCGTGGATGAGGAAGACACGATGATACCAATGAAGCTAGTGATGGCGAAACCGAGCGGGATGGTAAGAAGCTGCGACCAGAAAGCGTCCTTGGGTTTGCGCGCGAAACGCGCAAAGTCAGGGTCATTAACGATGAGGGTCGCGAAATTTGCGATGGCGCTCATGATGCCGCGGACCATTAACCAGCCCAACGTCGATCCCTTTGCGGTGCCAGGCTGCTTGACGATGGGGCCGATGCCCTTGGCACGCACAATGGCCCAGATGAAGAAGGCAAGTCCCGCCGTGGGAACAAAGTATGCCTTCGCAGTAAACAAATGGCGAATCTTATGCACAGGAAACCAAATGGCCGGGAGGCTCCCCAACCAGAACAAGAAAAAGCTTGCAAAAGCCACCGTGGTGGTTCCAGAGCTCGGGATACCGTTGGGTATACCGGCAGGGCCGTCGCGCCAACTGTTCCAGATACTGCGGATCATGAGATAAACACAGGTACCTCCGATCCAGGCCTGCACGCCGTACCAGATGCAGGCCATGGCGGCGCGATTGAAGACAGGCCAAAGGGCGCCCCAGATACCGAAGGAGGCGCGATTGATGACGGGGAAGGAGACGTGGTATGTGGCGCCAATGCGGCCGGTGAGGCAGACAAAGCAGGCTGCGATGGAGTAGCCGAGCCAAACGCAAATCCAACTCTGCCACCAGGACAAGCCCTCGGCGATGTTGCTGGACGAGATCATCCAAGTGTTTATGTTGAACGAATCGGCAATCTAACCGGGTCAGTCAGGCTCATCCAAAGCGGAGTCGGCGCATAGTGTCTTGGACTACTGCGTACCCAGAAACCGACAAAATTCCATGCCCTACATCCATTAGCTCGTATCGCAAAAAGGCCCCACACATGGAAGCGGCTTACCCCCATTGCCTCCTTTCGGGTTCTACGGGCTTCAAGTCATGGTTGCTATTTCGTTCTCAACTTCAATCCTGGACCTTTGCAAGCAGAACAACATACTGAAGCATCAGCTGTGCCGTAGTCAAGCCCGGCTCGCTCTCCACGGCAAGCTTATCGCTCCAATAGCCCACCTTGGAATTCTTGACCTTCTCCATGATGGACCAGTTGGAGAGGCAAGGCTCGTCGCTGGCGTGGTGCACGACAGAGGTGGCGACAACAACGGAAGCCTTCAAGAAGCTTGCGCTGCGACTGCTCGAGGCGAGGGTGCCGTGGCTGTAGTTATAGTCCCTGCTGCTGTTATGCACCGGGGGGCCGTGTGGGGGCTGCTGATCCGGGCTGGGCTGGTCTGTGCGCCGCGATTTTGCTCCCCGGCCCAGCAGCGGTTCGCTTTCGCCTCCGCCGTGGTAAGGATCCAGCGTGGCGGCGAGGAACTGGAGCGCTTCGACTGGATGCACCGACCGCTCTAGCTCTGCGTCGTTGATGGCAGTTTTCCCTATGGGCGGGTGGATGGCTTCTGGGTGCGATCTTCAGATGACGTCACACTGTGAATGCGAGACGAAGCGCAATCCTTCGAATGGTCCTTGGCCAACACAAACACAGGCCCGCCATGAGCTCCATATATAACTTGCGAATCTCAACAGATTGCACGCCAGAGGAGCAGGTGAATCGGTTTGGCCCGACCACGGGGGGGAATGTTGCCGCAAAGTCCATGTTCCTTATCTCCCATGATTCTGATAGCGCCGACCCGCCAAACGACTCCATGCCCGTCTAGTCGAAGACTTTCTTCTCGTTGGTCAAAAGGCTGGCGATACGGCCCGTCCGCCAGGTCCTGTGAGCGAGCCTCCTGATGCGCAACTGCGACATGCCCCTTATCAGGACTCACGCGCGGGAACCGGCACCGGCACGACATGGCCAAGCAACAACCTCAACGCCAACAACCGATTCTCTATCGCAAGATACGGCATCGGAGATTGGAAAGGCTTATATAGAGGAAGGCTTGGAAGGCTTGGAAGGCGTTTGACTCGATAGAAATATGTCAAGTGCGCGCCGGCCAGCTTTTGTATCCCATCCGACATGTCTTATCTTGAGCTTGAGCAGAGACTGTTTCCGCCTAGACGACAAGTCGCGTGATGTCCTTGCGAGTCTTGTCTCCACCCGGACTGTTAGGCCCAGGTAGGCATAGTCTAAGAGATAAACGTGTGGGGTAACACCGCGGGCCAATCAGGAGCCGCACCAAGATCTGCTTATTCCATCGGATCACTAACATCGTATAAACGAAGAGTGCATAGTACATGGCCACGGGCATAACGCCTCTGCTGATAAGACGCGAAGCCTCGTCGGCAACTCCGGCGGCCTCAAAATCCAACGCAGCATCTACTCAAGGCTCCATGCACCAAGAGGTCCTTTCTCGCCCAGCCTCGTCGCGCCCAGCCATCCACCGCAGGCCCTGCCACTGCATCCCGATTGGCGATAGAGACGCCTGTGTTCTTTTTGCCTTCTCGGAGATCTGGGTAAGAAGTTCTCGATCCTGGGTCGTGTGACCATAGAACCCAGCATGTTGATTAGACTGCTGGAGCGGATCCACCATCTCAGAGTGTCAGATCGATGAAGTCATATTCCGCGGCCTTGTAAGTGACGTCCGAGGATGTCTTGTCTTGTCTTGGTATAGGAGGTGAATTAGCACGCTTGAGCGCGCTTGCTGTGGTGGGAGTCCGCGTAGAAGTAGTATTATGGGGGTCCAAGGCCCGCAAGCGTGCTGCCCTAATCTTCTCCGCTGAATTGGTCCCCGGGACGTCGTCCTCTACCATAGAGAAGATGGGCTGAGAGAGAGTAGATAGTGCACTCTGTGGCCCGCGGTCAGGACTCTTTACTTGATTTTGTAGGCTAAGCGCTATCGCTTGCCTCAGCTGGTCATCGTCATCCTCGGAATCTGAAAGTATCGGAAGAGCATCGTCGTCAGAGTCGGATAGCAGACTGACATACTGACGGCTAGGGGGGGCAGATCCGATTGCTACAAGACGACGAACCTGCGTTGGAATTGATGGCTGATTCGAGTCTCTTGCGAAGGTTGCTCTTCTCATGGACGTAGCATCGTTTTGAACGCTGTTAGCTTGGCCGTTCGGGAGAACCGTCCGTGTTTTCTTCTGCGTCGTGCGTAGTATCTCACCCGCATCGATATCTGCGTCCCGTGCACGCTTTCGCGGAACTTTGTCTGACCCCGGGGAACGAGTAGGTATTTCTAGCAGCAGCGCTCTCTCGAGCAAGTAGACAGGGACCACAGCCTCTACGAGAAGGTTGGAATCAACTGGCACCGACACTTCTCTCGTCCAGTATTCCGCCAAAGTTCTTCTTTGAAGGGAAGTGAGTCCGAATGGGGAGAACCTGAGCTTCCGTGCGTATGGCAGCGGCTGCGCGGGTCCACCGTCAGCTTTTGTCACGCGTTGGTTAATGAAACTGATCTTGTGGAAGTGTCCCCGGGGTAGAGATGGGTCCCTTGCAACGAGCCACCTTGTGAGCAGAATTGGACCTATCCATCTCATATAATCTTTACCCCAGATATTGAAGAATGAACTGGTAACCATAAGAAGATTGAGCTCGTCGATTGGACGTACCCAGCCGTTCCGGAGGCATTCAAGATTCAACAGCTGGGTATCTGAAAAGACGGTAGGTTTGTTGTACATGTCGAGAACCCTGATATCGGGATAGTTGAGAGCCACGTCCACGTTATGGCTATTTGCTTGTCTTGACAACCAAGTGACCAGTGTTCCGCTCCACTTGAGACAGTCTGCCTGTGTCCGACAGTCGCTTAGGCCCTTTCCAACCCCATCGCGGACAGCACGGATGGCAAGAATCCGACCGCAGTTCTTGAGGCCCTGAGGATTGAAATCACCACCGCATAGCATTGCGAAAAGCAGTAGACCATCTCTATCCATGCCATGCTTCTCGCGAATCTCGGACCCGCGAACCACTCTCACTGTCGCGCTGTCTTTTACCGTGTTACCCTTGGAGCGATTGGTATCACCCAGCTCTTTGGCGACACGGTTGTCATGGATGAGGAAGTCGCAGCCGAACAGGAGGCAGTCCGAGTCCTGCGACCACACGGCATCTACTACTCCCAGCTTTTGAAGCTGAACACACTCGACTTCTGCTTCGCATTTTGCTTGATGATATGGTATGCCAAAAGCGTCGAGAACTTTCCTGAGGTCTTCGGAATCTTTAGGGTTGAATACAGTTCCACAGCGGCGGCTACGCTTGGGCGGTCTTTTCGGGCTGTCGAAAACGAAGAGAAGTTGGATATTAAGGGCAAGTAGACCACATATACGGAAGAAAATATTCTTCTCAATACCTCGGTAAGCGGGTTGGTTGAATTCTGCACTGTTAGCTCTAGCGATGGTGTTGAGCTCACTTAAGGCTTACTTTTTCGAATGTATTCAACATGTTCCTTGGTAACATTGTTGAACACCCAGTCCGCTTCGTCGACGGCCTTGGTGTGACAGCATGCTCAGCAAAGGAAGGAAGATAGGGTCATACATAGACTATGGCTTAGACTTACGATGCGCAAAGGTCTTCCATGCTCCTTGAAATGAGCTTCAGCCAACTCCGCCTTTGAGAAGATGCGGTCTTCGCCTTTGATCACGTCCCAGAGCCTCAGGTACAGGTCAGCTTGTGCAAGGTGTCGCAAAGGGGCAAGCCACGTACGCCGGGATACCCATCGTAAGAAGAGCGGAACCAGACACTTCGGGCTCGTTAAACCGCAGGCTTACGCGTCGAGCAATAGGGCCAGTTCAACGCTCGCGCGCGATAAGAATAAGCTAGCGTGACACAAAATCATCTGATTGAGGACAGTCCACAACATTGAAAAAAGACTAGCGCACTAGGTAGGCGAGGCGAAGCACACGCTAGGACCGCAGCAGGATAGTAACCGCCGGACACATTCGCTATTCCCCTTTCGTTCTGCCTCCCATTTTATAGCCCCCCACGCATCAGGCGCCATATATTCCATGTCATATATTGCACATATTCCCCATTGTCTCTTTTGCCTTTTCTCGCCTCTTTTCCAATGCATCTCCTATCATATCCGCCGCGGCGAGCGCTGTGTCAGACCTTCGTCCTAAGTACTGCAATGCTCTCGCACAATGGCCAATTCGGAAGAATGCCTCTTGTTGGTTGGTACTACCCTCTTCGTGCGTTCTTGCGAAGTCTAGCAGGAGTACTCCGGCCGTAGCAAAGGCGCGAACAAGGACGACTATCCATGGCTCAGTCAGAATCGCCTCCTGATTCATCGCAAATTGTAGGCCGTGGCGACCTGGTGAGGTAAGGTCCTTATATGGACAGGCACATCTGGCAATTTCTGACAACGAGCGACAATTCAGCTCTCTGAAGCTCGCAACGAATTGAGAAGACATTCTACCAAGTCGCTGTGCCTCGCCACTCAGTTCTGTGGCGTCTATGATTTCGATCAGATCCGCTAATAGAAGCGTGGCCAGATGCCAGTGGCTACTCAAGCAGATGTACCACGACTGCACATGCGTGGGAAGTCGATCATGGTGTTCGATACAGTCCTGGATAAATGGCGCGTATAAGTTTCGCCAGTGTTTACACAATTCTAAAGCGCTTTGTATCGCATTCTCCATGTTGTCACCTTGGGCGCGGCGGGACAATAGAGTCTGGATGCGTGTCACTTTCCGGAATAGCAGCACCTTGACGGGCGCTGCATCGCATAGAAGCGAGGTTGCTGCTTTGTACGAGCACGGCCATCTTACTACCTTGCTCTGCCGTGACCTGCATTGACGAGAAAGCAGGTGCTCGTCCCAGAGATCTTCACCAGGGGTTGTCTGTGCTTCCAAAGGAACGTCGCCCGAAATCCCTCTGGTTGTCGGCAGATTGCTGTCTTCCAATGATACTACCAACGGCCGTCCGTGCATCGCGGATGATTTAGTGTCGAACATGATCCCGAGCCAGAATAAGAGGTCGACTGTATCGCGATCGTCAGGCTCGAAATGGCTTGGGAAAGGGCGAGAACGCTTCGAACACCGTGGCATTTTCTTTGGGCGACCTCCAAAGGCTCCCGCCATCGTCATACGGTATCTAAGCGAGTGCACTAGCCGCAAGCCTTGTTCAAGATGAACTGGCGGTCCTTCGTTGTCAAGGGTCATTTTCAGCTTGGAAAGTAAGTCTTCGCATTCGTCCACCTCTTTCTCTTTAGGCTGCGTCAAAATTACGCTTGTTTTAGATGCGGTCTCATCCCTTGATTCCGGAGATAACCTCATGAACATCGTCTGCTCCCGAGCATGTTCCTCATACTCATCAAGCGGTTTTTGCGTGAATGAAAACACTAGGAGCGCAAGTACTACACGAAAGGATTCTATCTCAGCTGCATCTCTTAAGGCCATGCGAGCTTGATGCCACGTCGATACTCGGAGCGCGCGATCGAAGCTTCCGCACTGTGGTGCTAATGTCGACGCCCCGTTTCTGCCCTCAAACCTATCGCTGTGGAACGGGTACTTGGCTTTAGTCTCCCGGTTCGGATGAGCCCATTGTGTGGCGTATGCCAATACCGACAAGTTCACGGCCTTCGATGCCGCCTTGTTTTCATAGGCCGAGAGGCTTCTTCCTCTCACGGAAGATGATTGATCTAGCTTGAACACGCGATGGTACATCCGGTTCCAGTCTGGCCCAATATCACCAGGGAGAGAGATATCTGAGCCTTCTCTATATGGACACGTCTTTTCGGTCAACCAACATGACAGATGATTCTCGAAGCTGTCGTGATAAATTTTCAGCAAGCCTTCCGCTAAAAGCGCACTGTTCGCCGAGGAGACCACGTCGCTCGCTGCAAGACACAAAATTGGACATGGAGTCTCATCAGTTGACATGGCGCTCGAGGATCTCGGCCGCCTTCGCTTCCGTGGTATTCGCTCGATTGTATTCAGGCCACTTGACGAATCTCTGTCGTTGCATGCCACGGCCGAATTGCGAGTAATACCATTCTCGTGGAAATCTGAGCCATTGCTAGAAACGAACTCCGAAAAGGTTCCCTTTGCGTTCTCTAGCGCCTTTTCGTAATATATGGCTCCGTTGGTGTGCTCGATGGTTTCGTTGCGCGTAACCAAAACGTCGGAAGGTGTGGATGGCGAAAGCGAGAGATCAATGTTGTAAGTTGGAGCTACACCTGGAAAATCGGTAAAGATGAGCCCCGGTTCGATGAGTTCGCGGTGTGAGACGAAACTGGTCCCATTTGTTAAATCCGACAGGCTGGGCTGCGGGGCTTCCCGGACAGTCCCACTTCGCTTTTGCGAAGAGCTGCTCTGCTTGCGACGTTTCTTTGTTGGAAGCGTAGAGCTCAATGTTGGTGTCGCTTGTGCCATCCGTTGCTCTCTCAGCCAATGGAATGTACACACTTTTCGTGTTTTCTCGCAATTGGCACATGGAGCTAGACAACCGAATGAATCTACAGAGTCAGCTATACGCAGAGACGCCCGTCACAACGAGACCCACCGCTATAATGGAAAAGCGCTGGACCTTCGGATTTACCATCCGGATCCAACAATGTATCCTCCAAGATGGCAGCATCGCACGCTCTCTTACCCTTTCGACATTGGTCGCAGCATCGGTTCTGCTTTCGGCTTGTTCTCGACGATTTCGTAGCAATCGGCGGGGCAGGAGTCGGCGAAGTCCATGCATAATCAAGGAAGGACTGAGGTTGCACGTCGACGAAATTCAAAGCCATGACCACGACTAAGGATTCAATGACGGAATTGAGAAAGAGAAAGCTGTCATACGAAAGACGTTACAAATGGGATGGAACCCACGGCTACATTTGACGCTTGCCCCGCACGTGTACATCGCGAGCTAGCTCCACATCAGTTTTTGGACATGCGGGGAAGGCGCTAAATCGCACTCCGCCGAGCTTACTACACCGTTCACAAACTTCAAAACAACGAACAGCGTCGTATCCAAAACTCGGTGCAACTACGCTTCGCTCACGCTGACCTCTGGTTGCCCACATGCACACTTTGTCTCGGCATATTGGCCTCCAAAGTCCTTTTACCCTCCTTCTACCCTCCACTTTTACGACTTCGCAATAACGAATCGGCAATTCTGACACCACTATAGAATGCTTAGGATGAGCTGGCGACAATCTCATAAATAAGGCCTACGCATATACTACTTTCTATTAGCTCAGTGTCCTACGCAATCCCAATTTCTGTGCGATGCCGCGTGACGCGCAGATTATCTCCGTACGGATTAGTCCGAGCTTGCCGGTCCGAACAATCGTGCAAGTTCACCATCCGAACCCTTCTCAAAGATAAGTACATTGTCTCACAACTCATTGCTGGTCGCATAAGCCTAGAGTAGACTTTAGAAAAATACGGCCGGATAAGTCATTCCTCTGTCGTCGCCACGATGCGCAGTAGACACTCTACTCTCACAATACCTGCTTCTCTCAACACTATTATACCGAGGCTATATCTTCACAGTTCGCTCAAGCCAGTCATGCTCACTCGTATGGGAGTAGTAGACACCTGTCGTTGGGTTATGCGGTCGTCAGGGACCGGCCCTTTCCACCACCCCTCTTGCCCTTAACTGTACGGGAGCATCTTGTCTAGGACGCATTTGTGATCTAGTATGCAACCTGTGCAGATAAATTTAGGACTGTGCAGAATTATTCAAGAGAAGGTCGAGGCACATATGGATATGAATGTAATTAATAGGATGATAGGTATATTGATTGCTTAAGTAATATGAATACTTGACGAGGAGAAGGAGATAGCCCGAAAAGCTACCACCATATGCCGTCGAAAAATCGAAAGGCGCTTGCGCGCAATCCGTATTCGTGTTGCCCAACTTATCCACTGCCTTCTTTTATCCCTCGCCGATCTCTTCCTCAACTTTTCGCAAACATTCGTATAAGCCGTTCGGTAATTCGTATCTGAGCACATTTGGGGCTTTTCTCTGTTCTTTTAGTCGGTGCAATGAGTTCCTTCCGGATCAGCTTGGAGGAAGTAGAGATTTATATTTGTGCTGCGAAGGGCGTGATTGACGAAGCACGTGATAAGAAGAGGCGGTAAATCTATCTCAAGATGCATCAAGGAGGATGTGATGCACAAACAGCAGCTAGGCCACCGGAGATTCGTTCGCATCCATCACCAGCACTTCCACGGAACATGTATCCGAATCACGCACTAAGTTCGTTTGGCTCAAGCTTCCCTTCTCAGCCTTCGAAACCAACTCATCCGCCTGTTCCATCAAACTCGCCACAGCGTCCTCGAATCCCTCTGTACTGTGTGCTCTCAGCCACGGCTTCGTAACCAGTCTCCCTTGCTCTCGACGACTGATGAAGATGGTGATTTTGTATCTATCCAGCCTGCAATCTGAAGCTTTGCAGCAGCAGTATTGGGCATTGCATACGGAGGGCTCGCTAACGGCGATGAAGATGTCATTTGGCGTTGCTGTAGGCCGGACGATTTTGAAGAGATGGGTGAGGCTTGCTGAAGTGTGGGTTAGCGATGGGCGGGGGTGAAAGGGTTGTTGGTGTGTACATACGGATAAAGTTGTCCATTTGTTGGCCGGATATTGAGCCCGTCAGTGTGATTCGGAGCCGTTCTTCGAGATATGCATGCAGTGCTTCGGCCATTGTGCTTGCGAAGCGGTATTTGAGTGCAGAGTCGTCCAAATGAGGTAGTTGAAAACCATGTTATAGTTGATATACGTAGAATATGGTGAATATAACTGGCAAGTCACCATACTTCCTATTTGAAGAGCCGAGTCAATGCCTGCAATTGTTACGAGGCTTTTGAGTGTGCTTGGAAGATGTCGCGTCACAGACTTCACGTTCTCATTCGCTGGTTTTCTTCACTAGCTGGAGAGCGATTTTGAATGAATCTGGTGATGTGATATGGTAGTAGAGTAGCTGTGTGAATTTGCCTTCGAGATGTCTTTTGCAATCGCGAATGTGGCGGGAAGTCGTGGCTGCACATGGAAATAGCCATCTACAGAAGACGAGATAATACTGGGAAGGTGCAGCCGACTGGTGCACGGGCCACATGGAAGCCAGAAACTTTTCTTTTCCGAAGACTGCTTTACTACTACCACTCCTACACGCACGCTACACCTTAACCATCACTTTGATGAGCATCACGTACGGTTGATGTTACTTGCCCGTCGACTGCATGGCTGCGTAGTGAGACGCCTACGGGGGATACAAGCTCCTTCCGCTACGCACTTTCCCCCAAAGCTTTTAGCAACACCAACTACTATGGATCTCTCCACAGTGGCTGTTACAGAAGTTCGTACGTCACCCCTCTCACCTGAGCGAGTCGTATTAATGGACTGTCCAGAAACGAGGATCTGTGCACCATGATACGCACGCCACGCCACCCACATTCATTCAAAAGGAGCACTGGAGGTACCAGAGTATGAGAAAAGCCGACTTGGAGAAGGATCCCAACATCGTGGACCTCAACAACTGGGAAAACTTCACCGATCAACAAAAGCAGACATGGATGCCGGCCGGTGTAATGTCGGCATCCCGGATCCAAGCCGCATGTGAAGCCTATGCAGGAGGACGGCCGCTTCAGATTCCACCTCGGGATGTGCCGTACTTTGAGCACCGAGACTTCCCTGGCTTGCAAGTCATACCTGGACTTCTGCCTCCAGAGACTCAGGTTTTATTTACTTCATGTCTTATGCATCGAGATCTGGCAAACCCACAGCATAAGATCAACCTCCAAACTGAATACGACATATCTTATCCACCACAGCCTACGCCGGATCTGCAGCGTTTCAACTCCTCCTTCTTCATGCGTGACCGTGCAGCTGCTGAGGATGTGCTGATACCGAAGGCATCAAAAGAGCATAAACCGTTGAACAACGAGCAGTTTCTTTATACGAAACTGCGCTGGCTCACACTCGGCGAGCAATATGACTGGCCTACTCGAAGCTATGCAAAACACGCCACTCCGTTCCCAGAAGACCTCAGGAAGCTCGTCATGGGCCTCTTTCCGCATATTCGGCCCGAGTCCGGAGTAGTGCTGATGTACGGCGCAAAGGACTTTATGCCCGTCCATCGTGATGTCAGCGAGCAATGTCAACGTGCACTTGCTAGTTTCAGCGTGGGTTGCGACGGCATCTTCATAATGGCCGTTGGAGAAGACAATGGCGAAGGCGAGAACGCTCCAAGGACCGTGGCTATCAGAGTTCGCAGTGGAGACTGTGTGCACCTCGAAGGAAACGCGCGTTGGGCATGGCACGCGATGGCGAGAACGATCCCGAGTACTTGCCCGCCGCATCTATCCGACTGGCCTGTAGGCACACCAGGTGCAACACCGGCGGAGGCGAGGGCCTACAAGAAGTGGAAAGGGTACATGGGTACGAAACGTATCAACGTCAGTTGCCGTCAAGTCTGGGATTAGTGATTGCGGCTTGATACCTGGCACCCCGCTTGCTGAGAGACGGGCCGAAAGATTAGTCTGAGAAACCTACCAGCATGTAACTATATACGGAATCGATTCGACCTAACAAATTAAGTTTTCGCCTTCGAGGAATGTTAAGGTTTCATGAAGACTACTCCGATGAGTGTGCATCTATGTTCTCGACCGATCATAAGGGACCTCTCAAAAGCTGGTGCACGCAGTTGGTCACCTGTTTTGCAAACCCAGTATTACAAAAGCATCGGTCTCCAACTTGATCCCGCATTCACATTATACTCACTGTTACAACGACGGCAATTTGCACACGGCCTGATAGCAACGCCCGCACCCATCTAACCCCACCAATCCTCACCAATCCAGCCCTATGCACCCAGTACTTTCAATCCGCTCCCAGCGATTATCCTCCAAAAGCGGGATACTAAGTGTGGATCGTTCGCTCTGCTGCGCTAATGCGGCATGCCTACGTCATTTGCGAACCCGCCTACGGAGGTATTCAACTCTGATTCGACAGTCTGCTGTCCGCCTCACGCCTCCCGCCTCCTACCCCATTGGCTGAAGACAAACGGCTGGTGTTGACTACTTTCGGGCGCTAGATCTGCTAACCATTCTCCCTGAGTCTAACATGTCGTCGGCCGGCCTCTATGTCGCGCCTGATATGCATAGAGCTAGTGGCGACTAGCTAGCTTCCACTCATCGGGTCCAGCCCTCGACTGCGACGTAATGTTCGGTCTCTTTCTTCTCGCTTTCGCTCGGTGACTCGATTTTGAATACATCTGGACCAGGACTCACCATGTGTAGTCGCTTTACATCAAAGTCGTCAAGGTGATGATGGAGTATCAACACGTCCGTACAAGAGCATTGGGACAAGGACATATCTACGCATGTGAAGAACTTGGAGGAGAAGAAATTAATTGATGGGCTAAATTATTTGTATTATGGGGAGAGAGTGGAGCGATAGGAAAGGGAACGAGAGAGGTAAGCCGTAAAGGCTAAGCCGTGACAATTTATAGCGAGCAAGCTTTAGTAACCGGAGAGTCTTGAATAATATGCGCAACGTGCGCGCTCAATCGCGTCAACATCAGTGGGAATTGAACATGCCAGCTCCCTCGCCTGAGCTCTCACCGCCTCCATTACGGACCGTGGTGCCGCTCGAGACGGTACGAACGAGCGACGTCTTGCTGCCACCTCCACCCCTGCTGTACCCATGATAATGACTCGACGTGCTCTCCTCGTAGCGCTCCATCTCGCGGCACTTCTCTTCATACTTGGCAACGTACTCGTCCCTCTCGCGGTCAGCAGCATGTCGAGCAGCAATCGCACGCTCCTTCTGCTCGCGGGCGTCGCGCAGTAGTGTGCGCAAGCTCTCAATCTCAAACTCCAGCTCTCCGCTGTCATCTCGGAACTCGGTGACTGTTTCGGTCATCTCCTCGTACTTGTGCTTCCAGTCGTTCAGCTCGCGGTAGGCGTGGTCGCGACCCTCGGAGAGGGTGCGGATCTCGATCTGGGCTTGGGCAAGCTGCGCTCTGAGATTTGAAAGCTCGTTGGAGATTTGGCTATGCTTATTTCGACCGTCTTCTCCTTCCCGGATCAAGACCTTGTTGCGTTCGGTCAAGGAATGCACCTCAGACCGGACCTCGGTGATAGTCAGCTCGGCACGACGCAGAGACTCCTGGAGGACTGTAATCTGGCGATGGGAGTCTGCAACCTTGCGACGCTCATCCTCGAGATCTTCTTTGAACTGGTCACGCTCAATGACGAGGAGCCGATGATCCTCGAGGGACCTGTCGACGCTTTCACGGAGTTCTGTTCTCTCCAACTCCACATCCCTTAGCTTTTCCTTCACGGATACAACCTCCCTCTTGATATGCTCATATTTGAGTGTGACCTCACTAGCGCGCGCATCGGCCTCTTCGAGATCAGCCGACTTGGTCTTGACTTCGCGACGAAGGTTCCCGATTTGTAAAACATAGTCGTCGCGCTCGGACTCAAGGGCGCGTACAAATTCCTTTAGCTTTGTGTGCTCGCGGGTGGCGCGCTCGTGCTTGTCAGTGAGCTCAGTGAGCTCTCGATATGCCTCATCTCCCCTAAGCTTGGCTCTCTTGACCTCCTCCTGGAGCCGATCTTTCTCGTGGAGTTGCTCATCTCGTTCCAGTTCCCAGATCTTGATGCGGTCACTAAGAGACAGAACTTCCTTCCGGGAGGACTCGAGTTTGGTGGATGACTCTGAGTACTTCCCTTTTAGATCGGTGTGCTCGCGCAAAAGAGCCCTGAGCTCAGCATGGTGTTTCTGCGAGTCTTGTCTGGCATGATCGCGATCGTCCTCGGCGGCCCTAAGCTTGATGATAGTTGCCTCAAGCTCAGACTTTGTCTTGTCGAAATCACCGTACTTGCGGGTGTGGGTGTCGCGGAGTTCGTGGAGCTCGGTGCGAATGCGGTCCAGTTCAAGATCTCGATCGGCGACCTTTTTCTTCTGGTTGGTGACTTCGGTGAGGGCCGAGGAGAGCTCGAGAAGTAACTTTTCCATCTGCCTTTTCCTTTCCACCAATTCATTGCTGTGGTGATGGTGCTCCTTCTCCTTGCGTTCGATAATCTCAGTAACCTCTTCGACCCTTCCGAGCAACTCCTGGTTCTCGCGAGCAAGACTCTCGCGCTCAGAGACGATGAGAGACCAGGTCTCCTTCAACGAGGCGGCTTCTCGAGACGCGGTGGACATCAGGTTCATCAGAGCAAAGAATTTGGAGTCGGCCTTTGAGGACAGCTCCATAGACATCTGGCTGCGATGAGAGTGAACGAATGAACTTGCCCGGCGCGATCCAGAACTGGCATGGCGACTGCTATGTCGACGCACAAGCGATGATGATGAGCTCAGTCCATGCGAATGGCCGTTCGCATGAGCTGAGTGGTCGAGTGATCGATACTCTTGAATGGGCGAAGTTGGCTCAGAGCGAAAGCCTGGCTCAAAGACACCGGCACTGTGCTTGATTTTCATGATCTTCAGCTGCTCAGGTGTGACCTCAGGCACCGTGGGTGGGATGTCAATAGTAGAAGCCATAGCTGCAGCAAGACAGGACGAAGGAAGAGGTGGAAAGGAGATTTTTTTGGCGTCCCTTGATATCGGGGGTGGAGAGAGATATATCTACTGCAGATAGCCAAGATGGAGAGGTCGACAACGCACGCATCGGAGCTGTTCATCGAGCCCGGCGTGCGGCGTGCGTGGTCTCGAGAGGCGGATACTCGTTGGTAGCCGCGTTCTCACCTAGAGTCGCTTATGCCGAATGAGCGTTGCAATATTACTAAATCAGGGGCTTGGGTCGAGACCAGCTCCCTCTACCCAAGAACGGGCGCTCAATGCGGAGACGACAAATTGGCGTGCAATGAAAGTTTAGATTACGCAGACGGCGACCTCGAAGCCATACGAATGAGTGAGGCCCACATGGTCCGTTTCTAGCACGTCTCAGACCAATCCTGTATCACGGATGCTTGCAGATGCATTGGCGACTAGTTGGGTGGGTTGGGGTGTAGCGAGATCTGCTGGTTGCAGTGCAGACTGATCTGGTGGTTGCAGTGGATCGCTAATGCCAAGAGCATGAGAGAGCTGAAGGGCCATGCATCAAGATATTGCAGGCATGTGAGGTTCTGCAGTGTGTTGCCAAGGGCACATGCGATATTTGATGTTCCGCCTACTTAGGACGTCGGTGGGGGTCTGCTGCGTCACGGCTCAGGACCATCGTGCACCAGAACGGGCAAGGGAAGAGGTGTTCAGCGTCCGTGCGTCGCAAAGCCTCCCCCAGTGCAGGGGAAGATGGTGTTCAATCGACATGTACATCGATCGCCCAAGCCCAGAGGTTGTCGGAAAGGCAACTCTATTGGCGCGAAAAATACGGCGGGCCCACCAACGATGTCTATAAGTGTGTTAGCACAGCTGGCGAATTCGGAGGTTCCGTTGGATGGCGCAGACACCTCGTAGCTGAAGCTATGCCCGGTGGCGCTGACCCATGCCTGTTTGGAGGGGACAGCTCAGCTAGCCCCACCTCGACTAATGTCTAGAGAAACACATCCTGCCCGAATAGACGATGGGAAGAATTGCCAAAGGCTTAGCCAGCAGTCGGAGATTGACACCAGCACCACGAGGACTCGATCAGCTAGCACTCATTCGGCGGCGACGAGCTTTCCTCATTTTACCCGGGTTCCGTCGAGTGCCCATTCGGGCTCGGTGTGTTGGTGGTACGGGGAGGCGCCTGGATGTTGCCGAGTGAATTGGCGGACGGAAGAAGGATGCTCCCGCCTCGTATACGGCCCAGACGCCGATCGCTCTTCAGCATCGTTGATGGGCGGCAGGGTTCGCTAGGGATAGCCAGCTCGGTCGCGGTGCGTACGCGACTCCACCGCCCGCACCGCGATTAAGTGATTCCAAGCTACTGCAGCGTGCAGCATGGCCCGAGTCGCAAGCGGTGATTTGACAGCTTGAGGCGATTCGGACAGCTTCACAAGCAAGAGCACCAGGTTTTGTGGTCGATTCAAACGTCTCATCGATATCTCCGGGAGAGTGGGCCCAATCAGACGTCGCCTCTGCACGATTCCGGTGGCTGGTGGCTGCATGCGCATTCGCCATATCTCCTGCACCTCATGGGCCACGGACGACCGTATTGGGCGACAGAGGATTGCAAGCCGCATTCCACGACCGTCGATGATCAAGGATCTCCACAGGACAAAGATTCCGGCCAATGAGATGATCCAGAGCCCTTCGCTGTGCCTACTCATGCAATACGCCATTGATCAACACCCCAAAGCTGCACAAAGAACATGCTAGACGGTTGCCGGCCTGCAGGCGGTGCGCGAATTAACAGCACCACTTTGTACTTGCAGCAGAAGGTAGCTGATGCTCTCTCTAGCTCCAACCATATATCCAAAAAAGGACCCGAACAACACCTTAGCGTTCAGCCTTCGCCTAATCCGTATAATGTTGGCGAACGCGCATGGCAATCTCCATCAGTTATGAGTCCAACTCTGAAAAACAAGTCTCCACCGCGATGGTGACCTCATGTTGCAACAGGAGGAGAGAATATCTGGCAGTCTGAAGCAGTAAGCTAGGCATCGCCCTCACCCTTAGCACGTCCCCCATGACAGATGACTTAGATCTGGAAGCGGACAGCTAAGAATGATCGTCGGGCGGGATGGTGCGCGGGACCAGATCCCGACACTCCGAGGCATGCTTCATCCATCCATCACATTCACCTTTGCGCCGCTTTAGCCTCTCGCATGAGCGCTATCCCTGCTATGGATCTGGTCGGCGACTACGAGACACTGTAGACGTACGGCTCGGCGGCTACGTAAACCCGGCTTCCCACCATACCCTCTTGGGGCAGCTTTGCTGCAACCAGGTGGCTCACTGTTCGTCATAAGCTCTGACTGAGGGGATTCATTCCTGGGCATCTCGCAGAAGGCGACTCAATTCGTGGGTTGTCGCTCGAATTGCGCGGTTTAGGCGAGTCTAGCAGCTACAGGCGCCTCGTCCACGCCCTCGGATATGATGAAAGCTGTTTCGAGCTTGACCCGGAACAACGACGGTTTAGGAATCACAGCGAACACTAATCTGCAAGCTACCCCGCTCATGGCTTCATCAGCTCCACCAGTCCGCCACTCCGTAGTTGTGGAGCTCCTGCAGCTCCCCTTTACTCTTTTTGGAAACCTTGCCTGGAGTCCAGGTGGGCCTGTCTGCGTGGCAAGCAACCGCTCCTCCCAAAAGGCCCCGAGTGATGTCAAAAAGCAAGCTGTATGCTTGGTCTTCGTGCATAATGCTCAACCATCCTGCATTGTCGATCTTCATCTCAAGCTCGCCATTGCTCCGCAGAAATGTCAGTCCCAGTTCAGCTGAATAGCCCATGCATCTACCAATTGACGATGTGCTTGGACGGTAGGAGCATTTGTGAGCTGAAAACGAGGCTGATAATCGATACTCTAATAGATAGGCGCCCCACCTTTCGCTTTTTGGCAACTCCTCAACTGATCCCACCCCTTAAATTGAACCGATGGTTTAAGAGATGACGTCGCAGCTCAAGTAGCTTGTATTTTATCAGACACTCCATATGCTGGGACTCAGATATCTCAGTGTGTCTACCCTCCGAACTCACTCCTGGTGCTCAAGCTTACCATTCCAACAGAAAAATACAGGAGTAAAAAGTCTCAGGAAACGATCGATACCGACGACCAGACCAGTCGCCCTTCATCGAATTCCATAGCGGACTCCTCACCCACAAAACCGGCATCCCGAAGTGAGCAGAGCTTGATTTCTACTTCTCTACCTCGGGAGGGAACACCATCAGCACCCTCAGCTCCCAATCCCAAAGCCAACCCAATATCTGAATTGAGCTCAACACCCACACCGTCCAGACCCTCACCATCGAAGTCCAGAAGCCTTTCATTAGGCAGGACCATCCTCTCCATTTCTCGTCGAACCAGTTCTAGCACCGCTTCAGCTTCCCTAGCCAACGATTATCCGCCAATACCACCCTCTCTTCACACGTCAAAAGCGCGAAGCACCCAACTACAACCTGAATTTGCTGGACAAAGCAGTCCAAAATCCAGTGCGAAAGATCCATTCGAAGGCCCTTACAAGCTCATCGCGCCTGCCTCTCCTACACCTAATAATTTCTTAACTCCCGATATTTCCGCATATCCTACTCGCAACCACATCAGATCAGTCCAGTCGCCCACCATGATGTCGCCCAGGTTCCCTTCCAACGGCGGCTATGGTGGCTTGAGCGGGGCACACGGAGTCTTCAGTCCTCCTCGATCGCCTATTAGCGCATTCCAGACAAAAGGCCGCCTTCCGTCATTCACGTCGTCCCGTCCCACGAGCGGCAACTTCAGTGGAATCAAGTCGTTCAACAAGCGCCCTAGTGGAGGCGCCGGTTACAAGATCGGCTTTGTCCAAGAATCGGCCTTATCTCTTCGGAAGAGAAGCATGGCCGAGTTGGGCGCTGGCGTCTACCGGGACGTTTCGGATGTGTCGTACGTCAGTTTCCTAGAATGGATTCGCGCGGAGAGATTGACTTCGCTCCCACACAAAGGAAGCCGGTGGGATAAGGTGCTCATCCGAGCGCTGTACTTCGCAGAGCAATTGCACAAGTTTGATCAGGCTATCCAGGCATTTGCTCTGGATAGCAATGCTGCTGCTGCGATTGGGTATGGCCATGCGCAGCTCCTCCTCGGGGTATGTTACCTCCTTCCCTGATCTTTTGCGTCTACTGATTTCGAGTAGCTCGGTCACGAAAACTCTGCGGCTTTAGACAAGGCGTTTTCTGTCTTCTACAAATTCGCGCTTTCGTTCTCGGGGGTCTTGCATCGTTCCGAACTACTTGCAGCCACCCCAGAGGTTCGCGAGCAGTTATGTCTACTATATACGGATTTGTTGTCTCTTGTGGTTGACGTGGCTATACGCTTTTACAAGACCGCGAATGGTAAGGTTTATCCCACCTCATCCCGTAGTTGATCCTGATGTTTCTAGGCATGACTTCTGGTTCTGTTAGCCTTGATATTTTTGAATGTTTTGGTGAGACAATTGAGGCATTCCGCACACGACAAAACACCGTAGTTGAGTTGATTTGGGACTCGCAAATTCAAAGCGAAGACTTCGAGGATGGTGAGGGTAAGTCATCAAGAATCATATTTGTGGCTGGTTGCTTACCATGATAGCACTTGATCTCAAAGTTCTGAGCAGATGGTTGTCCCCGCAAGATCGAGTTCTGGCCACGCTGAACCGCGATCACTCATTCTTCGTCGATCAGCAAGTGGAGTTCACCTGCCTCTGGTTCCAGAAACATCTGTCCAGATTTCTGCAGAGTGACAAGACGTTTTTCTTAGTCACAGGCCAACCAGGAGCCGGTAAGACAACGTTAGCTGGGTCCATCGTCGAGCGTCTCCAGAGGCCTGTGAACCGTAAACAGGTCGACACGCTTTTCTGCTCGCTCTCTCCCGATATCCCGACTACGGCAACATCGCTCGCAGTGGTCAAATCTCTGCTTTTCCAATTACTGAACATCCGCGTCGGTAATATGGGCATGTATTATGCCTTACTTCGGGCGTACCACCAGTGTAGAACATCTGCCGATCTCAAGACCTACGAAGAGCACCTGTGGTCCGCGCTCGCCGATACGCTCAAACATCCACTCGAGGGCGGAAATGACCTTATCATTGTGGTAGACGGCTTAGATGAGATTGCCGAGTCGCAGTCTGCCTCGATTCAAGCTGCTGGTGCTATCAGCCCTTCTTCTTTACTGGAGAAGCTTGTCAACATCACCAACGGGGGACGAGGAGTGAGACTGATTACTCTCTCTTCTTCGATCAAAATGCCATCGGAGCTCATTGGTCTCCAACATCAGATCACGCGTGAGGATGTTCGCGACGACCTCCATGCTGTCGCCCTTCGAGCATTAGTGCACAATACACACTTCCACGGGTTGCCTGCTAATGAGCAGGAGACGATGCTTGACCGTATCATTCAAGCAGCAAATGGCTCGTTCCTATGGACCATTCTTGTCTGCGAAAACCTGAATTCCCAGAAGTCAGGCGACGCCGTCACAAAGACACTCGCCAACTTGCAATCATCCAAGCCTTCTGTGCAGGACCTTGTTCTGAAGCTCTTTACCTCTCTGGATACGACGAGCAACGCCAAGACTGTTCTTTCCTGGATCATGGCTGCCGAGCGCCCTTTGACGGTGGAAGAGATTCATACACTCTTCACAGTCGACACAGGGCGTGGTACGTTATCAGACAAGGGCGTCGACGTCAACGCGGCGATTCAAACCCTCAAGCCGTTCTTGACCCTGCATGAACACATCATCCGCTTCAAGCATCCAATCATCCACACCGCTCTTCATGACTTTGCCAAGCAAAAGAAAATCCCTATACACCTGCAGGAGAGCGAGACCGATTTGCTACTTAGGGTCCTTACGTACGCGAAATTTACTCTTCGCGACAAGGGCGAGCCTCTGATCGACAACCATGACCCCACGATCTCTGATCGTCTCTTCAACCAACATCACTTTCTCGAGTATACGGTGCGCTATTGGGCACTTCATTTGCAGCAGTCACCTCTGGTCCCGCAACCCTCAGGCGAGTTCAAGCCAACAGCAGAGTTACAAAAGGCTTTGCCGGATACAACAGTTCTTGCCATCTTAGAACAGCTTGTCTGGGATACACAGCTTCCGATTCCGCAGGCAATTGATCTGCACAAGCTCGTGGGCACTGTACGTCGCGCTATCTTCACCGACAATCACCCCTCTGTTCTCCAGACCTACCTCGCGGTCGCTACATCTTATTTGCTCATATCCAATTCAACAGAGGCCCAGACATATTTCTACATCTGCACCAAGATCAGTCGCACAGTCTTGAGTGACATTCATCCGTTGACGCTAGAATGCGCGACCAACTACCTTAAGATCACGGAGACCATGACAACCACTACGCGCACAGAGGTCATGACACGTCGAGAAGAGATCTTGATCATTCTGGTTGCTGCCTACGAACGTCAATATGGCAGTACTTCCGAACTGGTGATACAGACGCGTAAGCTTCTGGTGGAACTGTACGCGTCGATCAACGAGGAAGACCGTGCTATGGAGATCTATCGCCTCATTCAAGACGCTACCGTCCAGCAGTATGGCTGGAATTCGCACCAAGCTCAAGATGTGCAGGGTCATCTCAGCGTCGTGCTGGGCAAGGGCAAAGGTGAACAGTCGCTTGACAGTTATAACGAGATCTTCTTTCACCGTGATGAGGAAGAAGAGGCTGTCGAGGTTTTCGATACCTCTTCGATCGTTGCTTTTCTTCGCAGAGCAGAGTTCTATACTTCTCGCAAGGAGTTTACTCTTGCGGAGAAGACCTACATCGAACTCTGGCAGGAAGTGTCCTCTAAGTGCCGTAGTTCGCAGTCAGTCGAGTGGCACGAGAAGAACATTGAGATTGCGACAGCGTACTCACAGTTCCTCAAGACGCAGAAGCGATCTACAGAAGCCTCCGCCATCCTCACGTGCGTGTGGCAGCAATACGAACATCACCAGCTATCATACTCAGAGCACATTGTCGCCCGCTTGACCAGTGTTGCTAAGGAGATGAAGACTATCGGCTCTTACACACAGGCGTTGTCAATTTTCAAGCACGCCAGCTCTTTCTACAAAAACGTGCGCCAGGAAGAGACTCACATTTCCCGAGAAGTCAACATACAGGTACGTCTTAGCAACTTGCGAAGACGGTAATTCATCCATTGAGGCCTCGTGCCTTGAGTGCGCTTTACCCTGCTTTTTCACAGACTTAGATTTACGATAATGGTGAGAATGCTGACAACTTTCTAGATTTCTGAAACCTCAACAGAACTCGTCAAACAGAGCTTGACTACCTCTTCCACAACCACTGAGACCACGACTGTTTCAGAGTCGGTCTACCAAGATGTTTTCTTCTCGGTTATTAGGTCGTCGAAGACTGTTGAGGCGAGTACGATCGCGCTTGCAAAGCAGCTCAGCGTTAGCTACATAGAGCAGCGCAACTGGTCTGCTGCCATCAATGTCATCCACACGACATTGCAGCGGACTTGGTCTACCTTCCTGTCAAGCTCCATTCAAGACGTCACCCTGACCTCTACATTTACACAAGAGTCCATCGAACTGGTCGAACGCCTTGCCGAGTGCTACATGCACACGAAGCAGTTGGAGAAGGTCGAAGACACTTACAAACGGTTCTTCCAAGCCGTTTCAGTCACGCAGACCGTAGACAAGGCCATCTTTGAAAGGGCCAAAACTCTCCTGGTGTCTTTTTACGACAAGCATGGCTACGCGGATAGTGCGATCAGCGTTTTTCAAGACATACTTGTGGCGTATCGGACCAAACTTGGGCCTGGGCACGAATTGACCATTCAGACACTGTACATCTTGGCCCGTAGATGTCAGAGCCACCCACGGAACCACCCATACTGGATTGAGTATTATCTGCAGATCATCACAACCTTGAACAAAGACTCTGATATCTGCCACAAGGACGCTTTGGACGCCATCATTGTCGTCACCGAGACGTACTGGCAGGATCGCCGATATGCTGAGGCTGTCACTGTGTATCGGGTTCTGTGGAATACTTACACTCGCAAGACCAAGGAACACAAGGTCTTCAGCGATGCGGCTTTCGTCCAGAAGTTGTATGAGCATTACTATCAATGCCTCGAGGAAACCAAGGCCAGCTGGGAGTCCTTGTATCAGGTCACGAAAGAGCACCGTGAGACATCCATCGTTGCATTCGGTGCCGAATCTACCATCGCGGTCGAAGCAACACTGGCCCTCGCTCAAGTCAGCCAGCATAGCGAGGAGCACATTTCCCAAGCAATTTCACTCTACGAGGAGGCGTCGAAGTCCAAGATTACAACAACTAGGACTACAGTCAGCGAAGTGAAGCAATCGCTTTCGTCGCTCTACGTCCGCCAGCTTCAATCGCAGTCCTCTTCGACCTTCAAGGCGGAAACTGTTCAGCGCGCCATAAGCATGACCCAGGAGCAGCTTACCGAGTCTACGAGCAAATACGGGTATTCTCACGAGTCATCTCTTACCCGTGTGAAGGAGCTTGCCATGTTATACCACCGTCAACAGAAGACGGACGTTGCGGTCAAGTCGTTGACAACGGCTTCCTCGGAGATCATCACCAAGGAGACTTCATCGCAAAAGCAGATCGAGTCTGCCGCTTCCATCGCGTCGAGTTTTTTTGCCGTCGAACAGACTAGTGCCGCGCATAGCTTCGTCGAAGAACTGCACCGTCAGATCATCGCGAAAGACTCTCGCTATGCTTCCAAGTGGTCTTTCGATCTGACCACAACGAACCGATCTGCTTTGGCTTTCCTGGCATCGCTGCAATACCACCTACGCGAGGACCTTGCTATCACCTTTGCTGAAGTCATGGCCGATCTAACTATGGAATACATCTATTTTGAGCAGTTCAGGCAAACTCTGCAGAACAACGAAAGTTTGAAAAACATTCTTCTTGCCGCCGCTCCGCTTCGGTACTTCCTGCGCCGCAGCAAGCAGGAAGACATGGTCGCAGTTGTTGAGGAGCAGGCTGTTGGACTGTTCGTGAAGCGTGACGCCTCGGACCTTAATACGCTCAGCAAAGAGTCGCCTCGAATTTTCATTATCGGCATCCTGGACCATTTGGGCAATGGCAGGAACAAGGACTTTGACCGATGTGTCATTCTAGCGAGCAACAATGGTGTTTCCAAACTCACCAAAGCCAAGAAGTTTTCGGAGGCCTACGACATCGCCAATCTCGGATTCATGTACGCCAGCAAGTATGACGGGTACAATGGTCCGCGGTCCATCAGCTTGGGTTTCAAGCTTGCATCGCTCCTGGTTGGCCGTGATGGTGAGAAGACCTCCGACGCTGCTCTCCGCAAGAAGATGTTGCAGCTCTCGAATCGCATTGTCAAGAAGATCATCGACATCAGCAAGAAGCGGAACATCAACTTTGCCCAAGTGCAACTGTACGAGCTCAGCCACCTTTCTGTTCTGCTTGGAGAACAGCAAGATTATGAGACGCTCGAGGTAAGTTTTTCCGATCAAAACATCCCCTTCGAACAAGACACTAATACTGCGCGCAGTGGCTGCTCAAGACCCTCTGGAACACCCGTGACGCTCAACGTTCCTGGCCTGCAGAGGTCCTCCTCAACCTGGGCCGCCGCCTCATCTGCGCCCGGTACCTTGCAGGCCATTCCGTCAAAGCCATCCGCCTCTGCGAAGACATCGCCTACAACATGCGCCGCGCCCACGGACCTCGCGCCCCCGTCACGATTGAGACCTATGAGCTGCTCGCCCAGCTATACACAAGCACGGCTCAATCCTACCAAGCGAAGGCATCTTCAGAGAAGACTGGCCCCCTCGCACAGGAGTACTTCAAGAAGGCCGTCGGTGTGCACGAGGACATCCTGCGCCTCATGGTGCACGAGCATGGATCTGGCGGTGGCGACGACTCAGACGACGAGCTGGATACGGCCGCATACCTGCTTGCTCGAGAGGGCGTCAGCGTCAGCAGCCAAGACGGCAAGCAGGACGACTCCCACGACGAAGGTAGCATCGACAAATCCGCCATCGCGCTCCGCCACCTTCGCCTCTTGAAGCTAGCGTATCAGCGTCTAGGTGGCTGGCCCAAGCCCTACGATGAGTACGAGCATCTGAATGCGCAGGTCTTCCGCGAGTTCGGCTCCGATCCCAAGTGGAAGGGTGCACAAGGCATCGAAACTTGGGATGCAAAGGCATTTGGCTCGGGCAAGGCCGAGTCGGAGGATGGCGCCTTTACTGGGATTCAGGACTGGGGGTTCGGAAGTGATTCCATGCTCTTGCAGGCACAAGGCCAGCGTCAGAGCAACGGGGCCAATAGTTTGAACAATGGGGCGAATGGGCTGAGCAATGGAGCCAATGGGTTGATCAAGGGGTCTAATGGTTTGGCGAATGGGTCGAATGGTTTGGCTGTTGGGAAATTGCGAAGCCAGCCTGCGTGAAGCATCAGTGGTGCTGTTGTGCAAGAGATTGTTATCGTTTTCCGTATGTTGTTGGAATGTTGTATCTTAGCCCGAGAATAGTTTGAATTTAATGGCAATGGGTTTTCTTTAGTGAATACGTCCGTCCCTCTACCAGCGTATATTTTGCGGTACTGTATGAAGATGTATGCAGCGGACACCCACGTTTACAATGCAGCCAGCACTCATTCTATGATATCATGAAGACGATATTTCTTAGCAAGTCACCTCGTAGCTGAGAAGACACGTTGCAAACGTTTACAAGCAAGTTGAACCTTCCCAATATTACAACCCTATCTGAAGGCCATGCAGTTGATTGTTACGCTCTACTATCCAGCACCGCTGAGCCTTCTCTCTTACCTTAACCAAGCGTCCAAGGGCACCAATATATCGCTTCATCTGCACAGCAGGTCTACTCTACAGGTCTTCAAACTCAAACCTGACCAACAACGTGCACGTTGTCTCATGTCCCTTCAAATCCAACATGCGAATGAAGTTCCAACCTGGCGCGACATATAGCAACCGAACCGCCGCAACCGCGAAAAGTGGATTCCTCGCAAAAGAATCGTCAGATTTGACAAGCAGACGCAAAAAAACTAGTTCATTATGGTCATATTCCCATTCGAGCGTTTCGTTCCAGAAAGGATCGTTGGCGGGCGGGTTCTCTTTGTGCAGGAAGTTGGTGAGTTTGTGAGGTTTGTAAGGGGCAGTTTTGCGTTTTGGAGGGAGATTGTTGAGGTCGTTGGGATGGACGAGGGTGCATGTCAGGTACGGTTTGATATCGTCCTCGCGATCGCCGGGAAGAGGGACGTCTGTTGCGCCTGCGATGTGCAGTCTCAATCTCTTTCTCCCGCCGGTATTAAGATTGCCATCGCCCCCCGTCCTCAACGCCGCAGGTTTTAATACCCAGCCGCCAGAGCCAGCCATAAGAGCTTCATTGAGTTGCATCGACGCGCCGAAGGTCTGCCAGTTCAATGCGCAGATTTGTGCCCCGAGACCCCAGAACGGCACAGGGGGAAGATTGCGGGATGAAATGCGCGATCCTTTGGGATAGACGCGCATGAGGTGCTGTGAGTTGTGTTTGGCAATTTTGGCGCTGGCGGCGGGCATTAGGGCCTTCAAAGCACTCTCAGAGACGTTGATGAGGTGATGGTGAGGCGCGTTTTCGAGCGCGTTTTCGTACCAGGAGTTGTTGACTGGCTTGACTGATTGCGCATAGATGCCTAATTCTGCGAGCTCAGGGACTATGGTTCCGGCGGTGGCGTTGGCAGCCTTTTTCTTCTCGCGATACGCTTGATGCGCTTGCTTTTCCTCCTCGTCTTCCGAAGAGCTACTACTATCGCTAGAATTTTCTTCGTTGGGGAGATGGTACTCGACGATAACGACCACTTTGTTGCCGAGTTCAGCGAGAGTGACATGTTCGCTGGACCCCTCCTGCTCAAGTGTGCCTTTTTCGCGTACGGCGGCGCTTAGAAGGCGGTGACCGAAAACCTCTTTCATAATCTGAGCAAGGCGGCGTTGGCCATGGGCGTCGCAGTGATTCTCCAGCGATATCACGATAGGGGCTGCATTCTTCTCCTCGGCAGCTTCCTGGTCGACCACTTTGCTGATGGTTTCGCAGACTGAGCGGAAGGGGATGTTGGAGACCAGGGTCCAGCCGTGGGTTACCTGAAGCGCAAGTTATATACTATCAATCTTCGGGCTTGGACCGTAAACATGATGCTCACCTTGGGTTCATCCTTGGTGTTCTCATCATCCCACGCATCGATCTCAACACACCTTGACCCCGTACGAAGGGCAATTTCATAAGCCGAAGCATCGCTCTCTCCATACAGCTGATGAGCCATCAGATACGTGTTATGGCTCGAACTGATGTAATAATCGGGAAGCGGGTGATTGCGATCCAGCACGTCGGGCGGTACATTGATATGCGGTCTGTCCAGCAGCTCTCTTAGCGCAGAGGTTGGCTGCTCCTGACTTAGCCCAGCTTCGGCCTCATTCAACACGCCCTCTTTCACGAGGAATGATTTGAGCGTATTGCTGACTCGCAGCTGGTTCTTGGTAATGGCGGACTGGCGTGCGGCGTGACCGCCGCCTGCGACGGTGCCGGCATCGATGGCTTCGCCCTTGTCTTCATCGTCGACGGCTGTTTTCTTGGACTTTGAGAAGGGAGACAGCTTGGCGATGCCTGAGATGAGTTCCGACATGGTGGTTTAGGGCGGGTCTGTGGAGGTGGTTGGCGATAGGGCTGAGGGGGTTACATGTACGACGATGACGAAAGAGGGGTTGTCGTCGTGCACAGGGCTCCCTTGGTTTGTGGCGCTAGACCGGGGCGCGATTGGCATTGTCGCCTCAGACGCCGCTGCAATACAAATAATTGCTTTCCTGCCAAAGAAAGCTCGGTGATTGTCTTCGTTGGACTAATCTACTATCCAATGGAAGCATGATTGATCAAGAGCTGAGCCATGTGGCTGCCGTCACGTCCGTGCTTCTTCACCGCCATGTACCTAGGTACCACCATCCAAACTCGCGATATCGGACTCTGGCCGTTATGGGAGGAACTGTGTAACTGGAAAATTGACCATCTGCTTCCCCCGACTCCACGCTGGTCCAGCTTGTTGGAAGCATCGGTGCGTTCGCGCTTGCTGTTCACATATAATTCGACCCACCAACCAATGCAGGTAGCATAAAACCCCGACACTTGACCGTCAATTCCGGCTCCGTCACCACAAGTTCAGATGGATCCTACCACTGAGTCGCCTCCCTCGTTATACAGTCGGTCGTCAACTGATCCGTCTCACGCTCGCCTAGTCCTGGCACATTGGAAAACTACAAAGAATTCCACCAGGGTCGTCGTTGATGGGACCTCGTTAGCCCTCGCCCATGCAACCCTGGTCGGCAAATACAATGCCTCTGTCAGCCTATCAGACGAAGCTGGGGTCCGGAAAAGGATCGACAAGAGCGTCGAGATATTGGACAAGCAGCTAGCTGGGGGACGCACCGTGTATGGAGTCAATACCGGATACGGGGGAAGCGCGGACGTGCGATGCGAGCCACAGGAAATGCACACGCTTCAACAAGCCTTCCTCCAACACCTTAACAGTGGCGTACTTCCCACTTCTCTACCAACTAGCGGCATTGAGCTTGCGCATTCGCCCTCACTTAACCAGCAATGGGTGCGGGCTGCCATCTTGATCCGCGCCAACTCAGTTACAAGAGGCCACAGCGCTGTACGCTCCTCTACCATCATCACGCTTTTGGAATTGTTAAACAATAACATCGTCCCGGTCATCCCCACTCGCGGAAGCATCTCGGCATCGGGAGACCTTTCGCCCCTCTCGTACGTCGCCGGTATGCTAGAAGGAAACCCGAGTATTTACTGCTGGTCCGGTCCGGGAGAGAACAGACGCTCACTTCCAGCATCAGAAGCCCTAGCTACACTCAACATTGACCCGGTAAGATTCGAACCCAAAGAAGCCCTGGGGCTTGTCAACGGAACCGCAATATCAGCCGCCGCAGCTAGTCTAACGTTAAGCTCTATGCACAACATCCTCGCCCTGAGTCAGCTGCTCACAGCCATGAACGTTGAGGCAATGCTCGGAACAGCCACCTCCTTCGCACCCTTCATCTCGCGCGTCCGACCCCATCCAGGCCAAGCCCAAGTCGCATCCACCATACTTTCGGCTCTCAGAAACTCCAAGCTAGCCACTGGCCTGCTTGAAAGCCAAAACCACGCCTTAGCCCAAGACCGATATTCTCTTCGCACCGTGCCCCAATGGCTCGGTCCCTTCCTTGAGGATCTCCTCCTTGCAAATAAGCAATTAACGGTAGAGTTAAATAGCACGACCGACAACCCCCTCATCGACCCTGAAACGGGCGACATCTACCACGGTGGCAACTTCCAAGCCGTGTCGGTGACATCGGCTATGGAGAAATGCAGGCTCGCAGCGCAAGCAATCGGTCGTATGCTCTTTTCGCAGTTCACCGAGATGGTAAATCCAGCGACAAACCGCGGACTGCCCCCCAATCTCTGCGCTGATGAGCCCTCAACCAGTTTCACAATGAAGGGTGCCGATACCAACATGGCTGCGTACATGTCCGAGCTTTCTTTTCTAGCAAACCCGGTTCACAATCACGTCGTTTGCGCGGAAATGGGCAATCAAGCATTGAACTCACTTGCCTTGGTCAGTGCACGATATACGGATTCGGCGGTGGACATACTAAGCATCATGTGTGCGTGTACTTTGTATGGCGTCTGTCAGGCGCTAGATTTGCGAGCTATGCATCGGAGTGTTGAAGACACGTTGCAAGCTTCTCTCGACGCAAGCACAACGGAGATGCTACAAGCGCTCAACGCCTCCCCAGAAACGCAGACCAAAGCGAGCAACAAAGTGTGGCAGTACGTAAAAGGCGAGCTAGGCAAAACGACAACACTGGACACGAATGATCGCTTCAAAACGATTATGCTCGGCGCCAAAGTACCGCTACTCGAGATCCTCGGGGAAACCGAAGTGCAATCAACGAACCTATTATCCCACATTCGACAATGGACCGAAGCAAACATCACAACCTCCATCAACCGCTACACCACCATCCGTGCCTCATACCTAACAAACGGCGACGCAAGCCCCCTGCTTGGCCGAGGATCAAAACGCCTTTATCGCTTCATCAGACAGGATCTCAACGTACCCATGCACAGAGGCGTGATCGATCATCCGACATACCAATCGCCAACATCTTTTTATGCGGCATCGGACGGGAGCGGCAATGGGATGGCGATTGATGGGTGGAGGAAGAAAACAATTGGACACTGGATAAGCACCATTCACGAGGCTATCAAGACCGACGGTATCATGGACGTGGTGGTTGAGTGTTTGAAAGAAGGATTAGACGATGACTCGTCGGTGGTAGAGTCGTAGAAGCTGGGGAAATGGAATGGGAGAAAGAGTTTGTACTGAGGTACAATGTGGTTGTATGGATATTGGTCTGTACTCGGAGAGTCAATAAAGAAAAATGCATACATATCTAAGGCATCTTGATACCGTATGGCCTTTGCTCAAAGGGCCGGCTAACGATATTGAGGAATTCAATGGGACAACAAGAAACAAGATGGCCAAGAAGGAATGGAAGTTTACGAGTTTGGATACTCCAATTTCACAGAGCCGCTTGTCCAGACCGCGAATAAGCTTGCCTTGCTTGGGAATGCATTCGCAAGCATCCCACTCATACAAGTGGTGAAACCTGCCCACAAAAGGCACATACAATGTCTCAGAACCCCTACAATATCTCCATAACCCACAACGGCCAAACTTAGTAGCGTGGCTGGGCACCAGGGTAAGGCGCCTGCCCTGGGTATGCACCAGGCGGCCTCTGCTGTTGATTTTGCGGAGGATATCCAGGCTGCTGTTGGCCAAACTGAGGTTGTTGTTGAGGGTAGCCCTGAGGAGGTTGCTGTTGATATTGTCCAGGGGGTGGGCCCTGACCGCCATAACCCTGCACAGGCCCGCCATAGCCCTGCGGAGGCCCGCCATAGCCCTGCGGAGGCCCGCCAAATTGACCGGGACCTGCTGGGCCGCCGAGACCGGCTTGCGGCGGACGGTTCGCCTTCTCGTCCTTTACGTCATAGCTGGAGTCGATGGCGCCAAGCAGGAGCTTCACAATCCAAAGTTCAGGCGTAAGATCTATAGGCGGTTGCGCATGCATCATTTCCACTTGCTCGTTCTCGAAGTTACTCGTGCAGTCGACCATGGGGCCAACTTGCGGGTCTTCGTCGAGCTTACCGAGGAACTTCCTCGCCTGCTCGTCGTTTCCAACTTGAGCGAACTCGAACGCGAGCGCACCCCTTCCGTACTGGGTGCGACTAAGAGCATCGACCGCATTACGGATATTGTCGAAAACAGCGTTCTGTGGTTCACCAGCTGGCTGACCATCGGTAACGGTGATGACCAAGACGGGTTTCTTAAGCTGGCCGGATTGTGCCTTGCTGAGTACTTCATCGATGACTTTCCTCTTGAGCGAAGTACCCATGGGCGTGAGTCTGAGGCAAAAATGAGCAGATGCACCAAAACCAGTTGTTCCTTGAGGATACTTACCCCTTGAACTGCACTCCCCTCATAACGTTCTCGATCTGGGCTTCAGTTGCAATGCCATCCTGAAGCGAACGTCCGTTATTGTCACGCATTTGGGAGAGGTCGGTGTTCATGAAACGGATGGAAATGCCATCTTTATCAAAGAGGGTAGCTGCGAATGCGACACGCTCGATAATAACGCGCAAGTCCTGGATGCGGCTTCCTTCCTCCTCGAAAGCCATTGACCCACTGTCATCAACGTAAAGATAGATGTCGTAGAGGGCGAGCTTGACGACGTCGTTTGCGACCCTAGATGCATCACATTAGTAACGCGCACCCATATGAGCAGCATACACTTACTCTTTCCCAACACGCCAGCGTTGAATGACTTGGTTGATCAAGGCTGGGGCTTGCTGGGCAATCTGGTCTATGACCGGGGAGTTTGGCGGATAGAAGCTTTGCAGCTGCTTCTCCTGGATGCATGATTGAAGTAGCTGGCGGTACGCGCCAACATCGGCTGCGCTGGGCGGCGCTGATTGAGGTGGCTGGCCATACTGGCCGCCAGCCGGCGGCGCGCCATATTGCTGCTGCTGGCCCGGGGGTCCGCCCTATAATCGAATTTGTCAGCTCAGTGTAAAAAATATATTGCTCTGCTCTGCATGGTCGAGTGATTCAAGTCCGATGTGGCAAGCAAAAACTCGCAAATAATATAGTGAAGGCTACAAACATAGGGCTGCTGGTTCCATTGATCTTGTTGTCCATAGAGTTGTTGTGATGGCTGTTGCCATTGGGCCTGTTGTGGATATTGCTGTTGGTTCCATTGGTTGTTTTGCCCGTAAGATTGCGGGGATTGTTGGTAGGGCGGCTGGACTTGTCCTGGTGGCGGGGGCGGGGGCCTATTATAAGTGGACTGGCTCTGAGGATACGGTGACGATGGGTGTTGCTGAGCATTTGCGGATTGATACGGCGCGGCCACAGGAGGGTTCGTCGGCGGTCGCGGAGCCTGGTACGGGTTAGGCGCATAGTTGGAATAGGGTTGGTAGCCGCCGTAGTTTGCCATGACGTGGCGAGAAGGTCGAAAGGTCGGTGGGTGGTTGGGTTGCGATGCGTCGAATCCAAAAGGATGTCCAAATAGCAAGGGCGGAGGGGGGCGGGGGGCAGGAAAAGGTTTAATTCACGGCAGGACCGAGGCGGCGCGTGAAGTCGTGGACAGTGACGATGCAGAGCAGGCGAGAGAATGGAAGAAGAGAGAGCGGCGTGGAGTAGCTTACCTGGGGTGCCGGTGGGCCGCCTGGGTAAGCCTGATAGTTCTGCTGGCCAGGCTTCAACGCGTTAGCTTAGCAGCGGGTTACAAAGGCCTCAGCAAAGTACGACTTACGTATCCTCCTTGTTGGCCACCTGGCGGAAAGGCTCCCCCCGGAGGCGGGCCCTGAGCGGCGGCGAGTTTCGAGGCAAGGCCCATTCTGAAGCTGCGCAAAGTGAGCCCAACGAGATCGCCTTCGCCTTCGCCTCCTGCCCGTACCCCGCCATCAGGCAGCAGACGTCATGAGGGGTAGGGCGCGCTCAACGCTCAACTCACCTGTGCTCTGGCTCTGGAAGTCGCTGGGTGCGGTAGCTATATGTGTAGCTGGAGCTGCAGGCGATGTAGAGAGATGGTCCAAATGCGCTCTTGGATCGAGTGTGAGTGTGCGGCGAAGAGTCAGCTATTGGGAAATTTGAACTCAGCGCAAGGAAGCTGATGACGACTGCCTTGCCAGCTCAGCCACATACCGGACCCCGCCGTGACAGGGGCCTCCCATTGGCTGGTGCCCATCACTCCTTGGGCGCTTCGTGTTTGAGGCTGTGCAGCGAGTGAAATTGAATGTTTGACACGAACACGAACAGGCGGGGTGCATCGTGCCAATAGCCCAATCTCATAAACGCTTGAGTATGGTAGCGTCTCACACGCATCTTCCAAGCTTGACCTGCAGCGTGGCCGATAATCTTGCAATTTCCCCTTCGGACCATGCACAGCCACGGTCGCTTGCACCCTTCAATTGCGCCTACGTGCACATGCCCGTGAGCCCTTCGACCCATCTATCTCGCAACAGGCAACTCTACGAGCAAAGCGAGTTCGGCAATTCTTGACCGCACCAAGTCTCATTCTGGTTGTGGGTGGGCTACTGACGACTTCCCTAATGTCTTGTTAGTCATCGTGCCTCTGTTAGTGCGTCCCGAGTGTGTCTGCACTGCCCATCTAGACACTTAAATTGGAGTCGCGCTCGCCTTGGTGTTGTCGATGACATCTTCACATAGTCTCATCCACGGTTCCTGTGCTCGCCATCAACTGCCATTTGTCTACACTCCTACGGCAATGATCGTTCCGTCGTCCAGTAATTTTGAGTTTCATGCTAAACACACCGACCTGTCAGTGCCTCACCATTATATAAGAAGCTGACAGACATCCATCAAGCCTACGGACATGGAGTCGAGCCATATGTATTGAATGCGTCACAACACCATCTAGCCATTTCAGATGCTTAACACAGCATGGTCTGCGTGTCATACTTTCCGTTCTACGGCCGAAGACGGTGGAGCCTCCAATGAGAGCTTTCGAACGGCAAGGCTATGTGCGCCTAGAATGGTTGAGATGTCTGTTCCGCTGGGTTCAGATGTTCAGATGCAGGCAGTTGTCGTTTTCCTCCTCGGCTGATCGGGGAATGCAGAGGTCCCAGTTGATATAAGAGCAACACCAACGTCCCCAACTGTCTCCCAGTCACTAGCTCATCATCTCCCAGACACCGTTCAACATCTCACGTTCTTCAAAATGGCTTTTGTCAAGTCCACCGCCTTCCTCGCCTTGGGGCTTTCAGTTTATGCACTCAAAACGCCTCTGCCTTTGGGCTCATCCGACAAAACTGATCCACCATACGACGCGAAGGATTGCCCAGGCTCTGTCCTCCCGTCAGGCTACGGGCCAGCTCCCGACTCCGACACCTCTGAGGCCTTCCTTTGGTACGATGGGTTCACCGATATTGCCATCGCCGCCCACGAGCCCGTCGGCTTCCACAAAATTTTCACCAACGGCAAAGCCTCCATGAAAGGCCGAGACTACCTAGGCTACCATGAACTAAAAGAATACAGCAGCTATACTTGCGCGGAACACTGTGAGAAAACGGATGGTTGCAAAGGCTTCAATATCTTCTTCGAGCGCGACCCCACGGTCGAACCGAATCCAAAATGCAAGAACCCTCCATCCACAACAGTGATCAAGTGCACTCTCTGGGGTTCTTCCGCTAAAAATGCCGCTGCCGCTGCCACCGTCGAGGAAGCATGGCGTGGTGACTTCCGCGTCGTCATCGCCGGCTCCAATGGCTACATCCGCGACAATGAGGAGCAGTATCCAGGCTACAAGATCGAATATCTCGGCGACTCCACCATTGAGGCACTGGTCGACTGTAAGGGCTCGTATACCTACATGGGCCATAAGGCTTACGATGCCACTGCCTACGATGCAGCCCGTTGCGCCAAGGCCTGCTCCGAGCAGACCCAGTATAACATTGCGCACCCACCGTCGGACGGCTCGGAAGCTCAGCTTTGCCATTTCGTCAACTCGTACATCGAGAACAAGAATGGCGTTCCCCAAGCCCATTACTGCGCTATGTATTCCAAGGCTTGGCACAAGGAGCAAGCGACGAATGATGGGCAATATCAGGGTCAGGACCACATTACTATTTCCGACAGTGTTGGGCTTACAAACTCGACTGGCAATCATGACGCTTGCATTGAATAAGCGCGTCGATAAAAGTTTCCAAGTACACAGAGGTATAGAAGGAGACGGCAAGGTGGTTAGTGGTGAACCAACGCGACTCGCTTTTGTATTTGCTATGCAGGCACCCTTAGTATCGATGTAGATAATGCATATGAGACGTCCGCTCTTTCTTCCATCTAGTCTCTCCGAGCGATGTCTCGAGCTCATATTTATCTCTCGCCAAACTGACAGTCCCCATGGTCCGCATCGCCGCTGTTACGCTTTGCAAAACGGCAGTGTCGTCCTATTTCACTACACTAGAGACTGAGAAAGTTTCGTGCGCATATCATCGGCAGGAAACGCACAATCCAATGTGATACGGAGCAAGGAGATTTCTTCGGAGCAGGCATCTCCACCCTGATTGCCATGCCGCTTACCTCGGCCAAACAACGCGACTCCTTCCTACACTACGTAACCCGATCCACACGGAGACCTTTCGGCGATATCACGCCATGATACCATGCATCGAGCGGACTCCCCTCCAGTCCCTTCCGTACGGCCAGTATGTGAAGTCGACAGCATGAAGTCGCGGAAGAAGAGCTCATGAAGCTCCATCGCGCCGTTTTGGCATCTTTGCGCATATCATCGGTCCGAATGGCCATATACGAAATGTCCAGCGCGCTCAAACAGCATAGAACCGTCTCTCGGCCGTAGAATCGAGCCTAGTGGGAGGGCCAGGCAGCCCAGAGCGCCAGTTTCCGGCTTTTGGCGACTTATCGAAGATCGAGGGTGGGCCACGAGACTGTATTTGAGGGATCTTCGATAAATACGGGAATAAAGATGAGGTTGGCAGTATGAACTCCCATTCCATGCACTGTACCCTCGTATATCAACTAACAATCACCACAGCAATCAAGCTCCTCACCCTCACCATCGTCCAAGCCGCCTCTCGCGAGATCCAATCCGGAGAGCATGTGCAACTCGGTTGGCCGCTGCATAATGTACAGTTCCCCGGCTTCAATCGCAAGGAGTTCAGTCATACGAAGGTCGATCTGGGCTCCCCTCTCGGCTTCAAAGCCAGTGGACGACGAACTCTACATAAACACGCCGTCGGGCTCGCAGAGGGATAGTCTAAAGCATGTTGGACACCAAGCGACGGGGAAATAATATAATGGATTGACACATGAGAAGACCATCAAAACCCATACCGACGGCATACACAACTGCTGTGAACCCAGTGGTATCGGAGGGAGAGGTGCGCTAGTGGATTGCTTGAAATGGTATGAGACGACGAAGGGGAAGGCGCCGAATCCGGTATCGAGACATGCGATTCCACGCGAGGAACTAGAGAGACGTTGAGGTAGTAGGGGACAGCAACAAGGCTCGGCGACACCCTCATCGTTCGCAGCCGCTATGTCCGCTGGCACAACAACACCTCCACCTCGGTTCGCAAGGCCGGCACACCGGAAACTCGGTCGCTATCGGTGTGCAAGGCAGTGAGAGGTCTGTTCGCTGGCACTAGGTCCGTCACTTCGCCGCCATCGCTGGCGATACTGTTGCATTTGAGGCATGGCGACCAAACCTTGATGATGGAAGGCGACCAGAATTTGATGAAGGATGGTATCTACATGAGTGGTTACTCGCGCAGTGGGGGACACCGATTGGCGAAATGTGGGATTTGGAAAAACGAGTAAAATCTGTGAACTGGAGCGTCGATATACGTTCTTTTGACGAGTGCGCTATTGTATGTTCAAGGCGGGATCGGGAGTCCGCCGGGGGCTATCGCCATTTTATAAGAGCTCCAACTAGGCTGCTGCGTTCCTGGCTCGGACTTTTGAGCTCAAAGCCACTCCCATCATATTTAAAGACACCAGGACAACCGTGACTCTCTTCTTGTCTGCGAGCCAAGCATCACGATAACCATGTCCACACAAATGGATGGTTCCGTCTCGGCGCGCACTTCCCAACACATCAGAGAAACCTCGCCCGGTTCGGCAGCTGAAAGGAGGACTAAGAAGGCGAACTCGACTGGCTTGGTTCTAGGGCGGATATCTAGCAGGCATAGGCGCCAATCGAAGCGTCAGCACGCCACCTCTCCTCACATGCCTCCCAAGATGGTTTTCACCCAGAGAAAACCGTGTATCGGTGTTTCCATATGGACCGTCCTTTGCATCACAGTGAAAAGGACATGAACATGGCCGAAGGATTTTCGAACAGGCAAGACCGTTGGCGTTCGTGTAACTAGCACAGTAGGCGAAGTAAGGCAGCAATAGTCGTGCCCAGGCGCTAAAGTGCTAAGCCTGGTGGCTGTGGTAAACCTGCGAAGGCGTCATCACCCCATGTTTGTCAGAGTCAGCTATAAAGAAAAACATCAGCCTGCTTATCGCCCCCAAACAAACACACACCATACACAATATAACCCGCTACTCTGCACGACAGCTTCTATATCGTTTGCACCCAACACATTGCATCATTACCGATGAGCGGATATCCAGGACAGAATTACCCGGGCGGTTATCAGCAACCGCCTCCGCCGCAAGGCGGATGGCAGCAACCTCCACAAGGACAGTATGGGCAACCATATCCACCTCCTCAGCAAGGTCAATATCCGCCCCCTCAGCAAGGCCAATATCCACCACCTCAACAAGGTCAATACCCACCTCCCAACCAACAATGGGGTTCAGCGCCTCCTACCTACGGCGCGCCGCCTCCGAATACATATGGTTCGCCACCGCCGAACGCGTATGGCGCGCCGCCTCCGAATGCGTATGGCGCGCCGCCCCCGAATGCGTATGGCGCGCCGCCCCCGAACGCTTATGGAGCGCCGCCTCCAAATCAGTATGCCCCGCCGCCTCAGCAACAGCAGGGCTGGGGTCAGCAAGCTCCTTCACCAGGTCCTCCAGGCAGCTTCCCTCCTCAGCAACCTAGCTACGGTGCCCCTCAGCCCTACGGTGCCCCTCCTTCACATTTTGGTCCTCCGACACAGCCATCGCTCGGCTACGGCCCCATGCAAACTGCCAATATTGACTTTTCGGGAGACGTTAAAGCAATCCAGAAAGCCATGAAAGGCTTTGGCACCGACGAGGAAGCGCTGATTGCCGTAATGGCGAAGAAAGACCCTATCCAGATGAACACGATCCGTACGCAGTTCGATCTACGTCCCAGGAGCAACATGATCGCGGAGCTTGAGAAAGAAACTTCTGGCTACTTCGCGAAGGGACTCGTGCAAATCGCCCGTGGGCCGCTCGCTGGCGATTGCCACACACTCTATACAGCAATGAAGGGGCTGGGAACGAAAGAAGCCGCCCTCGATGACGTGCTCGTTGGCCGATCAAATGCAGACGTCAACGCAATCAAGACCGAGTACCAGAGTATTTTCAAGAAGTCACTTGAGGCCGATCTTCGAGGCGATCTTTCTGCAGGCACAGAGCAGATGTACATGATGATTATCTCTGGCCGACGAGCCGAGGACTCCGCCCCTGTCATTCCCCAGCAGATTGAAGCGGACGTCACAGAGCTCAACCGCGCAATTGGCAACATTGTCAACAAAAACTCTGCCCAAGTCTGCAATATCCTCATCATGCGCAACGACGCTCAGATCCGCGCCATTGCACAAGCGTATCAGCAACGCTTTCATACACCTCTGGACAAAGTTATAAAATCCAAATTCTCCGGACATATGGAAGATGCCCTAAGCCTTCTCCTTGCCCGCGCTATCAATCGGCCCGAGGCCGAGGCAGTGCGCCTAGAAGAGGCCATGGCTGGGTTGGGAACTAAGGATGACTTGCTGGTGCAACGTGTAGTACGCTGCCACTGGGACCAGGGATTTATGAGGCAGGTTGCTGATGCGTACAAACGCAAGTATGGCAAAAGCTTGGTGAAGCGAATAGAGGGCGAGACGAGGGGTGATTACAGGAGGTTGATGATGGCTTGCGTGCAATGATATGCGCACTTGACTATTCCCTCAGCTGGTCTTATTTTTCTTTATCGGGTCTTAATGATATCCCTTTCATTGGATGATGGGACTGCTTTGGACGCGGATGTTCGGCAGTATTAGATGGGTTACAGTTTGATGACACAATCTTTCTTATTGCAACATCAAAAACAATTGTCGTTTCACTGCTCATGTCCATATTCTGGATCAGCACTTTGGCTCTCTCGAACGGCACTTGATTGCTCAATTCTGACTTGGTTATTCAACACTCCGCCCACTTATCCCCTTCGAAAGAATAAAGAGAGAAAGAATTGGCGCACAAGTTTGGTCATGTTAAGGGACAAGTGCCGTTCCGCTCGCCGCCTTGTTATTCGCCTTTCGCCATCCCTCTGCAGTTAGCGTAGGAGGCCAATCCACATACTACTAACTTAGACGAACACCCTAAAGCTATCTAAAAGTTTAACTAGGCATGTACTGTCTGAGTTTGCATTGCTGAGCGTGATACCCTTCAGTACTAATATATACAATATGTTGACGGCATCTCCAACGGTGTACAGTCTACTATATAGGCTCGGTGTAGCTTTTTACCACTACTCTGGCTCTACTAGGCTCATCGAATATCCCAGAGTTTCCGAGTCCAGGAATCAAGCTCTCCATGAGCCGGTTAAGGTGACACGACCTTACAACGACGAAAACACTCGACGACGTGCCGACCGCTATTCCTGCACTGAACCCAGTATCCGCAAGTTGTCAGAGCGAGCACGAGACAGTCTGCAAACGGACTTGGTGCCCTATGTGGTTGGCCAAACCACTTAGTCTAGATATAACAACGCCATCAAGGACTATTAAGACGACGGCGTGAACTATGAGCCGCCTATCGAACTAGTGGGGAGCTACAATGGACTCTCGTTGGAAAAGCCTTTCGGACATTGCTAGGCAGCACTTATGTTATGGGCTCTTATCCCACGCTAATGAATACCGCTCTTCCGCAGTACAGCTGCAGCTTGGATGCGACCAATGAATGCATCAACGACCTGCTCTCGCCAGAGCCTACAGGACATTTCATTCTACCCTTCGACCCGTGTTCTCGACAGCTTAGTCGGACTAGCTCTCGTAAGGAAGGCGAAAATGAAGCGCAGATGAGTTTCAGACTGCTTCTTGAGCGTCTCCCTCAGAGGCTTATCGCGCATCACGGTGAACGATCAATAGGACTATAATTTCCTCTATCGAGATCTGGGGTTCGGAATAATCATACAGAACAGCGCGGCGGATTTGTACTTCAGATACGCTTATAGCCGCCCAGATATCAAAGTCCAAGTCATCGAAGTCCCCGGATTTGATAGCCTTTGGCCCAGATCGCTTCGCTTTGTTCTCGAATTCTAGAGCGTGGAACTCGGCCGCCTATCCCTACTGGCCTACAACATGGAGTATTTCCACATTCCCAGAGGGCATTGAGCTTCAGCCAACACATTGCTACCAGCTGCATGGCTATGGTTATAACTACGGCTTAATGAGAGTGACTTGTATATCTTTTGATAAGAAGCGGCGTTCTTGACTCCTCCTTACTAGTACCCCTTATTTTTACGACGGATACAGCTGCTTTCTTAACAACTTTCTGCATCCCATATATCAAGTTGGCGTATCGCGCAATACATGGGTGAAAAAAGAGGCAGATAAGCGGAGTATACAGCGCTGCTAATACATCCCACAGGAAGATAGAACCTGTCTCCCCGCATTGTTAGCCCTCGAGGTAGACCAGCGCTTATACCAATAGCTGAAGTAAAGATGACAACTAAAATATAATATAAGATACCGGATATCTTCTTATCTCTATTCTAAGTAGAATATAAGCGATCTAGAAGACGCGTGCGCAACAATGCAGGATCTACGTCGCCGCGCACATCTCAACACTACAACCTTCGACCAACCATGAGCATCCTGCTACAGAGAGGTCGATTGAAAGATCAGCGCAGGGATATACCACATAGCGAATATCTAAAATTGCAGCAAGTTGTACGCTAACAACATCGAGCGTATCACTCGGCCGACGGCGTGTTGCATAGCAGATCAATAACGCGACTAGGCAAGGCGGTGGCGACCTAGACGAGCAGCAGCCAGAGCAACAATAGTCGAGGCGACCCGTCTATGCAGCAAGGATCGATATGTGGGCAAACGAAATGGCGGTGTGGACTGGGTTGTTGAAGTGCAGAAAATCCAAGCAAGCAAACATACCATCAGAACAAAGACGAGGGTACTGATACGCGCTAGCTAACTGCTAGCAGATGATTAGCCAGTCCTCAAACATTGCCAGTTCTAAACATATGATACCATCGTGGTAGAATGCCCACGCTGTTATCGTGCAGCCACAAATTCCCCTTTGGAAGACCCTGCCCAGCCAGGCCCTTAAACTCTCTACTCTCTTTATACTCTCTCTCAGGCATCTCATACCTTTGGTCACCAAGTTCTTAGCAAAAAATCCCCAGCCAAGCTCTTGTATTGAAGCTATATAATAACTTACACCGTCAACCACGGCGCCTTGGAGCTCTAGTCCTCTGCATCTGGCTATTCAGTATTAACCTTATGCCGCTGCCCCCGGTACACCCGACAACGTGGTGACCTCTTGAATTTGCGTGTTCTCGTACCAAGAGCGAGTGCCGAGGGGTGAGAGGAGACTCAGAAGGCGGGAGCGTCGGGGAAAGGTGGATGCGTGAGGAGACCCAAGGACGCCTGGCGGAATTTTTGGTAGATGGAGTGGTGTTGAGTGAGAGTGTGGGATGAAGCGGGGAGGGAAAGGAGACAAAGAGCAAGGATCAGGTGCGAAAACAAGATGTGGAAGTAGAAGTGCAAGATATGAATAGACGAGCTCACAAATTTTAGTTCCGACACATTCGGAAGCCTGGTAGTACTCGCTACTTGAGCTAAGACATCTTGCTGGGAATGCTTATCCGTATGTCGCGTGCGGGTAGGGTCTTGCAGCCGTAAGGGATCACGTAATGTTACGAAAAGGAAGAGAAGAAGATTTGATGACAAGATCGCTTCATCGTTACTACCAGTAGATTCGAGACTATGCATCATCGCTTGCACGCTCACTCGCTGTCCTATTAGGTCGCTTAACTCAAGTCAGTCCATACGCACGATCCCACGAGCATCAGTCCAAACCTAGCCAAAAAGTATAATACAAAGGGTGGGTCCACAAGCAAAATTGGTTGGGCGAACTGTAAATAAGAGTCCTGTCTATCCTCAATCCCATCCCAAGACAAGCGGCTAGTTTCCGTCCAAGTTGGACAACAAAGAGGCAAATGGCGAACGAGACGAAGGCGCCGACACCGTTTATGATTTGAGAGGTGCTAGACCGTTGGTCGGACGGCGCTACCTTTCTCGTTGCTTCAATGGAGCCGTCCGCGACGCCTACCTCTCCGCTCGTAGTGTGATTCGGTCTTCCTGTTTGCACTCATCTCGTTCAGAACTTGTCGTGGTGGCGATAGACATCCATGGACTGCTTGTGGCCCTGCGTCGTCTGCCAGAAGTCCAAGCTCGCAATGGTATCGTAACCTAACTCGTCTTCATATGCATAGAGGATCTGATTTATATTAGTAGTGGGCCGTATAGAGTACAGTGTAGAACTCGCCTCTCTCGTAGAAGTATGTAACCACCTGATGTTCTTCGCTGTGATAATATGAACCAGCCCTCCACTTTCCATGTGCCGGATTTCAATAAAGCTTGGCTCAAAAGCAAGAATGTATGGGTGGAAGATGGCAAAAGCTTGGGGATTGCCTTCCCAGGTGATTCTCCAATCTGGCCGCGCGCGCCAGCCGTTCCGGTTAACGAAGAAGGAATAATCGGTGTAGCATAGGAGAAACTCGCTAGCCATGCGTTCGATATGGATGGGCTTAATGTTCTCCTTCCTTACAACGAAGTCGAGCGAGGTATCGGCTTGATCTAGAAGAGACTGTGTTTCGAGCGTTTCAAGACTGACAACCTCGAAGCCACGCGCACAGCCAACGCACAGCTTCGAGCGCAGGAAGTGTATCGACGTCGATTCCGTAGGTATGTAGAATTCTTTGTACGGCTTGAGTTGATCCTGAGAGGTTGAGAGCATCTTTGCAAAGCCCGATTTCCTTGACTTGCTGGCCATATTTTCTTTTGGTTCATAGACCTTGATCGTCGTGGAGAGAGCGGATGTTTTGACGGAAGCAACGAGTTGTTGCCCGAGGCATATGCCCGCTTTGAAGAAGTTGGCGTGGCAGATCTTCCTAGGCCGTTTGACGATGGCTTGGGTTTCTTCGGGATCCAGAGCTTCCAGGGAGTACGAATACAATGTCTTATCAGCCAGTACGAGCACGATGGAATGCTGTTCGAGAACATCGATCTGTGTGACAGCCTTGCAGTCCAACACACGGCGCGGTTTATGGGAGGCGTCCTTGGGCTTGCGATCAACCACATATATACCGGCATCCGTACCAAAGGCAAGTTTACGACCACCATCTGCTGATTGTTAGTAAAAGTAATACTAAGAGGAGGGAGTACCAACCGAGTGGGACTGAGCACGTCACCCTCATTGCAGCAGAAAAGAAACCTTCGTTGAGAATAGACTGCGTGAAGATGTTGCTTCTGTCCTTCAGAGTCCGTTGTTGTGAATCGATGTGTTCCATCCACTTCTGCTGAGAGATCTGCGTGCTCGCGTATAAAGTCTGTTCGTAGCCACCTTTTCCGAGGTGCTTGAAGGTGATAGGATAGCCTTGCTGTTTGGCGGCGTCGCCCTTTGCTACGTTACCCATCAGATTCGCCGAGGGCCGCTTCGCGATTCCTAACTTAGGAATCACCTCATCCATCTGACCGATGACGAGAAGTTCAAGCGGTATTGGCTTCTTATACACTTTCTGCTCTTCGCGCTTGTTGACGGTCTTAACGCGAACAAGCAAGATAGCATGGTCGAAAAGATAGCATGTAATATCTCCAGTGGTTTCAGTCGGACTCTTCTTCAAATTGCCCTTGAAGACTAATTGGCGGTTCTCGTCTGTGAGCTTCAGGTCGACGTATTCTCCAGGGCGGAATTTTAGATCGCGGTTCAGCTGCATCAGGTTGAAGTGGTTCTCAGCTTTCCCAGATTCCACATTGACCTTAGATAGCGTATCCTTGATCATCTTGATCGCCACTGGTATATCTTTCTTATCGGGGTTGTCGTCTGCAGTGTACTTTGCAATGTTCTCAAGCAACAAGGGATACCTCGCTAACCTAGTAGTCGGCTTCGTGAGGTACCCATTAAGTTCCAACTTTCTCGACTCTTTCATTCTTTCGACCTCGTCCACAAAACGCGCGAACTGGGCGTTGGTACGCTTCTCGTGCTCGAACTCGTATTTTCCAAACAGTTGGTTCGCGCCGTATTTGATGAAAGGCGAGAAATGCGGCACATACTCTAGGAAAATGTCACCGATTGAGTGTACCACTGGTCCTTTTTGCTGCCGTCGCGTGAGAGCTTCCGCCATCCGAGAATTGATCATATAGACTTCTTGACAGTTGGAAAAGACCGTCCGGACGAATTTCTCGCGGCGGTGTTCAGGAATAGGCGATGTGTTGGGATTCCGCAAAGGCTTCATCCAGAAATCCCTGAGGTACTCCAAGTCTTTGACAAAGTCGCGCTCGGTGTACATTAGTTCCGATATAACTTCCTGTCGCTTCTTCTCCTGGTCCGACACACTATCCGCAACCTCTTTAGAAACTGTGTTGATCCAGAGCTTCTGTTCCTCTCCACTATCCTCGTGCAAGCTTGTATGCGACTCGGCACGCTTGAGACCGGGCTGGGGTCTCAAGTTCAGCCGAGCTTGCTGCTCGAGACGGCGCGGACAAGCGATTGAATAGCACAAGCGGTCCCGGGTACAAGTGGGTGAGTAGCATTCAGTCAAAAGCGTGAAGACTCCGTTCACCTCTTCGGCCTCCTCCATCATAGTTTCTCGGAACTGATAGATCTCGTTGGTAGAATCACGCAGCCTATGCGCGTAGGTGACATCGTGGAAAAACTTTTGCGCATCTAGGGACCTGCCCAAGAGCAACGCCAGATTACGGTCTGTCGTCTTGATGATGTAGGCAATTAGGTCCACCGCCTCGGCTCCTGTAAAGGCACTCTTGTAGACTAAGCCATCCTTCTCCTTCTCCGCAAGCCCGATGCGGTCCTTGAACACCTCCCCTACACGAGATAAGAGAGCCGGGTAAACCAAGGGGGAGCGACGCTGAGCGACAATTGCAGTTTGACCTTGGCCTTGCTGAGACTGACTGGATGCCCTGTTGTTACTAGTCAAGGTCTGTGTAGAGCTTGGCCGCGTTCCTGATGAGCTCATAGTGTCAGTGCGTTCCGAAGGCGCCGCAACTGTGGATGCCATGGACATGGTCCGCGTTTGTGATATGCTGCCCTGGCTGATGTTCCTAGACTTATTCCCCGGCCCGCCATATCCAAGTGGAGGGGATGGCAGCTGCTGCTGGTCGTAGGTTGATATCTCTGTACCACCCGATTCTCTTCTTCGATGATTGGGAATGATCCTTCCGCTTGTTGTCTGCGCATACTCACTGTCTCGTGTATAGGAGCTCATGGACATTGTACGTTCGTCAGGCCGTTCGGGAACTATGCGGCCTTGTGCGGTTGTTCTCGCCATGTGGTTCATGTACGGCTGCTGGCGGAATGTATTGGCGGGTGACATGTAGCCCGGGCCCGGTGCATTGAACTGAGGCCGCGAAACCGCAGCCATAGATTGTGAACGGTACTGGTCAGTGTTCAGAGCTGGACCAGGGCCACCGCCGGGAAAGCGTTGCGGGGCGGGCTTGTTAAATGGGGGCTGGCCCGGGGGAGAAGTTCGCGAATCGAAGCGCTGAGGCTGGCCGTACGGTGTGCGCTCTGGCCGAAGCGGTCTGGGGAGATATTGGGGTTGCGGTTGGCGCTGCGCCTGTAGTGGGGGGATCCCGTCTGGTATTCTCTGGTTGGGAGGGTAGCCATTCGGAGGGCCACGGTTTACGTTATCTGGCGGCGGATCGTAGCTCTGGGGACGCTGTTGATCGTAGTTGTTAGGGCCGCGCTGGTCGTACTGTACAGGGGGAGGGCGCCGCTCATAGCCGTTCACAGGCTGGCGCATTGGTGGTGCGCGTTGCATCATGTCCGCAGTCTGGCCCGACATGGTTGCGGCGCGGTCATTCGGGCGCATGGGAGTCTGCGAGGTCATGGTCTGCGAGCGTCCTGCCATAGCCGGGCTGGCCCCGAAGATGTTGGCGAACGCAGCATCCCTCGCGCCCCCAGGTTGCCCATAGTTGGGCGGCCGCGCGTATTCTCTCCCCTGTTGGTTGCCGTAGTCTGCCATGTGGGTTCACTATCATACAAGTCCCTCTAGCTCTTAATGTACATCCGCACACGTCGTCGGTAATGTAGGAGGGGTTTTTGGAGGAGCAATCGCGGCGTAATCCTCACAGGCCAGGGACGGACAAGGGCGGGCGATTGGCGGCTGAGCAACAGTAGAGAGCGAAGGCGTGTCGCTCGCTGGCGATGCCGGTGAAGGACAACACGCTTGGGAGGGGGTCGTGGCGGGCGGCGCGGCAAACAAGAGTATTGTGCTCTCGGAGGTAGGACTATCTCCCTGGCTACAAGCCTGGCGAGGGGTCTGTGCAGCGACTCAGCACTGGCGAAGGATGGGCACCGTTCGGCTGAAGAATAGAAAGAGAGGTGCGGGTGCGTTGGGATGGCGAGTGAGCAGCGCCGGGGGTGACGGCTCGTGGTGGAGGAGAGGTTGCGTGTTCGGCTTGCTCTGCTTGCTGCAGTTGTTGGTGCGGCTTGGCGGGCCTCGGCGGGTTGTTCGATGTTCGTTGCAGATGTCGTTGGTCTCTCCACACCACCATAGCTGCCACCCCGCCCAGTCTCCATCTCCTAGCTATCAGGCGGACGAAGCGCACGCAGACACGATGGACAATGTCTTCACGCCGAGCTTCGCGCCGTTCTTTGGCATGGTACGTCATGATCCAGGCAGCTTCGAACACGTTTGCTAACAGCAAGCAGAGCGGTATTGCATTCGCCGTAAGTTTCCGTCCCATGCTATAGCTACCAAACTAAGCCCTAACTACTACGTCTAGATGATATTTGGATGTGCGTAGTGGAAACAATGCCTCGCCGGCGCGGAAGCTGACTGGATTAGGTGTTGGAGCTGCCTATGGCACGGCGAAGTCGGGCATTGGCATTGCGGGCGTAGGCACCTACAGGCCAGACCTGATCATGAAGGTGCTATTTCCTCTGAAGCTTCTAGACCCTGGCTGATGTTATATAGTGCCTGATTCCCGTGGTCATGTCCGGTATCTTGGCCGTCTACGCACTCGTCATATCAGTCCTCATCGCCAGCGATATAAGACCACCGCCCACTCACTACTCGCTGTATTCCGGGTTCATGCACATGGCCGCAGGGCTGTCGGTAGGACTGTCTGGCATGGCTGCAGGCTACGCCATCGGAATCGTTGGCGACGTGGTACGTACAGCAGAGGTTTGTGTAAGGCAGCATACTGACCTGGGTAGGGCGTGCGCGCGTATATGCGTCAGTCAAGGATCTTCGTGGGCATGGTTCTGATTCTTATTTTCGCCGAAGTCCTGGGGTTGTACGGGTGAGTACCGGTAGCTGCGATGCCAACCACGGTCTGGCTAACCCTGACAGCCTCATTGTCGCCCTCATTCTCAACACCCGGGCAAGCGGCTAGCGGGAGCAGCTGTCATCATCTTTGTACGACTACTTGCTGGAGGGGGGTTGGCACGAGCATGCAGCATCACGGAGTTCAGGACCTGTACCAATGCAATGCAGAGGGAGACGGCGTGGAAGCGGTATTTAGTATCCTTAGCCTTGAAGAGTACCCAATTAGCCTGCAGCCCAGCACCGTGGTTCTCTATGACTTTGACTGCCGAGCATGAACTGTGTAACGCCGACGACGACCTTGGCTCCCTCAGATGATCCATGTCTCCTCGAGGCGTGTGCGGACAGTGATTCCGGCAAATTGACGCAGCCCGAAACGGCGTTTCCAATTGCTGGCCTGTTTCGCAACTCACCACGTGTCGACTATGCGGCAAAATGGTCCAACATGGGGCAGCAGATGGCCGGGGACTCGTACAAGTAGTGGTAAGCCAGCCTTCTCAGCACCGGCCTTTGTTGCAGGCGACTCCCCACGCGGCTGCGTCATCCCTCGCGACGGAGCGCATCCTGCCCTATGTGACCCCCGCCATCCAAGCTACATGCTCCAGCCCTCGACCCCCGACTCTCAAACCTCGACATCCTACAGCCCCTTGCCCATGGTTGAATGAAGGACACATTCGGCCGCTCGCCCGCTACAAGGCCGCCTCTCCCGCTTGCCCTTCCACAAATACACGCTGCGCTGCTCAGCAATGCGCTAGGATAGGAAGAAAGCCGCTGCCCCTCGCCCCTGCTGCACTTCGCGACGACCACCACCGCCATCATGGCCGCCGCCGCCGTGAAGAACCTCCTGCACCACCATCGCTCGCGGGAGCAAGACTCCTCCGACGCCCAATCGACGCACGAGCGCCAGGACTCGGCCATGGACCGCGTCCGCGACGAGGAGAAACACAACATTGCGCTATGGGAGGAGCAGAAGCGCCCGCTTGAGCCGGGAAAGATCGACCAAGATCCGGAGCAGAAGATGGTTGGGCACTCGTCGAATGTGCTGCGACAGGAGGATTTTGAATTGATCAAGACACTGGGCACTGGTGCGCAGCATCGCCGCGGCGCATGAACGTGAATGCTGACGGCGGGGTAGGAACCTTCGCGCGCGTGTGGCTCGTACGGCTCAAGAACGCGAGAAATGGGGACGAGAACAAAGTCTTCGCGCTGAAGATTCTGCGCAAGGTCGACGGTATGCGGGCGTCCTCCTACGGCTGCTTGCGGTTGCTAACGGCCACGTCCCAGTCATCCGCCTCAAGCAAGTGGAACACGTACGGAATGAGCGCAATGTGCTTGCGGGGGTCGCAGGACATCCCTTCATCACCACAATGGTCGCGAGTTTCCAGGACCACGACTCACTATATATGCTTGTCAGCACCGGTTCCTGTTCCTCCAATTGGCTGGGCACCATTGCTAACAGGTCACAGCTTGACTACTGCCCCGGCGGCGAGGTCTTTAGCTACCTACGAAGAGCACGACGCTTCAACGAACCTACGTCCCAATTCTATGCCGCCGAAATCGTTCTGATACTTGAATTTTTGCATGAACGAGAGGGCGTTGCATACCGGGATCTGAAGCCCGAGAACATTCTGATTGATGCAGAGGGACATCTTAAGCTGGTAGACTTTGGCTTCGCAAAGAAGGTGGAAAACAGTGGGTGCATCACATCCGGCGAGGGAGCCTATGCTAATATAGTTAGGGGAAACATACACGTTATGCGGCACGCCCGAGTATCTGGCACCTGAGGTTATTCGGAACACAGGTACGATCTCAAGCGAGACGCGATGGCAAGCATGCTAACGAAGTCAGGTCACGGAACCGCGGTTGATTGGTGGGCTTTCGGCATTCTAGTCTACGAATTCCTCGTCGGCCAACCCCCCTTCTGGGACCAGAACCCCATGAAGATATACGAACAGTGAGATAGTTCCATCGCAGGCGATCTCACCACACATACTGAACACAGCTTGCAGGATCGTCGAAGGGCGCGTCCGCTTTCCCTCCGCTATGTCCTCCGAAGCCCGTGATCTTATCTCCGGCCTCTGCACAGTCGACACCTCCAAACGCTTGGGCAACATCCAAGGTGGCGCATCCACCGTCAAACAACACCCCTGGTTCCGCAATATCGACTGGGAGCAACTGTACTATCGGAAGGTGAATGGGCCAATCGTGCCGCATTTGAGAGGCCCAGCGGATACGAGGAATTTCGATGAGTATGAACCTGAGAGCGGGAACCGGGAGCCGTATACCCAGCAAATGAGTGAGAAGTGGGACGAGTATTTTAAGGACTTTTAAGGGGTAGCGGAGATGGTAGGTGGAAAGGAGTAGGATTATAAATGTAGCTTCGTGATGATGGAAGGCATTGCCAGAGTTGATGGAGAATCGAGAGGAACAATTCTACATCAAGAGGAGGTATACACCTCGGAGAGGAAAGGCAAGTCTCATTTGTTGACCTAAGCCACTTTCAGTATGGCTTTGGGTCATATCGCGTTGCGGATCATGAGTTATGTTGCCACGTTGAATGGATGGCTTACGGAGATACCTGACTGGGGTGGGACGTTGTCATTGAGCCTGCCCCATCACATGAAATTTTTTTGTACATCTCAATGGAGAGATATGTAGTTCTAGTGCGTCTGAATCTCACCACTGAAGAAAACAGTTTCGTTACTCGATCAGGGCGAAGGGGTACTACGTCCGCTGCTATACTGACTTCCTCCACAGGAACTTGCGTCACTCCCACTTCCTCGTCTTCCATGGCCTCCACGCAACACGCCGAAGACGCGGCCTATACTGCCAACAACGACCTTTCCCGTGCTAGTCATCAATCCGTCGTCTTCGCCGTTCCTAGGCCTTCTTTCGTCTCTCTGCCCTTCTTCACTCGCTTGGCGCAGTAGCGTGGGGAAACTAGTAAACGCTTCCTTACTCCGTTCATTCCGTTTCTCCCTCTTCTTAAATATGGTTAAACATGCCTGGCAAACCGCCGTGCTCTGGCGCTCCGCTTCCAAGAAAAGCGACTGTCTTGTGCCGCAGGTGGGACAGGTCAAGACGACTGGTAAGGGCATTGTTTGGGGCGTTGGAGGAATCTTTGTGCGGAAGTCGATGTGTTGGGATGGAGGGGCTTTGAGCTTGACATGGAGGCGGGGAGATTTTTGGAGAGGTGGTTGGGGTGGGCTTGTCATGGACTTTGGTTGATGGCTTAGTGGATTCGGTGAGAGTTGAGATGGCGGCGACGGCGGTGATGGTGGTGGTGGTGACGATTGTTGAGGTTGGCTTGTCGGCGGTGGCGGTTTGCTGCGTGATCGCGGCCGCGGTTTCGTTCGGCGTGGTGAGCGGTTATTGGGAGAAAGCGTGTGGAGGTGAGAGAATGATCTGGGTTGCCGCATGGTTATAGTTTGGACGTGGTAAAAGAGTGTACTAAAGTGATATATTCACCCTGATGCTGGAAAATCCTCCGGGAAGCAGGTCTGCGCCCGATGTCTGGAAATAGCGGTGCGAAGAGAAAGAGAGTCACGGGTCCTGTCGATAAGAGTGGCCTACTGGACGGCGTAAAACGCCAGTACGCAGTACTGATTTCGTAGAACTAATGGTGGAAAGATGGTGATGGTGAGTGGATGTCGAGCCATGCTCATGCTACGTCAAGCCTTGTGATTGGAGTATTGAGCCTTGAGAAGAAGTAGTGAAGGAATTAGGCATTGAAGCCGGAGCGGCGTATAACGCGTTGACGACATGGTGGTGAAGTGGTTTCCGAGCTTAGCTCCGAATACCGTTTGGAGTAACACTCAATGCAGTACGAAACCTTTGAGCGGTGGACAACGAGCCACACTCCCTATACTCTTATATGGAAGCATGATGCACAGCTTTCCTTTCCTTGGCCGTGGTCAATACTACAGAAAAATGGGTCAACATCCAGACTCTTGAAGATCGTTTCCCTTATGATCGTCATCTTCACTGCACGACTGCGGCATCTTGTCAAGGTTAGGTAACTGTCAATACTCTGTGTTCCCAAAATTAGTAAATGTGTCGAACGGCTTTCTTTCGGAGCGTTATGTTAGATTGCCACAGTCGTGCTGTTTGCACATGAATCATGGTCGCATCCTGGCTATCGATCTTTCGGACTAGTCTATGCATGGTCAAGTCCGGTTATGGCGCAAGATGGTTCTGAGAGGTTCCAATCCGCCTTTGGCAACTGATAGACGTTGGGCATATGACTACAAACGGCGAATCGGTATCCGGTTTCCGGGGGTGGGTGCTGCACGACATGTGTCGGTTCGCGGGAGAGTCCCGAGACGGCGTCGTTCACATTGAGACTACATTCGTCAAATTCCACGTAATAAGGTTCCGCGCGGTGGACGCATTCATCCAAACAGCGGCTCGATCAGGCTTTTGGGGGTTCTATCAGGTTTATGCAGGTCGATGAACTTGTGGCGAATGCTGCAGGAGGGCGAGCGCGAAAGGGATGCACGACCGAGCAAGTGTGGCGAAAGTGACAGCTGGCAGAGCGATTCCAGACAGATCCCAGGCAGATCGCTAGGAGACATGGCGTTGAAGACTGGGATTGTCCGTGTATACACCCCGTGTGCGAGACACGTTCGTTCACTGCAAACGAGGCCGGTGGCGAGGCGCAGAGATGGACGGTAGCCTCATTTTAGCAAGCAAGCATCTCGCCTCTCGCCTGCCCAGCCAGAGCTTGGGCAGACGAAATTGAGCGGCAGCTCCGCAAGATCGAAAACAAAAACGGAATCGGAGTCGAATCGAAACCACAATCACAAACACACCACCGTGCGAGCCGCTGCAGAGCCGCCCGTTTCTCCTTGCCCTCTATCACCTATCTCCTTGGCCTCGATACGCTCTTTGGCGGCTTGTTGTTTCTTTGTCTCCTTCGCGACCACCTCCAGAAGGGCATGCGTAGCCGGATGCACGCGCCGAAGCTTAATAACTCTGCGCCACAGCACCGGCCGTTGACGATTCCACAGTCGACGACGAGCTCCTGACGCCTCCCCACGACGCTGGCTGGCGGTCGCCGGCTCTTCGCCGCCATGAGCAGCATGAAGTCGCGCCTCAACCACGCGCGCTCCAAGCTGCTGAGAAGACGCAGCGCCGCGTCGTCTGCCTCGTCGGCGGGGAGCGATCGTGCCCCAAGAACGGCGAGCAGCCTTCGGAAGAGCATCTCGCTCTCCAAGCTGCCCGAAGTCTCTGCTACCGACGTCCCCGAAGAAGACGGCGCGGAAGCGGACCAGAGACTGACCAAGTCGGAGGTCATAGGGCGCGCCGCCGATGCTATACCCAAAGCAACGGAGGGGAGCTTGACATGGAGTGATCGACACAACACCGCGAACACCTCCACGGATCACCATCACCCTCCGCCCGCAGAAGGCCGCGCTGCCTGTCCCACACTCACGCTAGAAGAGCCTACGCCGTTGCCTGCTCCCGTCGGGCCTTCCGAGATATCGCCGTGCGTGCTTGACAAAGCCGTGACAGCAGAGCCTTCCGACTCCGAACGCCCATCAGAGCTGCCGTCGCGGCCTAGCACCCGACCGAGTCCGCCGTCCATCATACGCCGTCAATCGCTCGTTGCGCCCTCGAATGCCCGCGCCATAAAGACACTGCTCGAGCCACACGCGTCTGCTACCCTGGCGACGGGCCCGCCGACCGCAACCGACTACTTCGCCAGACCAACCTTCAGTGCCAGCATGCTGCACCGCAAGATCTGGGTGAAGCGCCCCAATGCGTCGGCGACATTGGTGCAGATACGCGAGGATGATCTGGTCGACGACGTGCGGGACATGATCCTCAAGAAGTATGGCAACTCGCTAGGTAGAAGCTTCGACTCGCCAGACATCACCATCCGGATCCTGTCGCGAGACAGCAACGCGAAGTCGCAGGACCGCACGCTGGGCCCCGAGGAGGAGATGTGCCGGACGCTGGATGCATACTACCCCGGCGGACAGAGCGTCAATGAAGCGCTGATCATTGAGGTGCCCAAGGCGAAGACGCCCAGGCCCTCGCCGCGGGTGCCGTTGTACTACGCCCATCACGACGACTCCCAAAGCCACCAAACCGAATACTTTCCGCCCTTCAACCCCTCGCCGGCGGCCATGACGGCTGTTTCCCACGAGTCTCGCGCTTCCCTCCCCCACGCTCCGCATTCCATCGCGGTGATCCAAACCGGCCAGCTGCCAAATCTTCCTCTACCCTCCCCCGGCAGTACAAGGCGAGGCCACACACGGCCAAAAACGTACCGCCATAACACGGCGTCACCGACAGCACTGACTAGCGTACCTCCCTCGACAACCTCCAACCGGCCGACAAACCGACCACGTCACGACTCCTCTGCCTCCGAGACAAAACACTCTACTACTTCGGGCAACGGCCCTATTCCTACTCCTCCGATTCCTATCGATCCAGCTGCTCGCCAGAACTCTACACCTCCCACTCCCCTCATCTCCTCGCCCCGTCCGGAAAGAGAGCGAAAAGCCAAGAAGAAACAGCGGTCTATTGAACCCCCAACGCTACCTGCTGGCTTGCTGGATGGCTCCGTGCCACCCATCAACGTTCTGATTGTGGAGGACAACATCATCAACTTGAGGGTTTTGGGCGCCTTCATGCAGCGTCTCAAGGTGCGATGGCAGAGAGCAATGAACGGAAAAGAAGCTGTAGAAAAATGGAGAGCGGGCGGGTTCCACTTGGTGCTCATGGACATTCAGTTGCCGATTATGGATGGATTGGAAGCAACGCGGGAGATTAGACGGCTAGAACGGGTAAACAGCATCGGCGTATTTAGCAGTGGGAGCAGTGAAGCGCCCAACAACAGGCTCGGTCTCGACGGTACCTTTGGGAAAGATGTCGTTGAAAGTGACAAGCTCGGTGACAAGAGTCTTTTCAAGAGTCCGGTCATCATTGTTGCGCTCACGGCTAGTTCGTTGCAGAGTGACAGACACGAGGCTCTGGCGGCAGGCTGCAATGACTTTTTAACTAAAGTAAGTCGTGCTATATCACCGTGTGTGCTCCAAGCAGCTAACTCATATCCAGCCCGTCAACTTCGTCTGGCTCGAGCGCAAGGTGAAGGAATGGGGCTGCATGCAAGCACTTATCGACTTCGATGGCTGGCGCAAGTGGAAAGACTTTGCCAACGACTCCGATACAACCGCCGGTACTTCGAAGCTGTCCACCAGCTACTCCAGCATTGCGCCGCGAAACGGCAAAACTAGCCTTAGCCCGACACTAGCAGCAAATGCTCCCAACGGACAAGCAGGGCCGTCTACCTCTAATGGAGTGCCAAGCAGGTCAAAAGATGAGGACCGGAAGGGCAAGAGGAGAAGCATGGGTGTGGTACCTCCGCCAATGCTACCAGAAGAAGACAGTCAAGCCTCGACCCTAGACGTGGATAGCCCTGGAAACAGCTAAAAAAAAAAAAATCTCAGCGTCTCTGGCGAGAGATGCTGCCGAGAGCACCAATGAAGTTTTCCTACCTGATGTTTCCTTCCTTCACAATGCCTGGCTCGCGGTCGGGGCAGTCGTGATGGGCGACCCACGGTTACCGTTTGCCCAACAACCACTTTTGTAATTGCCCACCTACACTACTTAAAGGCAAGAACACCGCACCCTCAGTCTGCAAACAAAAACCCCACTCTCCCCCGGCAAAGATGCATCCATCCACATCTATACTCCCGCTTTCGACCAAAGACCTGCGTACATCACTAGATACCATATCCACGTCAACGGACGATACTTACGTATCTGACCCTCCACCATCTTACACCGAATACGATCGCTTCAGTATCGACAACAATATGGGAGGTATGCATTCAAAGCTTCGGACGCCGGCTATACCGACATCGTCTCCGTCCGCACTGACATCGTCTCCGTCCGCACCGACATCGTCTCCGTCCGCACTGACATCGTCTCCGTCCGCACCGACATCGTCTCTGTCCGTACCAACATTATCTCCAGTAAGTTAAGGCAATATCTCAAAGACAACGCTGACTTCCCCAGATCATGACAAAATTATCCGACTTCCAAGCCGAGTTGCGGTTTCGGCGTTGGTATTGGAGCGTCATGTTCGCCTACATCTTCCTTGCCGGTGTGGTTATGACCATCGTCATAATGGTCGTCACGTTCAAGTACGGGTCAGTGGACAAGACCATTCCGCAAATAATTACGACGACCAAAAAAATCCTACGACCTGAGGAAGACGGTAATTGAGGTTTTTCGGGCTTGGGATCAGTGTCGGAGAAGGCGGGTTCCGCGGGCACGGTTATACCCATCACAGGTTCCCTAAGTTATAGATTGACACCTGTTCCGCTTATGTATATTCCTTCATTGCATCAGATAGGACTTGGATTTCCTTACTTCCGCATCTGATTTATTTGCTAGCGTTCTTGAGCGTTTGAGGTTTTGTTTTATAACTGTATCGCCAGTCTCCTTTGTTAGGCTGATGCAGGTACGGGTCTGCTTTTGCAGGTTCTTTGCGGGACATGTACGTTTTCTCCCCGGCGAACAGTTGGCCTTACGAGAGCCCTCTGAAATGTGCACGGGGGCGTGAAGGAGCTATGGGGAAAGGCGTATTAGGTGGGAGAAGATGCGAGGGTATAGTGCGATAGTCCAGGATGTAATCATGAGATGCATCCAGGGTAATAGTAATTAATCCTACAGGGATAGACGAAGGTCCCGAAACTCCAATCTGAGATATATGGGTGTGTTGTCTAGATGTTCAAATGGTTGGCGCAATATTGACTGGTCGCCGCTCCTTGGTTGCTTGGCCAACGTAAATACCACTAATCCCGATACAGGAAATCGCACACAGACCCTTGCCGTCACATTCGAATATTCCGCACACACCCACTCACTCCCACGTCGCTCGCTCAGAAATGCCGGGGAAACAGGTGTATGGAAAGCGTGCCACGGCGACGACGACAAATGCGTTTGCAAAGTTTATCAGCCCAGACAAAGACGTTGTGTTTGCGGGGGAACAGAAGAAAACTATTGGGAAGCCTACAAGAGCGGCCAGAAGGGATGAGAGGAAGGACAGGGTCGAGCTCGTGGAGAAAGAACTGGCTGATTTGGATCTGGAGACTAACGAGGTGCTCAGTACGAAGGTGGCGGAGAAGAGGAACGGGAGGCCGCGAAGGGTCGTTGAGGATGACAATGGTGTGCAGGGAGTAGAGAAAGCAGTTGATGTTATCATCGACCTCACGGATGAGATGAATACATTAGCACTCAACGGGGACAAATTCCAACCGCAGCTAAAAGAATCGCAGAAGATGAGGAGGCCGCGGAACGCTATCGAAATCGCAGACGAGGTTGCTAGAACAAAGGCGGGTGCGAAAACCGCTGCGATATCGGATGAGCAAACAGCTACGTCTCGGAAGCCTACAGAACGACAAAAGATGCCATCTACCTGTATGCAGGGCCGCACACTCAAAGCCATCGTAATACCTAAGCGGGTCGCGTCTCCCAAAATGCCATTACTTCCTACGCCAGAACCAACACCCGACCCAGAAGATCCTTATACTGCTTATGTCTCACCGCTGCTATCCCTCAGCTATGCCAAGGCCGTCATCACATTTGACGCGTGGTCATCGGCGCTTGAACCGCACTTTGAAGTCACCAAGATCGCGGAGGCTTCTTATTCTGAAGTTTATCGATTGACTGCTACATCCACAACGTCCGAATCTACGAACGAATCTGTGCTTAAGCTAGTTGCGCTAAAACCACCATTAAATTTACCCTTACCCAACAAACCGCGGACGCGCGTAGCTCAGGATCCAGAACGACAAGCGAAGAAAGAGTTGAAAGCTCGAGAGAAGAAAGACCAGTGGAAATCACACGTCGACGATGTGCACTCAGAAGTCAAGCTTTTGCAGAACCTCAACCATATTCCAGGTTTCACAAACTTTAGAGAACTTACCGTGCTCCGAGGCCGACCATCAGCTACCTTTATCAACGCATGGAAAGCGTGGAACAAAACTAGACAAAAAGGCAAGAAAAGCGAGTTTCCAGATCCCAGCAAAAAGACAAGCTACGACGATACGCAGCTTTGGGCCGTCGTCGAAATGCAAGATGCGGGTACCGACTGCGAGAAAGTAATGGAAGTCGGCGGTATCGGCACCGTATGGGAAGTATGGGATGTCTTTTGGGGAGTGTGTCTGAGCGTTGCGAAGGCAGAAGAGACGTGCAAGTTTGAACATCGCGATCTCCATTTAGAGAATATCTGCATACGGTCTTCTCGATCACAGTCGAAAGAAGATCTTACAAGACCCATCATTGAAAATCCGCTGAGACGGAAACTAGGGTTTACAGGCCTAGACACTACTGTCATCGACTATACTCTCTCACGCGCAGATATACTCCCTTCTTCCCTCAGCCTACAATCGTCGCCTGCCTCTCCTGTCTCCGATGCGTTCGCGTCGTTAGACTCTGACCCTTCTACTCCACCGTCAGAGCGAGAAGTCGCATACCTCGACCTTAACAAAGACATGGCCCTCTTCGCCGGCGACGCTTCCGAAGAATACCAGTACGAAATCTACCGCTACATGCGCAGCGCCGTCTTGTACAACGACCCCTTAGGATCCTCGAACTCCGCCTCGCTTCAAGGACTCGATATACCGCGCCGCTCTCCCCGCAAAACACCGCAACACATCCGCTTCGACTCCGATACAGAATCAGAACCACTACCCCGTCCCTCACCTGGCAAGTCCCCAATAGACGACTGCTGCGACCCTCGATCCGATGTATGGCGCAACTTCCATCCCAAAACAAACCTCGTGTGGGCCCACTTTATCCTACACAAACTGCTCGAGCATCTACGAGGCGCGGAGCCGGCGAAATTGTCGACTCAGCAGATTATGCGTAACGTGGAAGCTCGGATAGAAGACTCGGCAAAGGTGGCCAAGAAGGCTTATAAACTGTATAAAGTGCTGGAGCGGGTGAGGGCGTTGTTGGAGCCAACAGCGCTCGCGGGGGAGAGTGGGTTGGGCAGTGTAAAGGAGTTGGTTGTGCTGGCTATCGAGGAGAGGTGGTTGAGGGTTGAGGATGTGGCGGGCTGCTGAACGGGGGGGGGGCCTGGGGCCTCTGGTGCATTGGGTGGCGTTGGTAAAATGGTTTTTGCATTGCGTCGCGGCGTCCTTTTGAACTTTCCGTATGACTGCGATGTCTGTATTGATATCAATACTATGATTTGATAGACCGAGGGTACTATATACAGCCCCTACATATCTATTTTTTGTGCAGTAGGTGTGGATGTTGCAACCCTACTGTTTACAAGGTAGACTCTCGGTGCTTAAATCTATATGGTAAACATCAATTCATCCGTTTTAATCATTACCTACTCATGCCTACCAGAGCAGAGCGCACATCGCAGTCCCTACGTTGTGCCAAAGAGCCAACGCTACATGAGCCAACAGCCGTACGCCCACCGTGTAAGTCGAAGCTGCTCGCGCCGTGCGGGCCATCTGAACGAGTACGAGCATTGTTCATCAAAGTCTTACCATTACCTTTCTAGGCCATTGGGAGACCCATACTCGAGGCTCACTGACATGAGCGGAAGGCAGGCTAATATCAGCCTCTCCCTCACCGCACGCACCTACCGTACAGAATAGTCGACCCACCTCCTTGAAAAACACAAAGAAACAGCCCACTTGCACCAGCCATCAAGCTGGCGTTCTCCACAAACGGTGTGCAACGGAACCAAGCCGTACAACAAAACGCCAGCCATTCGCAGCGTCATACACGGCTACACGCATCATCGGTACCGGGAAAGTAGCATGTCACCACAGTAGCACGCCCCGCGTGGAAACGTGATGTCCCGAGAGGCTTGTGATGCCAACCTTGTGTGTGCCGTTGCACTGCTGCTGATTGGGGGCTTGAGCTGCTGTGCTTGAGGGTTGAAGGGAGGCTCTCTGGGTAGTACGGTATGGACGTTGGTGCTGGGGCGGATGCTTGGGGGGTGTGGTACGGAGCGGCTTGGTTGGGGGGGTTGAGACAGGCTGTGCGACTGTGCCTTTTTGAGAAGCTAGACTAATGATGGTGATGAGGTCGTGTGGTTCAGCGTGTTTGGCGTGATTGCTGTGTTTTCCTGTGAGGCTTGGGGCTAAGTGTACTGCAAGAATGGGTCAGCATGCCCATCGAGGAAATCTCCAGTGTGGGGCCTCTGAAAAAGAGGGGGCGTGGTGCGAGATGCGACCCGAGGGCTACGACCTCAGCGAAAGGGGCTCTGGTGTGGGATCAAGTGCCTACCGGCCTTCAGGACGTGAAAAAACTGTGCTCAAGTCACTAGGGAGGCCCCTATTTTCGGATGGACGACGCCCGAATTCTGGGCACTTTACATCAGTACCCGTTAAGCGGGCTTGGGCGTACATGGGCGGCGATCAATACGGCAATTGCTCGCGTTTACACAAGTCGATTTAGGGTTTCGCATGCCGAAGGATACAAGAGAAAAGCGGATACCAGCATCCGCATTCGTGTGCAATCCGCTCTCGTGATGGAATGCCAGGGTTAGACAGCTGTTGTGAATTGATGGTCTAGGAAGGTCCGTATAGGCGCAGCATAGGCGCATATGCATAGCACTTTCCACGGCTTCTCACCAATAAGCTTCCGGCAGCCGCGTATTGAGGCTTTCTAATAACCTAGGCATCACTACCGTGGCTGAAAAGAAAGGGGGCCAAGTCCTTTGCGTTCTGCGCCTAGCCGTTGCCGGCTTGCAGATCCGCCCTTTGGGCAAAGGTTGTCTATGTGCTAAAGCCAAGAGAGGTTCTGTAACCTCTTCACCGGCGGAAAGGATTCTGTGGTGCGGGTGAAGTCGAGCGTTGTGCAGAGCTCTTGGCTGTCTACGTGTGACGGAATATGTCGACCCTGGCGTGAACTTTCGGGATTTTCGAATATCTTCCTCCTATCATGAGGTCAGAAGACGGTCGAGTGCGTATGCAGACGCATATGCACCCAAAGGAACCTTGATGGCATTAAGCAAATGATCTTGTCATGAGAAGCCTCCACTTGGCTACTTTGGCACTTGTGTGTCCGATCGGACTGATAGATCGTCCTAGAGTGCGAGTGCGTGCGAGGCTGACAAAGACGCAAAATATCTCGGTTTCCGAGTTGGATGGGGCAGTGCAAGAGCAAAAGCGTCAACGGGGGCTCTCGTCCATACATAGATGTAGGACGACATTCTTGCCTCAAAGCTCCACGTCCGCGTCGCAGTGCGCGTATCCGATGCGTTGTCCACGCCAAGTGACAGGCGTTTCGTGCTCAAGAGCCTTACCAGAAGTTCGGTAGTCGAACGAAAGCTGCCGACAGGCTACGATCAGAACACCAGTAGCCTGCAATTTGTGGTAAAGTTTCGTTCTCATATCGGAAGCTAAAAACGACTCATTCGATGACTTCGGCTCCCCGTGGTGTGCTTCTGCCAAGCGCGGGAGGGTGGCGATCGAGCACGCCAAGGGATTCCGACAAGATTGCCAAGCGCGGCGCAAAGGAAGGCTGCAGCCAGTAAGGGAACCTGGCAATTCATCAGCGACATGCACCGTGATGAAGGCTAGCTCATCGTGACCGTTTTGGGGGACGTCGGGCGGCAGATGGCGGCCACCATGGTTTGGTGTGGGGAGTGTTGACGTGCAGCGTGGGCGATATTGCCTGTCGAAAATTTCCCGTCTCGAGATTGTTTCTGCTGCGACGATCTCTGGCGATGATCCAGCGGTGGGCTCGAGGGGTGGAAGGCCGAGACGCCAAGAATAGGTGCTTGTCCTATGTAACCGCGCTTGGAACATGTTCCACGTCTCAACAGGACGAAGGGATGAGCGATGAGACAGGCCGTGAATGGCCTTGGTGTGGCGAGCCAACTGTTTCTGTCACATTAAAATACGACGGAAGCAGCGTGCTGGAATGCGGTGTAGCGACGAGCGCTCTCGGATACCGAAGCCAAGGACGAAAGATTGCAATGTTGCACAGCATTAATGAGGCTCCAACATTGAGCCATCCGGATCCAATGTCAAGCCTGGAGGAGGGAAGCTCACGTGCTCTGTGCCCTAGTCCGATGTCGCCAAAACCCCCACCGCAGCCAACGCACGGGCCTCTCCCTCCTGCACGTTAGGCACAGTGCACACTATTAATCATTGCGCACACCTGGAGCTTCCACTACTGCAGGTGTGCTGTAGACGACTGCGGGGAGGCCGCGGAGAGGGTGCAGACGCGCACCATTGGGCTGACGGCAAGCGCTCGAGCTGCGAAGCCAAACTCACCGACACGCCGTGTGTAGATGCTCGCGGGGAACGACTGCAGATGTAACTGTTCTCTGTCTGTACCGATGCAGCCGGGACGAACGGTGAAGCTGCAATTGCAAGAGGCCCAAGCCTCGCATGCAGACCGAAAACTGAAGACGGCAGAGAGCGTGCACAAGGCCAGCGGGCGCGACGATGCAGGTTCGAGAGCAATATGAGGGACAGAGACCCCGTGTCGAAGGGGGAGGTCCTTGGGCGCCAGGCGAGTTGGTTCGGGGGTGTGTTATTGGCTCTGAGAGACGCAGAAGTCTGGTCAAGGCAAGATGGCAATTGCGCCCGCATTTGAGGTTTGCGGGGTTGTGTAGCAGGATCCGTGGGGCAGTGTCACGAACACGGCCAGGGCACGCCCGGCGACGGGAGGCAGGGCAGCGGAGAGCAGTCAATCGATCGAGTGGGCGGACGGAGGGCTGAGAGTGGCTGGCATTGGCAACCAGACGCTCTATACGACGGGAGGACTGTCCGTCTGGGAGGCGGCCTGCGTCCGGATGACGATGTGCGAGCGGCGAAGCTTGTTTGGCAGCTCGACCCCCACGAGTCAAGGAGCCGTCGCCTTTCGCGGCTGGGGATGTGTGGAAGGCCTGCGGGACGGCTGGTCGACGTCTGGGACGCGGCGCTCGCCGCGGCAACGTCCTGTGCAGGCAACGGGCAGGCCAGAGCCGTCCAGGGCGCACGGCGGCGGACAGGACGCAGCGCGGTGGTGAGGGTGTAGGTCTGGGGAAACGCAGCGAGGCAGACGGCGCAGAAAATGCCGCAGTTTGGCGGCGTCCGCCACGGCCGGCGCGGGCGCCTATGGATGGGCGGCAGGCGTAAATTACGGAGTGTGGAGCTTTTGGCGGCCATGTTGCATCGCGGCGACGGTGCTGGGCGTACCTGGGCGACGTGCGACGTGCGTCGTGCGCCGGGGGTCGGCAAGGACGGTGTATGTAAGATAAAGGAAGTGGAGCCGATCATCTGCAAGCAGGGTGGGGTGTGTGCATGGTCCGTTCCAGCGCACGCAGGGCCTGCAGCCTCAGTCCCAGGCGCTGTTAAATTGGCCTGGCCCGGCTCCTCTCAGGCTCGGGGTGCAAAAGCGAAAGGTCGACGTCGCTTTCCGTCGCAAGCAGTTCCTCGACCAGCCATTGCCGCCGTGCGCCGTGCTGGGCACACTTTGTTCGCCGTCGCCTGCTCACCGTCGTCTTGCCGGCATCCGCCCACCCAGCCCACACAACCCACAACGTCACCGCCGCCGACCCCGGCCGTCTTAAGCCCACCGGCCCGCCACCACCATCTCGCCCTCTCCGTCCCCTCTCCGTCCGCAGCACTCACCGCCGCACTGCCATTGTCTGCACCACCACCACCGTCGGATGGCTCTTCCAGGACGGCTGCATCCCTCCATATCCTCGCGCGTCCCAGCCCTGCATTCCCACGCCTGCAGCTCCCTTGCAACCTACCACCAGCCCAGCTCCCTGCAGAGAGCGTAGTCGCACAGCACCCCGCTGCCACGAGGAACGTCGAACGCCTTACGCCCGCTGGTCCAATCAGGTTGTCGAGCGCCCCGTTTGTCGGTCCTGAGCATCACTCACCGCTCGCAACACTGCCATGCCGTTTCTAGCCTCCGGGCCCGCCATGGCTACCACCGCAAAGACAGAGCCGTCTGACTCAGCCAGCCTCGTCCGCAAGGAATCGCGCCTCGTGGAACACCATGACCCCATTGCCGAGGAGGACGAGAGCACCGAGACGGCGAGCGAGCCGGCGGAACCCGTCACCCCCACGAGCGACGGCGTGCCCTACCCCCATCCGTTCCGCCACGATGAGCCCGTCGACGGCGTCTTCGTGACGTCTGCTTCCCACCCCAAGCGGCCCGACCAAAAACCACTGTTTTCTGCTGCCTCTCCTGCTGCCCAGAGCGCTCCTGAGACCGCCCCTGCCCCCCTCTCACGCACACAGTCGAATCTCAAAGCCAATGGACCGCCCGACCAGCAGTCCTCGCTGCCCGAAAAGCCAGGCCTAGGGAGGCGCGTTGGGTCCTTTGTGCGCAACAAGCTGCATCGGGCACCTTCGCAGAAGGACGCACCCGCTCCGCTTCAGACGGCCGCGCAGAACGACAACGGCGACACCAGCAAGCTCATGGTCAGGACCAGTGCCGATAGGTCCACAGAAGGTGCTACTGCCGCTATGAACATTCCCCGCTACGGCCGACGGCTAAGCTCCTTCTCGTTGTCTGCGCGAAATTCACCCAAGTCCTCGCATGGCAACAGCCCGCCGTCGCCCGGCTCGCCGTCCAGCACCATCACCGACGAAACCAAGCCAGCCATGGAAGGACACGAGCACTCGACATCCTCTGCCGCCATTTCTACCATGGACAAGCAGCGTCCGACCGGCATCACGTGGGGAGACAAGCGCGGGGGCAAGAAGCATTCCTGGTCACGGAGGCGGTCATTGAGCACCCAACAGGTGCCCCGGGCCGACTCCGACGACGAGGCGCCGACGGTTGGCATGCTGGCCACGTTCTCCAAGGCCGCCGCCGAAGGGGTAGGTATGAAGGCGCGGCGTCTAAGTCTGAGTCTTCCCGACGAGTTCAACGTCGAATACTGCGAGCTCGACAAGGAATACAAGAGCTCAAGTCTGATGCCCGGTAAGCGTGGGAAATGTCTAGGCAAGGGAGCAACTGCCGAGGTCCGCATCATGGCCAGCCGAGGCTCCGGCGAGGATCTGGTCGCCGTCAAGGAGTTTCGTGCTCGCGACAAAGGCGAGTCCGAGGAGGACTACATCATGAAGATCAAATCCGAGTACAGCATCGCGAAAAGCCTGCACCACCCGAACATTGTCGAAACGGTACGCTTATGCACCAACCGTGGCCGATGGAACCACGTCATGGAATTCTGCCCCCATGGTGAGCTGTACTCCTTGGTGGAACGTAGGCTCTTCCACCCGACCGAGGGATATTACTCTCTGGAAGACCGTCTGTGCCTCTTCAAACAGTTGCTACGCGGCGTCGATTACCTGCATAGCCACGGCATCGCACACCGCGACATCAAGTTGGAGAACCTCTTGCTCAGCAAGGAAGGCTATCTGAAGATCTCTGATTTCGGTGTCGCCGAGGTATTTTGCGGAGAGCATCCAGGCCTTCGTGCGGCTGGAGGCGAATGTGGAAAGAACATGGGCGAAATTCGCCTGTCGGCCCCGGGCATCTGCGGCAGTCTCCCCTACATCGCCCCCGAGGTTCTCGAGAAGAAGGGTGTCTACGATCCCCGCCCGCTCGACGTCTGGTCTTGTGCCATTGTCTTTCTAAATATGGCTTTTGGAGGCGCGCCGTGGCAGGCGGCCAAGCGTGAATTTGAGCTTTACAACGTGTTCCAGAAGGGCTGGGATAGCTGGTTGAAGGACCATCCTGACGGCCAGATCTTCGATGGGCCCGACGGGCACCCCAAAGGCGGCAAAATCTTCGCCTTGGTTAATCCTCCGGCGGTCAAGCGATTGATATTGAAGATGCTGCATCCCCACCCCGAGAAGCGCATTAGTATCCGCGAGGTGCTCGAATCGACATTCGTCAAGAACATCAATTGCTGCTGCCCCGAAGACTACGAGGATCCGCAATGTTGCGTCGACGCATCGAAACGCGGAGCGAACAAGACGCCCGCGCGAGCACCGAAGAGGTATCTCCATCACCACATCCCGCCCAAGCCGGAGAGCAAGATCGGCCGAGCGCTGACGCATCGCTTCGATATGGGCGAAGGATGGCGGTAAATGCATGTCGACGAGCGATTCTTTTCCTTGTATTCCAGCATTTTGCGGCGTTTTTACAGCGGCAGGCTTTGGTGTCTAGCTCGACTGGCATTATGATTTACGCCGTTCAGGGTGTTAGAGGCATGTGCAATTACACGATCGGCGGCCTACACGGGGATATGTAGGCCGGATACATGTTTCTGGTAAAAACTTGGATATTGCTTCCACACCATTTATTGTTCCCTCCAAGTGCGGGCTGGTGTACCTCTATAATATCGTTGGGGAAAAAGCTACGTCGTCTTACGGACCTGAATGTACATTGGCTCCTCTTGCACTCTCTCAGGATATTTTGTCGGTATATATATGGCTTCATTTCAAATTGACATTTCAGTCTCCATCGGCCTGCATACAAATTCACATGCGCATGCGCACTCACATTCACATTCACATGCTCTTCTTCATGCCGTCGACGTTGACATGTCCACGGCACGGAGGGTGATGGACATGTACCATCTCGCACCACACGTTGGCCCTCTTCAACCCTCTCATTGGCGGGTTCCCAAGGCCCTATCTAAACCGTCCACTTGGTGACTCTCCACTTGGTGCAAGTGGACCTCTCGTCTGACGGCCTTTGCTCTAGCCGGGCGCCATCGGACAGGCAAAAAAAAAGAAAAAAAAAGCCTTTCTCCTATCCGATTCTTGTTACACATAAGAGTTTCGCAACGAGGCCGTCAGCAGCCCGCTATTCGGTACCGGGGTGTTCAGGCCCGATGCAGCAACAACCGTATTCCCGAGAGCCAGACACCCCGCTACCGTCAACCACACGGCGGTAGCGATCGTGCATGGACGGTGTTCTTCGGGCAGCCATTCTCGTCTCAACGGACCCCCGTGGCGACCCGGCAGTTGGGTTATGGAGGGTAGAGGGCGGCGAGAACCGGGACCGCTGAGACGACGTCGTCGCGGGGTTCCCAAGACTGCGCGCCGGACGAAAGTGGCGTGGCCCGAACGATTGCAGGCGGAGCGGATTGCGCGATATCTCGGTCTGTGTTGTTGAGCGCGCCCGGCCAAAATACGTAAGTCTAGGGCGCTTGGCCTGCGTGGACAAGACGGTTGGTGTGTGCTTGTTTTTGCTTGGTGGGGTTGGCACCGTTGGCGTTCGCGAAAGGGGAGGGGGGGTGACATGGGGGTCGGACTGGGGGGGGGGGGGGGGTTGGGGGGGGAAGGGGGGTAGATACCTTTGGGCCCGGTTTTTGGACGTATACGGTTTATGGCCAGGGGCCGGTGGGCATGAGTTTACATACGGTACTTAGGGCTCGTTA
>JASJFT010000016.1:134446-183349 GCA_030770425.1 Darksidea phi | reverse complement strand
CCCGGGCCCCCGCCCCCGGCCCCCCCCCCCCCCCCCCCCCCGCGCCGCCCCCCCCCGCCCCCCCCGCCCCCCCCCCGCCCGCCCCCCGCGGGGGGCGGGGGGCCCGTTGGGCTGGAAAGAGGGGTAGATCACGTTCGGCCCGGATATTGCTCGTATAGCGTTTCTGGACAGGGGCCGGAGTGCATGAGTATAGCTACCGTACGTAAGGCTCGATACAACGGTGGCTTTTTACAGGCGTACGGCGTGCATCGAGGCCTGATGGTAGATCAGGGAGGGGAAAGAGTGCAGTTGCTGGGTGATCCTGCCTGCGCACGTCATGCGACGCTTTGTCGCTCTGTCGCTCTGTCGGCGTCGCTCCATCGCTCTATCGCTCTCTCGCGAGCCAATCTCACCCGCACGAGGTCGGCGGCACAAGGCCGAGCCTTGCCGCTGCGAACACGTCCCAGTTCACCTCGAGATTCGTCCCGTTTTCTCGATCCTTCGATGAGCCTTCTAGTTCCTTGTCCTTTCTTGGGCCCAAGATGTCGCCTTCTTGGGAGCGCTTTCTCGGCGCAATGCGAGATGCAGGAGGATGCTCCGCCTCCTGGGGAGGGAAGGGGAGGGGGCGTGGCGTGGCCGACAGACCTCGTATAGACTCGTATGCGGTGAGCGGAGGGATGGCTAGAAATCAGGCGGCGATGCATGAGACGGGAAGTTTTGGCTTTGGGCTGAACGCCCCCGATAACATGCCCTTGGAACCGACCTGCTCCATGGTAGGTTGTGGACTGTCCGCTGTCACTTGACGAGACGAATGGCTTGTGGGAGCTTTGATTCGGCGAAGCGACGTCGAACTCCGACGCACGACCAACGCCTGCGAGCAGCGCGTACGCGCGCGCAACCCTCGCAAGCAAGCCCCGGTTATGCACCCTCGTGCCAAAGGTAGACAAAGGTATGGTAGACAAACCGCGTAACGCTCCAAAACCCGTAAACACACACCGACCAGCCGATTTCGACAGCGGGAGGAGCTGGCGTAGGACCGGGTCATCTGCCCTCGGTTCCCACACCACACCGCTACATTCGACTGCGCCGTACCTTATGCCCGCAACTAAGCATTCCAACTTTGCCGTTTCTTGCACAAAACCCAGCATGGATTTCACATGGCGGAATTTCTGAGTCTCCGATGCTCGGCAGTATCTCCCTACGGGGCGAGCGCGGGCCCCGGGGCGTCTCTGCTCAAACTACGTGGACGACGTTCCGAAGCTGAAGTGGGCCCCCCTTCCTCTCGGCCTTGGTGTGAGCGGAAGCGGTAAGTGGACACGCGGGCGCGGAGACGGGTTTGCCGTCTTATCGTGGGAAGGAATTTTAGCTTTGAGGGAGAGGAGAGGGAGAGGGGAGGTCGTGGGGGTGAGGTTGCGTTGGTGGTGTGGTGATTGGTTCGGGAGGGTGTGCACGTTAGGTAAGTGGGCTTTTGAAGACATTAGGTTCGAGGGAGAATTGGAGGACGGGATGGGCATGGGGAAGTGCGGGGTGAGATGGTATCTGGGTTACCTACCGTTAGGAACCCAACATGCATGCTTCCAAGTTGATTGTACGCCGGGTGGGTTGGATGACATGGTTTCTGTCCTCTATCACAAACGTGAGAATTTCCTCATTCGACCATCCTTCCATCCCACAAGTAAGTAATCAATTAATTAAAAAAAAGGCCCACTTCTCCTTCCCCTCTCAGTGAAACTCGACGCTTTCCCGCCACGCACTACAAGACAAGACAAGGATAGGATAGGATTGTTCCACCCGCATCCCACGTCGGCCCCATCCATCCATCCATCCATCCATCCATCCATCCACACCGCATGTTTTTTTTTTCTGCGACCCTAGTCGCTGTCGTGTGCTTCAGCCATGGCCATGGCCATTGCCATTGCCATTGCCGTTGCCGTTGCGTGCGTACACATTACTCGTCCGCTTTCTTTCTCCGCTTGTGCGGGATGATCGACTTGCTAAGTAAGTTAAGGGCCTAGGAAGAGGCCTGCGGGTAGCACGCAAGGTCGATCCTGGCGGGGAGGTTGTGGGCGTGCACTTGTAATTTTTCGTTCGTGCGGATTAGACGAAGTAGCTAGGCTCTTTTTGAAGCAGTGCAACGCCATGAGGATAGGATGGCATGTTATTGGGTGTAAGAGAGGTAGGCCTCTCGTTCAGACCTCGACATGCTTTCTCTCCTCCTCAGTAAGCATGTCGCGTCCCTGTCGTCTATACAGCTACCGTCTTTGATACATCACGACTTCTATCCACCCCCTATGCGTACTCGAGGCCTCAAGGCGTAACTTCCTCAACTGCCTCATCATTTTCCCCCATCATCTCCTCCAACTCGGCCGCCAACTCCTGTAACGTACCTTGAAGCTCGTGAACTTGGTGCAAAAGCTCACGAGCGCGACACTGTTGGCGATTCTCGGCCCTCTCGGGCTGGTAAGAGTTCCAATGCCACAACTTCAACGTCACGCCACTTCCGCCTCGGGCATTTGCAATCTTTTGGTCTAGTTTTTCTTTCGCTTCCCTCCAGAACTGCTCTTCGTTAAATGGGCGGTGTAGAAACGTGCAAGCAGTGCTCGCACGTCCATCGGTATCCAGTGTTGTTTCGCTCCGTGGTGGCAATCTCGATACGACAGACTTGACAAATGAAGGTGAGCGTGTCGCATCTACGACCGTTCCTCCCCTCCGCCCCGGAAGCCGTTTCCTAATATTTGTTCGGGGGTGTGTTTCCTTGCGGGGCTTGCACAGGAAGTCTTGCCGTCGACACCTTTCTAGCGGAGTCTTTGTCGTCCGCGGAGGACTCGCTGCTAGATCTCTCCGTGCCCGACAGTCGCCATCGTTTGGCTGTGAGCTTGATATAGCGTAGGGGCGCTTGCGTGGGGCGGCGGGAGCTATGGCGACCATCGCGTGTAAGGATGTTGGTGGGGTAATGTAATGGTAATTCAAAGTCGTGCAGATGCCCTGGAGGTAGGATACGTGGAGAGGATGACGGTGCAGTAGTATCGATGGTGATGTTGTACGTGAGTGGGAGAGATGAAGCATGTTTATTTCGGCGTTGACTAACTGTTAATGCGCTGTGGAAGCTGCCATGACGGTGGGAAGGGAAGGAAGGAACAGTGCTGTGCTGCTCTGATCCACGCCATTGTGATCGATCCGGCTACCAAGTGGCGAATGAGGTGACTGGAGTGTGGTACAAGAAGAAAAGGAGACGTGGCCAGGTTGCGTATACGCCAACTGGCTAACGCGGTGCTAGTGTCTTATAGTAGAGAGCTACTTATTCCGGCTTGTTCAGACTATCTCTATTACGACACTCCCTTTGCCATAGACTTGTAATGCAGCCGGTTTTTTGCTGCTGCTCTATATATAGAAAGATTGCAAGTCTATGACTAGGACGAGCGAAATCTGAGCTTGTACATAGCAGCCTCACAGCTAATCAAGTTCTCTTTCGCCTCTCGCATCGCAGTAGTTCTTCCCAATTCCTATTTCATATGTCAAGATCCGTCATTGCTCGACTGGTACCAGCCATCCAATATCGGCCGCTGCTCAACGAAGAACTTCATCTGCACGATAAAAGCGCAACGGTCTAGTCAGCTCCCTATCCCGAACATGCCAATGCACCGGTTCCCACACATTTCCTGCGCTCTCCTCACATTCGAATTCCCACATAGTACGAGTAGGATCCTGGAAAGTCGTGGAGTCCTTGAAGAACCTTCTGGCCAAAGAGATGCTTGTGTTGCGGTGTTGGACCTTGGTTACATCGCGTCAAACTGGGGTTTTGCTGTTAGACTGCTGTCATATCTGCGGGCGCTCTGTGCATGGCCCCGTGAGGTTGCATGGCGAGGGCGTGCTCGAGTTCACTGCAGTCGTGGCTCTTCTGCCAGACGCTGTGCGGGATGTACCTGTCCATACCCCCGCTCGTAGTATCGCCGCTGTCTTGCACCCGGAGGCAATTCGTTAGTGGGTATGGAGCAGCTGTATATTTCTGTATGGCTTGGTTCTTCTGCACACAAGCCAGCTTGACCGCACTGGCAGATATCGCGAACATGGAAGTCGACGACGCCGGGGGTGGACCTGCCTGCTCACATGGCACCTCATCATTGGCACTGAGGCCGACAATGTACCCGCATCTTTCGACATGCCTGTTGAACCAAGCCTTGCTTTGTAAGAATTCCCACATATGCACCGAAACCGAAGACAGGGAGAGATCACGGTAGGTGATGGCACATGTTGCTCAACACCGGAATGCCGTGGTCTCGATCTGCGCTTGGTCGACTTTAGGCTAGCCTTGTAATTCTGCTCCACGTCTACACCCGAATCGGTAGGGCTGGCATGTCGACCGCTTTCTTCTATTTCTAGATGTGAATCGTCTCACTCAAGCTCTAAGAGTTTAGCGTCTAGAGTATCTGCGCTCCGCCCAAGGGGAGATCTGGTGAAGAAATGGTGGGTAGTATTGAACTGGGTAGCAATTCATATGCGTGATCGCTCGCCCCGCTGAATTCTGATGTATTGGGATCTCGCGTTGCAGCGGAGATAGCGCTTGGTCGATCGTCGGTGTCTGCGAATCTCATGTCGACGGAAGCGTAAGGGTGATTCGGGTTATGAAGTATTGCTAGCGATGTGGGGCTGATCCAGTGTACAAAGTTGCGATGGAATGATTAGACTGAATGATAAAACAATGCTAGCTGGTGATAAGGCAATGGTGAGGGACCTGATGGACCTGATGGCTTGAGTTGAACTGTGCATTGAAGCAACAACATGAAATTGAAGCAACAGGAGCAACGCCCGTGAACAAGTCCGACGCTCCTTCTTCGCGGATGTCGAGTCAGGACCATGCCGGAGAGAAAGTCGCACTGGCAAACGGATTTGACTAGACGGAACTAGAAGAGAAAGCTATCATGTACAAGCAATCCACTCCAATCGCGAAGGACTCTTCTATCCCATCTCTCATCTGTGATATATCAAAGCCGCGAGACCCTCACCACAACTCCCAAACCCCATCCGGAATGACAGTCCTCATAATCCGCCAATGACTAACCGCACCCTGCTTATGCCATTTCTCCAACTCGCCTACATCTGCCTTGCCCATCACATGGCTCCCCTTTTCCGGCACATACTTGATTTCCATATCCGGCTTGGGCTGCAAAAAGTTCCTTCGCGCAAGACTTCCCTTAAAATCTTCGTCGTCAGCCTTCCGGAACTTGATCGCCTTCTTTCCCTTCCCGTAGTCATTTTTAACGCAGAAAACAACCATGTTGATAAAATCTGGATCACCGGGCTGCCAGTCGTCGGCTTGAGGGGAGTCGCGATAGAGACGGCAGGCGGGGAAGACGGCGTGGATAGTATCGAGCACGAGGCGGGTAGATGGGAGGGCAAGATCGCCCGCATAGTTTATGGCTACAACACCGTCGTCTTTAAGGAGAGTGTGCAGGCCTTGAAGGAATTCAGTTGTGAAGAGGTAAACAGGTTCTGCGCCACCGGTGAAGACGTCATGAATGATGTAGTTGAAGGAGCCGGGGCTTGTGCGGGCTTTGCTGTGCACGTATAGGACGGCGTCGTCGATGACGGCGGTATGGTTTGGTGAGAGGTTGAAGTACTTTGATGCGTAGTAGTGAACTACTGGGTCGAGCTCCACGATGGTAGTGTCGATGCCGTAGGAGATCATGGCATTGGGTGCAGTCCCAATTCCCAGTCCAATGACCAGAGCGGACTTTTCTGAGTCGTTGACCGGGTCTGCTTCCGCTGATAGAGGCTTGACGAGGCGGACGGCTTCTAGTAAGACGAAGACTGAGAAGATCGTTTCGCGCTGTCTTTGCCCTCTTTCGTAGGCTGAGGGTGTCACCAGCCATTCTCCACCAAGGAGAGAATGATCGCAGCGAAGGAGGCGGAAGGCGTTGTCCGCATAGTTTTCGAGCACCGAAACATATCCAGTGATGGATTCCTGACGCGCGAGGATCGTGAAGTTTTGAGTGGAGACGAGGGTTGCGTTGGCCTTTTGAAAGGCATATTCTGATGGATGGTGGGGGTTTGCCCACAAGGTGTGTAGGATGGCAGGGAAGGCGAAGAGGATGACTTTCGATGGAGTCAAGAGTGCGGAAGCAGATGCAAGCAGCATCTGGAAGCCGATCCTGGTGGCAAGGATATGATTGCCAACCACAGAGGGGAGGGTAGCACCCGCGATCTTTGCAACGGTGGAGATGGTAAAGTAGGATGCTACTGGAACCACGATCTCCTGGAGGGATGAGGGTATGCTAAGTTGGCTTAGATCGATGAATTCCAGAAGATCTCCTGCCGCGTAGACAGAGAGAAATAGCAAAGGGAAGTATGTGAGGGACTCGACGAGCAGCGGGCCGTATTCAATTCCAAGCTTGCCGCTATACTGGAGCAGAAAGAACTGTATAACTGGCGTCCAGTATGCCACAACAGCAATGTACTCGCAGAGAGCAGCCGGAACATATCTTTTCAATGATCCTCTTCCTATCAGAGCGGCAACAGCTGTGATCGTCATGGCTCTCTGGTGATGTAAAGACGCGGGAATCGACCCGTAGACAGGAGAGAGGTTGAGTTGAGAGACCGGAGAGGCGATGCCGGCAATGAGCAGCAAAGCTGCTGCTCGCCCGACATTCTTGAACACTGTTGCGGTTGGAAGCTGTCGTGCTTGTTTTTCCGCCTCCTTGGCCGCCTTGGGCTTTTTCGGCGTCTTTTGTTTAGGCGGCATGTTGTATTAGATTCACAGTAAACTCAAGCTTTGTTGTTGCCTCATAAACCGTGCTCATACTCTTGATGTACTCGAAAGTTTATCCTGATAACAAGCGCGGGGGTTCGTGGTGAAAGCAGATATTCTGAATATCAATGCTAGGAAATCTACGAGAGCGTAGATTTACAAATTCGCACCGCTTTTGAACGAGAAGAAGAATCATATACTCGAAAAAGCGAAGAGGCTGAAGAACAAGGGCAAAGGCCACAGACAGAAAAGACGGCTTTGCAGATTAGACATACCAAGAAGGACAGCTGTTGTCGCTATTGAAGCATGGATGAAACAGCCGGTCGGGATGGATTTCGCCGTCCACGGGTGAATGTTTCGGGACTAGCGCGGACTTGGGGTGCGGGTGGCGTCATTATCAATCGCGTTCGCAGCTCTACTTTCGACTTTCGACTTTCTACATTTCTCCCCACTCGCCCTTGCGGGTGTGTTCACTACCTTTTTATCTGCCTCTTTTGACCTCAGAAGAGCGGTAGCATGCCGTACCTCACACATTCGCTGACCATGCCGTCGCTAGCTCTTCGCCCCGCCGACAACACTGAACCACCAACGGTTACGGATATGGACGTCGATGCTAATGAATCTGGTAGTCAAGACGTGGACATGGAGGACAAACAGGCCGTGCCATTTCACGAAGAACGTTCCCAAAGGCTCCGAGCCAAGAACCGGCGAAAGCGCTACCTAGAAGTGCACCCTGAATACTTCGACGACGCCTCCCTCGAGCTCGCCGACCCGCTCCTCTACGATCGTCTCATCCGTCGCTTCCAAACTGCCGCCGAACGCGAAGCCGAAGGCCAAAGGAAAGGTTTCTCTGGCCAAATGTCAACAGATCTGTGGCGCGCCGAGGCGAAGAAGGAGGCGCTCAGTCGGCCCAACCCGAACTCGCTGTTTGTCTATAGCCGGGGCCCGCAGGGGCAAATACGGGAGGAAGATAAAGATGAAGTGCCCATGTCGAAGGAGGAGGGCAAGGCATGGTGGAGAGATGAGATGACGCAGCGCTTCCTCCGTGGGGACGACTACGATTTTGAGTACAAGACGGTGGATGGCAATGAGAAGTTCGACGACCCGGAGGAGGAGAGAGATATTCAAGAAGCATATTTTGAGAGCATGGAGTCTGACTTTGACTCCGACGGCGAGGGCAAGGAGAAGATCTTGATGGGCGAAACTGGGATACAGGATTTTTAGGAAGAACCGCTCAGTCTAGAGATCCTCAGAAAGCTTTCACGATGTACAAGCAGTCAACTCTGGAATCATTTATGATTTACAGATCAGGTACTGCGCTAAACGACTCCAAACTGAGCTTCTTGCTAACAATGTGCAGTTCGGTTACAAAAAGTACCGGAATGTAATCGCCCGATCACCTAGAGCAGACATTTCCTCCGACGTGTAGCCGCTATGCGCTCCCTCCGCCATCTGCCTCTCCCGTTTCTTGTTGATCCTGCGGTAATTAAGCACTAATACCAGCCCCGCAACGAGCCCAGCAACTATAAACCCGAGCGCGAGAGCGTGGCCAAGCACATAGTGTGGCGCGTCTTTTGCCCGGTAGAAGTTTGAGGCCATGGCTATTGTCATTAGCTAAGCACTACCCGAGTTTGAATGCAATGAACTTACCTCCAGCGAGGTTGCCCATCGCGATCTGGATAGCTTGGCCTGTTGCGCGCTTTGTCGAACCAGCAAGATCTAGTAGAATCAGCCGATCAACGTTGACATGGAACAGGCGACCATGGCTTACTGTTTGAGAGCCAAGCAACATTTCCTGGAAGTGCGGGATAGAGCGCACAAGCAGCGATGAATACGCCAGCATAGATGACTCCCGGTGTCGAAGTCGAAATACACATAATAAATCCGACCGCCATGATGCCGAAGCACACCAGAATGAATGGCGAACGCTTGCCGTATTTATCACTCACGTACGCAACGGCTACCGCAAGGACCGACGCGGTGATGTAGATCGGTATGGTCAGCAGCTGGGCAGTCGAACTCGTGTATCCAAGACCATGTATGATGGTAGGTAGAAATAGCGAGATACCGTACAACGGAGCAACGATACCCCAATACACCCAGATGTTCACCCAAATTTGCCAGTCCAGGAATGCATCCCTGACATACTTCCACTGGAACGAATCATCCTGGGCGACCTTGACTTCGTCGTCTTTGTTCTGGCCTTGGTATTTCAACCTCCACACGACGAAAGCGCGTTCTTCCTCGGTCAGGAAGCTAGCGGTTTCCGGGAAGTCGAAGAGGGTGAAATAGGCGATGACAGCAACGATGACGGTTAGGATGCCTTCGAGAATAAAGATCCAGCGCCAGCCTTCCAAGTCGCCCACACCGTCCATTTTGGAAATGCCGAAGGCGAGAAGACCCGAGAAAGCGCCAGCTATGGAGGCGGCGCTGAAGAAGAGCGCTTGTCGGAGCTGGGCCTCGTGGCGGCAGTACCACATGGTGATATAATACGCCACTCCTGGGAATAGTCTACTAGAATTAGCTTTCAATTCTGGTTCACAGGTTGAGGACCGAGGTTGGCCCACCCAGCTTCTGTTACACCTAAGAATATCCGCGCTATGAGCAGCCCTTCGAAATCTTGCACTATTCCCATGAGCGTCATGACAACTCCCCAGGCCACCATGATACTAGGCAACCACACACTCGGCCTCAACTTCTTCAGCAGCAAGTTGCTGGGAACTTCGAATGCAGCGTAAGGGAAGAAGAACACTGTCAACGTCCAGTTGTATTGAGGGCCCGTCATCTTCAAATCCTCAACCAGCCCCTCTATCTTGGCGTTTCCGATATTTCCTCGATCGAGGAAAGAGAGCAGGTAGAGTAGTGCTAGCATGGGGATAAGCCGGAGGTCCATCTTTCGCAAGATCGCTTTTTCGTCCAAGTGCGCGAAGGAGGCGCGTGTCACGCCTGGCGCGGTGGCTAAAACATCTATCCTTGCGATCTCGTCGGCTTTGTTGTGTTTGGCGCCATGGCTGTGGGCGCGGTCGGCGCGGTCGATGGGTTCGATGTAGGACCCGCTTCGGGGGCTGTCCTGGGAATTGGACATGAGGACTGTGGACTTTTCCATCTTGCCAATAGAATGCAATCCGGGCCCGTGAAGCCGAAGATTGGGGAGGATGTTGGATGCTTGGCTGTGTTGAAGAAGTTGTAATCCAGATTGACGGCTTTGAATATGCGCGGCCTCCAAAGATGCCCAGACGTCAGGCTCACAGCGGCTTATTGGGCTGGTTGAGAGCGTATGCAGTGGAGCGCGTGGTAGACTGAGAAGTAGCTCGTCTCGTCAAACTTGGCACAAAACAATGACTATGGTTTGCATACTGTGCTGAATACTTAGTTAAGTACCACCGATCTTTGGACCTTGGCAGCTCTTGTTCATGCGGGGTATGTCAACTTCCTTTGTAAGCTCTACAGACATCAACCGGCTGAATTTTCGGCTTGCCATTCCTCCCCGACCGACGTGATGAAAGTTACCGCGGCCTCGGCTTCGGGCTTTGAAAACGCGATGTTGGATATCCGCCGGTAACGCAAGCCGAAACAGCGGACAGCACCCCCACCTCTTCTTTTTCAGATTCTGGGAAGGAAATGGTGTGGGGTGGGTCTGAGTTGGGGAAGAATGGAGAGCATGGGTTTGGGGTAGACGAAAGGGGAGGAGGAGGCGAGATGGGTAGACGCGGGGCGGGTCGGATGAGGGAGCGACAGATGGGGATTTGGAGCCGAGGGAGAATGGAAATGGTATAGAGTCGAATTACTCGAATGAGCAGTGTTTGCGAGGAAATTGTGGAGTTGAGGGTTTGGCAAGGCGGAAAGGTTCCGCTGCGTACGATGATCGGACGCATATTCGCAAGGGCACCGAAATAGTGAAAAAGTGTTTCGAGGAACTTGGTAGGTTTGTGTCGCTTACCGAAGCTTTTGTAATGGATGTTGACATGTATATAGACAGTCGTACATGGTATGGTTCGGGTACCGAGCGTGAGCGATTCTTCGCATTCCGGACTCAAGCAAAGATCGGAGGGAAGTAGAAGCAGTACGGTAGGAGTGGCAGTAAGAGTAGAGCCTGTTGAACGCGCATTGAATTGCATTGCTATGCTATTTTAGACAGGTCTTGCTCAAATGTTTATAAATAGGTTGAGAAAGTGGTCTTGGGTATCGTAAGAGCGAATGAACACAGCCTTCCCACCATGTAAGGAGCGCCGTCGCTGCAGGCCTCAGCCATGCTAGCTCATGAAACAAGTTCCTTAATGAACGGTACAAGCACCTATAAAGCAACTTATATCCTCGTATGACAGCGACGCGACCAGCCATCCTCGCGCCCTCTCTTTCGTGATCCTCTTCTTGCTTCATCATTGAGGGGTATACTTCATCTGCGGTGGACTCTTATAGACTTCCGTGCTGACTGGCCCTGCCCACTGCCTCTTCGCCTCCTCTCTTCCCTTGACCTCCCTTTCATTCTGCACTGCGACACAGCAACAACAACAAACACTCCTCGCACAATCTCCCAATACTGACCCTTCCAACTTATACATGTGCCTCAACCTCGTCCTTTGCACCATTGGATAAAGCCACCAAAACCCACAGCTTACCGCCATCAGCATGCAGTGCCCGTTCGTCGCTTTGTACGAGAGCAGATCCGTAGGATCTTTCTTGGAGGATTTCTGAGAGAGGCGGTAGGATGTTCGGCCGTAGAGGATGCAGGGACAAAAGAGGCCGGTTAAGCAGGTCGATATGTCAGGTGTGCATGCGCAGAGTGAGGTTTTCCAGGAATGGGTGGTGCCGGAGGCGGAGAGGTCCATATTCGGGTGTGCGATTTGGCCCGGTTGATGGAGTGCGAAGTCTAACCCGTTGGGACCGTGTGCGGAGTCTGGAGAGAAGACGGCATGATGGGTGTTGGGGGCTGTGGCGGAGAGATTGTGAGGCGAGTAGGGCTCGTGGGCGTGGGACCTGCGGCTGTGGGGTGATAGTGCATTAGGATAGTCTACTACCGGGTCTTTGTTGATTGAGCTTGGAGTGATAGGGGTTATAGGTGTTTTATGTGGGAGGTTGCTAAGCTGGGAGTGCGGTGTTGCCGGAATTGGCGGCATGTTGCATGGCCCTACATTTGTGTTTATAGGTGAGAGACTGCTCAGGTTCCGCGTGTGCTGTGGCCGACCCTGATGTGTGTGTATTCGTAGTGGTTCTGTGACCGGAGGTATTGCGGAGATCGCTTGCGCACTCGGGGGGTCGAGCGGCGATAAAGGCGAGAGTGGTGGTTTCTCTTCGTATGCTGGAGCAGGGGAGGTGGTGTAAGGCTGAGGCTGAGTCGAAGGAAGGTTATGCGGGGTGGAGATCGACCGCGAACGAGGGTCGATCGGAGTGCGCGATTGCGGGAGAGGTGGAACGGCGGGATCGCTCGGCGATGGGATGTATTGAAATGCGATGTGCTCTGCAGGTGTTTGCGCATAGGAGAATGTTCGATTGCGCAGTTCGTCCACCGTCGTGTCGATTCTTGCGGGGTTTTGGTGCTGTCGAACGTACTGCTGCGGCTGAGGGTAGACGTGCGCTTCTGGTTCTGGTGCTGTCTCTGATTGGGCCTGCCACGAGAACCTCTGATGTCGTCGGTCGCCGCTCTGAGGTTGACGTCCGTACTGGCGAGGATCCATGTTGGATAGACGTCAGCAGTCTGGACCCTGGGAGCAATGTTTCGTGTCAGGTTTCTAAGCAGAAGCTAGATTGTGCCCACGGCAAGAGTGGGAACTGGAGTAAGAACTGAAGTGAATCGAGCCCATAAACCGAAGAGATCAGTAGTAGTTATCATGTAGGTCGCCTGGGGTGGGGTAGTAGATGGGAGAGTCGCAGCTCGGGCTCCGTGAGCAATATGAAGTGAAGAAAGACATCAGATGGGGGTCGGGGGGCTGATATCTTTCCCCAGTAGTAACACATCTAAGACATGCATGGTCAAGAAGAGCGAAGAGCCAGCATCACAGGCGCGGCGCCTCCACTCCTTCATCGCCATTGGAGCTCGGCGGTGATCCACCTCACAGAGGACCACAGTTACGGGTGCGGGTTCAGACAACGCTCATCGTTGGACGGCTTCCACGCAATGCGGCGCAGTGGTGGCCAATTGGTGTTCACAATGAGGTGTGACAGAGGTTGGTGGAGGCTTCCGGGGAGTTTCCGGGCGCTTACAGCTCGCCCCAGGAACAACTGAGCCGTGGCGTGGCTCGTGCGCTGAGCTACTTGGTCCAATCAGCAGCTGCTTGCATAAGCGAAATCCACCTGAGCTCGTATCTTTTTGAGCCTGGTTGCTTCCGGGAGCTTGCAATTTATGGACCCTTTTCAGGCCAGCGTCCTGCGCATTTGATCAAACGTCGTAAACCTTTTGTGGCATAGGCCACTCAAGGCACATGCCTCGCCGCGTCAAACTTTCCATCGTCATGCGATAAACGCAGCGAATATCCGCTTGACGTTGACGCGACGCCGTTAGGCGATCGATAAGACAGCTTTGCCGCACTTGTGGTAGGTGAGGAACCATGTAATGCATGGAGGACTTGTAATTGATAAATGTAGGACTATGCTTGGTGGCAACCCTATACCACAAATTGTACAGGAAACGACATGGAGGATATTGTAGGATCGATGAGCACTAGGATTTGTAATGGAGACGATCTACTTGTCCTTGTCCAACTGAGCTTTGCCTTGCTCCTCCTTGTTCTCGGCCTATCGGGTTGTTAGTCCTGTAATGTGGCACCAAGATAAATGTACTAACCCCGGGTCGCTCGGTGGAAACGGTGCCTTTGAGCTTAGCAGACTCAGCGACGCCCTCGCCCTTCTTGCTCTTTTGCGGGTCGTCGTGGATCTGAGCAGGGTGCTTGGTGTCGCTGTTGGACATGCCTTCCTGCTTTCCGGACATCTCGTTCTGCGAGTTGGGCTCTTTACGGGGACTTGGCTATAGGTTGTTAACGCAGAAGTGCAAGAAGACCGCGCAGCAGACCCACCTCGTCGCGCTGGTCCGGAGACGAGATTTTCTCATCTTGGTCCTTCTTGTTCTTGTCCTCTTTGGATTCGACCTTGGACTCGTCCTCCTCATCCTGCTTGGGTTCCTCGCTGTCCTCAGACTTGACATCCTCTTTGGGCTCCTCAGCCGACCCCTCGTGCTCTTCCTCATGCTTCGCGTGGGCCTCGTCATGGTGCTCGTCACCGTGGCCCTCGCCGTGGCTGAGGTCTTGGTTCAGGACGAAGTAGAGACCGACGGCGGTTCCGCTAAGAGACGCTGCAATCCTGCGAGTGAATGTATGAGTAACGGCCCATGGCGTATGGAAATAGCTATGGAAAGGGCTCTACAAACCATGGTAGATCGCTCTTTTTCGCGTGGGAGCCGTGGGCAGAAGCATATGCTCTGCGCTGGAGTGTCCGTTGCCATGGCTGGAGCTCGGCAGTGCGGATATACCTCCCCGGCCGTGCGCATCGTGCGAGCGAGGAGACGCGCAGCGACGTAGACCGAATGAAAGACATGATGGAGCTGCGGAACGGTCAATTGGCTCGGACGAAGAGCAATTGAAGAGTTGTCGAGATGTCGGCGCTGCAGGAACGGAGATCAGGCGATGGCTGGCGAAATCATCAATCGCACGTCAGTGGCCGGGCTCGCCGTGCGGCTCAAGCTCCTGTACCGCTCTAACCTAGTCACGTGCAACCAGTTCCCCCCAGCTCCACCTTGACTGCAATGTTCGCTCGGCATGGAGGGAAAGTAAAGCTCATATGTGCATGGAATCAGAGCGGAGCAATCTCTTCGGGCCGTGGGGCTGTCCGTAGTACGGTGAATGCCTACGTAAGTTATGTACGAAGTAGATGTCCATGGCTGTGTCTGTGCGTTCCAGTCGATGAGGAGCAGGCAACACCGGTCGACTTCGCCATCCACTACGCTCCTTTCGCTCTCACAGCCAGGCACAGTGGTCAGACAAGGCCCACGACCCGTTCGATACTTAGCACGTCCTCCCCCAACGTCGTCTTTGCACCAAAAGTGCAACACTCCCCCCACGGCCCCGCCATCAGTACCCCGCCACGCCGCAAGCTCCGTATTCGAGATATACACAAACACACAGATACCCACCTCAACTCACGCCTGCGCCTCGGGGCCCATAATCCACCATGGCGCCCTCATCGTCGGTGCCCCCGAATCCGACCGTCTACAACGTCACGCAGCTGCTGCCAAAGCTCAACGACGATGACCCCGACTTCCGCTTCATGGCGCTGAGCGATCTGCGGGAGATGCTCTTGATAGGCCATTCCGCCTTCCTCGCTAATGACGTAGTAGCCTGTGGGAAAACAGTCGAGGGCTTGCTGACCACGCTGGTCGACAGCAACGGCGAGGTGCAGAATCAGGCAGTCAAGTGTCTGGGTCCTTTCGTGAACAAGGTTCCCGAGCACATCTTATGTCCTATGATCGATAAGCTGTCCAACCTCTCCACAGACAACACAGTTGACCAGTCGATACCCTCGCTGGCCCTCCGCGAGGTCGTCATCTCGCTTCCGCGTCCCGTTGCCGGTGTGACGCGCAGCAAGGCGGTCCAGGACGCCTACAATGCCGTGAGCAAGGTGCTGATACCACGGTTGGTGGGATACAATGTCATCATGCCCTCCCAGAAGCATCTACCCGCTGTTCCCAAGGGCATGCTACAGGTGGATCTGGAGAAGGGCACCGACAGCAACGCCATCGACGTCCTTACCGAAGTCGCGCGCTGCTTCGGCCCCATGTTGCAGGACGCCGAGATCCACGCATTGCAGAAAATCACATTTGAGGTTCTGGAGAATGAGCGGGCGAGCTCTATGATGAAGAAGAAGTCGGTCACTGCCATCTCGACACTGGCCGGCTACTTCTCTGACGGGCTCCTCAGTGCTTTCATTTCCCGCCTCATCGAGCATTTACGAGATGTGCATCTTACACGCAGTAAGCGAAAATTGTACATTACGATCCTAGGATCCATGGCTAGGTCCATTCCCCGTAGGTTCGGCCCATACTTGGGGACACTGGCTCGGTTTGTGCTAAGCGCGCTGAGCTCACAGGAGCTGGATGAGGAGATGGACACATCGGACGACGAATCTGAACGTGATCCCGAGATTGATGAAGTTCTAGAGGCTGCCCTCATCGCCCTAGAAGGCTTCCTCGCTTCATGCTCACAGAATATGCGTGCGTACACCGAGGAGACTATCGAGGCGGCCACGCGACTTTTGAAGTATGATCCTAATCTGGCAGAGGATGATGATGACGACGAGGCCATGGCCAGCGACGAAGAAGATGCGCTCGAAGATGACGACTTTGAACAGGAGACGGGCTACGACGACGATGAGGACGCGAGCTGGAAAGTTCGACGTTGTGCTGCCAAGGTTCTGTACACGCTGATATCCACCCGAAGTAATGGCGACCTATTGGACGATGGAACCTTGTACAATCGCGTGGCTCCAGCGCTAATTGCCCGATTCAAAGAGCGAGAGGAGAATGTCCGTTTGGAGGTTTTATCTGCGCTATCCAACTTGGTCCGGAAATCTGGCAATGGCCCATCGCCTGTCAGGTTTGCCGACGAGCGTCCGCAAGGCGGCACTATGCTTCCTCCACCTAGTCGGAAGCGACGTAGAGGCGGCAGTGATGCCAGTATGTTCGACCTCCATGGCAATGCTTCTTTGTCCATGGGTTTCGAATCGCCAGCCCGAGTTGGCACACCCTCTGTCGGCCCGCGTGGAAGCTTGGCTAGATTGAGCCCAGACATCGTCCGAAGCGTGGCGCAACTTCTTAAGCAGTCTTCTTCTCCACCTTCGACAAAACACGCCTGCATCGTCCTTCTCAAGGATATTGTCATCGCTCAGAGCGGTGGCCTAGATGGCTACCTTACACAAATCGCCGAGCCTGTAGTGGATGCGGCGAAAACTAGTAGTGGCGCGACAAGCAGCGCCTCCGCCACCGCTAACAGCCTACGGATCCAGGCGTTACAGCTGATAGGTGCTATTGCAGACACGCACCCGTCAGCGTCTCTCCAACCTTATCTTTCCAAGATCGTCCCAGCTCTTCTCCTAGCAGCCCGCGACAAGTACAGCAAGCTGTCAATTGAGGGGCTGGCTGCTACAGAACAGGTTATAAAGGCATTGACGCCTCCTCGGTCCGTCGCTTCCGGCACCCAGAATCAACAGCACTTGGAGCAGCTGTACGATATCCTTGTCACCCGTATAGCCGCCAACGACGTCGACCTTGAGGTTCGCCAGAGTGCTATCCATGTTTTGGGTGTCCTCCTAGGTAGAAGCTCAGGAACAGAGGGCTTAATGTCGCTACAAAAGCAGGTAGCTGGACTAGAACTGCTTGCTGACCGTATTCGCACCGAGCTCACACGCCTTGCCTCTGTCCGCGCTATTGATTTCATAGCTGCCCACACTAAAGCTCAGGGTGAACTGTCCCCGAAATGGGTACGCAATACTGCCCTAGAGCTCGGTGCTCAACTGCGCAAAGGTAGTAGAGCCATGCGCGGCGCGAGTTTGAGCGCTCTTCGAACACTGGCATTGAACCCTCTCTCACGAACGCAAATGGACGGCCAGACCAAATCGCAGATTGTTAGTCTTCTTTTGCCCCTGCTAGATGCTGCGGATCTACTTCTCCTTGGACCCGCACTCATTATCCTGGCGACTTTTGTCAAAGACGACGCCGGCTCCGTCATGACCCCCGAGCTCAATGCTGCCTTGTGCCGCGTTGTGCAAGGCACGATTAGTGGCAGTTCATTAGAGGCACTTCTCGCTCTGGTGCGGACCATTGGAGAACAGCATTCTGGACAAGCATTAATGCGAGCATTGCTCCAAGAAGTGGGTATTTCCGGGCATCCCGAGGTTGTGGGCAAGGTCATTGGAAATCTACTGGTGTATGGTGGCAGCAGCTTGGGCGTCCAGCTCGACCAGTTCATTACCGAGCTCGAAACCGCAAAGGACGACAAGCGAAAGTGCCTCGCCCTTGTCGTCCTAGGCGAGTCTGCGCTCCGGCTGGGGTCACAGTCCTCCATTGACCCACAACTCTTCATCAAGTACTTCGCGCTCAAGTCGGAGCAAGTTCCACTCGCGGCTGCTGTGGCTCTTGGTCGAGCCGGAGCTGGTAGCGTTGGCAAGTATCTCCCCGTGATCTTGTCGACCATGGGCCAGCCATCAAGCCCGCAATACTTGCTTCTGCACTCAGTAAAGGAGATTCTCCAACAGGACGGTACGGAGTCAGAAATTATCCCCTTTGCCTCTACGTTGTGGCAGAACCTCGTCGCGGCTTCTCAAGCCGAAGATAACAAAGCCATTGGCGCGGAATGTATCGGCAGGCTCACTATTATTGACCCCAAGACGTACCTTCCGCAACTTCAGGTAAGCAACCAGTATCCGTGTAACATGAGAAGTATGCTAATGATGCTAGGCTTTCCTAGGGGATCGAAAAGCAAGCGTTCGCGGCATGGTCATCTCAGCTCTGCGATACACCCTAGCTGATACCGATGAGGCGTACGATGAGATCCTCCGACCGGTCGTTGTGCCTATGCTCGTGCAGATGCTTAGCGAACCCGATCTTGAGAATCGTCGTCTAGCTCTTACGACCTTTAATTCTGCCCTGCACAATAAACCCGACATCATCATCCCTGCTTTGAATCAGCTATTACCTCTCGCTATAAAGGAGACGGAGATCAAACCAGAGTTGATTCGCGAGGTGCAGATGGGCCCATTCAAGCATAAAGTCGATGATGGTCTAGAGATCCGCAAGAGCGCGTACGAGACCCTTTACGCACTGCTCGAGACGGCCCTTTCCGAATCGCCGACAGACCTGTCGGACTGTTACGAACGTGTCGTGGCTGGCATTAGTGACGAACATGACATTCGTGTTCTTTGTAACCTCATGCTCTCCAAGCTCATGGTACTGGCTCCCGACCAGACACATTCCCGACTTGACGCCATCGCCGAAAACTTCCGTGCTGTCTTGTCCATCAAACCTAAGGACAATGCCGTCAAGCAAGAGCTGGAAAAGCTGCACGAGGGTTGTAAGGGCGTGTTGAAGGTGTCTGTACTGTTAAACAAGCAGATGGGTACGGAGAGCGGTGTGCAGGGTCATGATGACATGAAATTGAGGATTTGGGCTTCGTATTGGGAGTGGGTCAATAAAGAGCATCAGACGTTACTGAAGACGGTCATGGATGAAATGAAGGAGCGTGATCGCTAGTGCAGTGAGGAGGATAAGAAAAGGATAAAGGGCTGGGTGGCAAGGATGTTCATAGCGTACATGAGTGATGAGCGTGGATCTATTCACGGCATAGCTAGCATAAGATTGATCCTAGAAATATGGGTAAGTGTCTTAAAAAGCGAGATGAAATGCATACACAATATCTTACAATAGTTGCTTTCAGTAGCGGAGCATGATGTTGAATTGTTACGTGTTGGTGGACCTCTAACGAGCTATGTTGCTGGTGGTAATTTGAGACCGCCCTTACGGTTGCTATCTTCGCTGTCGACCTGGTCAGTCTCTTCATTAACATCTTCATCTGTCTCATCACTCCTCACATCCCCATCAACTCCGTCTACAACGTTCTCGCTATCTTCAGTATCGTCCCCATCATTCCCCTCCTGGTCTTCTCCGCCATCCTCTCGCTTGCGCTCTTGCAGCTGTGCTCTTAGGCCGTCTAATATTGTATCCATTCGCTGTTTTAGATCGGAATTCCACACGCTCCCTAACTGGCTTTCCATCTCTTCAATCTTTGCTTTTAATTCTTCTGCTACGGTGTCGGTTTCTTCGTCTTGTTCGTCTTCAACGGGTCCGCCCGGGCCAGATTCGACGGGAATCGTGGGCGAGAAAGCGTGGGCGAACTCTTGTGCCATCGTAGGATTTGGGATGGCGAAGATGAATTCCTCAATTCCAGTCCAGGTTTGGACCGGGTCAGTCGTCTTGCCTTTCTTCCCACCGCTACTCTCGTTGTTCAGAACCTTGTGCCATAGTTCTGCAATATCATGAACAGGGTTGCCATAAGCACCACAGCCCCATGCACCCAGGACTAGTCTTTTGACACTACGGGAAGATGCTATACACAGTACTGCTTTCATCTTCCTCTCGACAATCACTTTGTCTTTCTTGGACAGCGTCTTGGGTTCTTCTTCAGAACCCTCGACTTCGGGGAAGCGGAGCATTCCTGCGCTGACTACGTCGACGTAGTAGCGTTCTGTGGGGTTGAGTTCACCCGCGGAGGAGGCGAGTGGGAGTGCATTGCGAAATACGAGCACATCTCGTGTAAAGATACCACCGTATTCGGGCAACCGGTAGAAGTTTTCCTTCAGAGACGGCAAAAGAGTAGTCCGCGCACAGAGAAATTCTTCTTGCGAGGTTGCGCCTGTGAGGACACCGCCACCTGGGCGGAGGGGCGACGCCATGTTGAGAACACATATGTTGGGATCCTTCCGGGAGGACTTGGGCGTAGCCATCAGCATCTGGACTGCTGTTAGAGTGTCGGTGGCCACTATACGAATAGTGCGCTTTGGCAGATCTAGGGCCAACGTCGGTTGTATGGAGAGTTGAGATACCCCTTCGTCAAGGGAGACATTCCCCCTCTTTCCGCCTCTCTTCACCTTCGCGTCTTTCTCGTTTCCACCCCTTATTAACACTTCCTCTCCATTATCATCGACTCCACCTTTGGCCTTCCGTCGTCCTTGGCCTTTCCTTTTTATGTACTTTGCGTTCCTACTACCTTCCTCTTCCTTTTCCCGCTGTCTCTGATCCGCATTTGGGGTAGCATTAAAAGGTGCCGGATTACTTATTAGCTCGCTGCCATCCGCCCCCTTTCTCGCTCTTGCATTTGACGCTAAGATTGCTGGGATGACTTTATTGACGATGTGGCGGGCTTGTTTTGCGCGGACGTCTTTCCTTATCGCGGGTGGTGCGAGGCCTTGGGATTTCTCTGTACGGCCCATGGTTAGATTTTTGGGGGAGTTGACGGGTTTTTCAGGGTTGGAATGTTGTGGCGATTGACGTTGGGGAGAATTGATACTGGCAGCACCGTGATGGCAATAACGAAACAGTTTACGGCAGGTCTAGCCGAGAGGGGCAAAACCCCTCCACACCACAGTTTACTCGCCTTTACCCCCGTGAATATGCACGCGTGCTCGCACATCTTGAAGCCTTACGAGGGCTTTGTAATCATACGTCCATCTCAGTGGTCCTGAGCTGGATTGCGAAGCTACTTTGTCGTATGCCCTCCAAGTTCAGGCCCCCAGCTTCATCTGCCTTCTGTCCTCCCCTTCCTGAGCCCCGAAGCCATCTCGCCTTCAATACCCCTATCGCTATCCCGACCTACAACGAGAAGCGATTCAAGGCCAACGTGAGAGTTTGAACGGGCTGAAGTCAAGTTGTAGAGTGTCTCCATGTGCATAAACCAGTCCTGCGCCGAAATACCAACCATGCTCATTGTTTGCATGAACAGAGCCATAGCCGCTGGAGATCAAGGGTGCACTTTATCCCTGACTTGTTCCGCACGCGATATCCGCCTTCAATTCGACATCCATGCTTCAGCCTCCTTCAGGCCACCAACATCGAAATCAAAGGTGCAGCGCAATCCTTGGTCCTGCAAATCAGCTCAACATTCCACCTCTTGCGTGTTGCCAATCAAACATTGCTCAGTCTATATTCGCAGCAATTCCTTGGACAGTGTCAGCTACTAGCATGCGGAGCCTTGGTACTTCTCCGTTGTGTGACCCGACAGGTAGGTACTGTTCCATGGGGCGGTGCTGATTTCAGTGGTGTAAGGGTTTTATAGCTTGCAGGCTCTCGCACGCGAACGCGAACTGTCATGGAACGGTCAACCCGTTTTCCTCATGCGAAGAATGCTAGTAGGTATTCTTCTACAACTACTGGGCGCGCGACTCTAATGATATCTCCTGCTTAGAAATCTGGGGAAGAGCGAAAAATGCTAGCAGCAGGTCAAAACGAAATAGATCATTCAGATTTTGAGGCTGGTACGCCCAAGATGCGGAAGGATATCTTCGATTCTCAGCTATGGAATCTAGATCGAGAGACTCATGGACCCAGGGAACCAAATTTGTAAAAGCGAAACAGGGCACACCGTTGGCGGCGTCATGTAACAATTAATCAATATACGAGCCTCAAAAGACGGTATAGCACTCATGGCCGCTCGTGAATGCATCTGGCACTAATTTATGGTAGGCAATGGAGAGTCATATATTCTACCTAGATGAGAACTCTGTCCTGCGGGAATTCGTATTCAGAGACAACTCTGAGACGGGCTTTAGTGAGAGCTTGAGTGCGCAAAATATCACGCCGGCTCACGATAGGCGACTCGCTTCCTACTGGCCTTTCGTGGCCTATCAAAACGATGACAACACATTCTCAGAAGTGCGCTACAACTGCACCGAGAGTGCCATAGACTGTTGGAACACCGCCAACCTCAAGGTCGCTGGTCCGGGTCCATATGCAGCTTTGGCGATGATATCCATGTCAAGAAATATGAGCGGACTATGGCTGTTTTACCAGCGAGAAGACGACGAGCTTGTAAACAGCGCATGGGCGAACGATACCAATACATGGAGTGCTAATATGTCTCTTCTTCCCGTATTTTTGAATCCACTACTCACTAAAACCCCTCAGAGAAGAGTTTTCTCACCCTATTCCCCGCTCCCATCCTGCTTCCGTCTTCGCGATGACTCAATCGCCCGATAGCTCCTGGCTCAACTTCCACGTTCTCTACCAAGATTCTGACGATAGCGACATCTCTTGGTTTTGGAAACAAAAAAAGCGGCGAATGAAGCGAGCAGAGAAAAGAAGACGAATTAAAGGGTGGAATGAAGGGGACGAATATTGCGTGTTTGACGGAGGGGAGCTGGTGGGGAAGAGGCTGGTGCATGATCAGGATATGAGTAGGTGCTATTTCTTTAATGGAAAGGGTAAGTTAAGAAGCGTGCATCGGGTGGATGGGATTTGGAAGAATTTGGGGTTGGTTGAGGGCAAGAAGGTGGAGAATGAGATAGTTATCAGAACAACTACTAAATACACTTTGTCCGCTGTGCTAGATCTTGATTTAAATGTACTAGCATGATCAAGCTATATTTGTGGGATTACATTGAAGTAGCTCCGCGTGCGTGTTGAATGACAGCACATCAACGAGTGCGTTGTACCCTACCTACGTAGACCCACCAACGAAGTATAAATCTTTTGCATCACCCAGATCGCTGCGCAGCGACTCCCTTTTCCAAGAGAAACTTACAACATCAACAAAAATAACTCCTCACACACAACCGCAGCCAACTCTTCTCAAAATCGTAAAAGTATAATCGCAATGTGTGGCGTCGAAGTTCTTCTCTATCCCATCTGCGGATGTACAGCATACACTTGCCTACCCATTCACAGATGCGAGCCGTGGTACAGTGGAGGCTGTACTGGTCATTTAAGTCACAAATGGTTGAGAGGGTATAAGGAAGGTGTTTGTGTGAAGCATAAGGAGTTGGGGAATCAGGTTCGACAGAGGTGACGGGTGGAGGCTAAGGATGAGGATCAAGGGGGATATTGGGCACAATCTTCCAATATAGCTGTACTGATATGATAAATCGTATTTGTGAGGGAAAAGGTTCACTTGCTTGCAATGCATTGATTTGGATCTTTGCATAGACTGCTACGCTAGCTGAGAGCAGAGCAACAGTGAAATGAAATCTCGTAAGAGCATTTTTCTCCGTGGTACCGAGGGGTTTCTGAAGCAGGCTAAAGCAGGGAACAGTGGTGGATGATTGGAAGACGTCTGCTGAAGTTAATGTTCTGCTTCAGTAGAGATTTACAGTGCTGCCTGCTCGAGAGGCGGTGGGCAAGTACCCTTCATAGTTAGAGCTGAACGAAACCACATATGTAGAAATCAAATCTTGGGTATAATGTGGCTTGGAAGGAGCAATGCTAGGCACATATTGGTACATGATTTGGCAAAAGATGGAATGCGTTTACTACGCCGAAAGTAAGTGGCAACTTCGTTTGACTCACGAATCTCTACTATCAGTTTGCAATCCTTATAGAAGTACGAAGAGCTTAAGCTCCACCATCTAGCATGCTCATAATGACCGATAACCGCAGTCGATAGTCTGGACTGCGCGTTCGCTCCTACAAACGAGACCTCACCGCAACTCAGCATTCACACCCTCACCACAGTGTGGTGCAGCTCTACCACCAGTTAACCCTTCACTTACACGTACATATGCCTCGTCACCATTTCGCATCTTCCTCACCGTTACTCTTCAATCCACAATCATCCTAGAACCACCCAATCTGCACACTTTTCGACATCAATACCGATTCCCGAATCCGAAACATACCCAGATGTGCTTCATAGGGGCTTACATCTATCCTAACTGCGGCTGCATCGTGCAATTCGTTCCTGAAATCGAGCGCTGCCCTGAATTTGGAACGTCATGCAGTGGCCATATAACGCTGATTATTATGGGGACGCGTGGGGGAATTTGTAGGCGACATCCGAGGTTGGGGGAGCAGGATGCTGGCAGTACGAGTTCGGGTGCGCGTTCTAGTGAATCGAGAGCGTCGAGCGGTTCGAGCTGAGGGAGCTGAAAACCGGTGGCAGGTGTGGTACGGATGGGGGCGATGGTGGAGGAGTTTGGAGTGCTGTTGCTTGTGACGCGCGACGCGTCGGGTAGATGCGTGCGTGGGTACGGATACGGTCTATGGGTTAATGTGGGAGAAGGGTGGCCTAGTGAGGGAAGGCCGGATAACTGGCTTTGTGGGCCGGAGTTGGCTATTTGAACGAATGCTTTCACTTTCTAAAGTACCATATATGTACGACGGAAGCTCATCTGTGTATATGTAGTTCTATGCTAAAAACTTGCCGAACCCTGATAAAGTAGTATACTCTGTAACCTAACCAATTTGAATTGAGCCAAAAGGTCTCGGTGAGGAGCTGGGCGGCATAGAGGCTAGATACTACCACATTGATGTGGGAATCTTCGTCAAAATAGAAGTTAGACCACGCTGGGTGCTGTTGGATTAATAAAAACTCCGGATACTCCACAAATACGAAGCTATAGTAGTTCAACAGGCCGCAATATTAACTTTGCAACTATTCATCAGGTTTTGAGGACCGCGTTCATCTTTAGGCAGATTGCCTTGGCCCGGATCAGGCCTTACGTCGCAGGTGGAGGTATTGGAGCCGATTACCCAAGAGATTTTCCGTCCACCTAGTATGCTCGTGATCTTTCCCAAGCCAGTTTATCTGACCATGCAATGCTTTCTCATGATATTCCTTTGCCTCTTCCCCCCTACCGAGCATGGACAAAATCAAGCCTATATCATTCAACGACCACAGAGTATCGGCGTGAAGCTCTCCCAGCGTCTTCGAACGACCTTCTACGACTTTCAAGAGAAGTTGGTAGGCCTCAATTAACTTCCCGTCGTCTCTGAGACACCGGGCGATATCTGACTGCGTCCAAAGCGTGTGGGCATGATCCGGTCCAATGGTTGAAACTTGCGTAGCAAGTGCATGCTCATGTAGCGCGAGAGCCTCGCTGAAGCGACCCTGGAATCGGTATGTTCGGGCAAGTGTATTCTTCGTCCATATAACTTGGGGATCTGACCCGGGACACGTTTTCTCCAAGGTTGTTAGTGCTTCTAAGTGCATCTTCTCCGCTTCTGAAAAAAGCGAGAGGTGACGGTAGACACGACCAAGTTCATTCTTTGTCCACACAATATCCAAATGATTCGACTCCAGTACGCGCTGTTGTATGCCCAGGGCTCTCATTTGGGTGTCGGCTGCCATAGAGAAGCGGTTTTGTTGATCGTACATGATGCCAAGGCTGTTTAGAATCCAAACGCTTCTGATGTCGGCTTCGCCGCATTCTTTTTCAACGACTTGCAAAGCTTTCGTAAGCCAGGAAACTGCGTCTGGTACCCGACTAGCTAGCATGTACGCGCGTGCTAGATCTCTCACAACCATCATCTTTTCGAAATGTCCAAGCCGATATATAGATGCAGAAGGAATTTGCGGTTGTGACCGCTGCGTGCTCAGAAGATGGATTGTGTCGAGCATATCTTGCAGGACATCAAAGCAAGCAATAGTCGGCACAATTTTCCCTTGGATTATCCATGCATGCACTTCGCGTAGCTGCTTCAAAATAACTTGCAACGGAGATGCAGTGATTTGAAGAAGGATATACCGCGCAATCCACGTTTTCCGCCGGCATGCCAGGGAGGTAAAGTCTTCAACCTCGCGTCTTATATCTTGAGTTTCCGATCCGTGAAATAGATGATAACACCAATTGAGGGTTGCGTATCCACCAAGGGGTGCGTGGTCAGCGTCGATATGCAGGGTGTTGGCAACAGCCTCGTTATTCAGCTCCTGCACGCATACCCGTACTAGTAGCGAATGCGCATTCTGCACTATACGATTCGGCGGAAGGCGGTGATGTGATAAAAACCCGAGATCATCCCTACGGGCAAGGAATTCGCACACTGACCAGTGAATCAGGCGAAACTCGTCAGTGAGGGGCTCATACTCAATAAAAGGGTTGCATAAGCGTAACACAGCACTTTTGAACGGCTTCCGCTGTGCACGTTTTTCTTTGCAATTAGAGTCAAACGACAATGCGTGTTCCAGCTCCTTCCACCGCAATGGACGTCTTGAAAAGCAGACCCAGCAGAGAAGGTCTTTGGCCAAGTGTTTGACAGAATTTGGTTCTCGATCCAAAGATTGCAGTGCAGACTCGTAAATTGCTTCTAGATCTCTAGGAAGCTTCGTGGTCATTGCGAAAAGGTCTAAAGCATTGGAGGCTTTGCGCAATGTTTGGAGCATGAGGTACACCCAGAGGAAGGATCCAGCGGCCGCAGAAGAGAGTTGTTGAAATATTAGATCAAGAAGGTCACCTTGTCCGAAAGAGTCTGAAATGCGTTCTAGTTCAGTCCGCAGATAGAGATCAACATCGTTTCCAATGGAGGCAGGCGTGAGCTTCAACGTAGGGTGTTTGGATAGTTGAGTTCTCGTTTCGGGTGTGTCTCGACTAGCGCACAAGATTCGCAGATTTCGTAAACCCTCCAAGGCCAAGAATTGCTTGAGTAAGTCTATTGTGTCTGTGCTCTCATCTATACCATCGAGTACCAAATATGTCTTGCGTTGGTCTTGGAGCAGATCAGCCAGAATTTGCATAGGCTTATCGGAGTAGGATAACCTGCAACGGCCATACCGAATGGCAGACTCGAAGGCCGCAACCAAACTAGCTGACAGCTGCGAGTGATGTGCAATAAGTTGGGAGATGATGGTAGCAGAAGCTTCGAGGAGATTGGACTTTCTGCTATCGTTAGAACCGAAGAAGAAATATGCCACGCACGCCTCCTCTGATGCGAGTTGATTCCGTTGAAGTTCTTCCACGATGGATGCCGAGAGTATTGTCTTCCCACTACCTGGCCGTCCTGATAGCCATAATATTGGATTGTTGCTCTGCCAATCTTTCCAGGTGAGGTAGGAACTGTTCCCTAAGATCCACTGACAGGTTCCCCGCGTCATTTTGTTCTTTGCTCGAAGTATGTCTTGCGTAGAATCGACTGGTGATAGCCACTCCATCAGCTGCTTCCGCCTTTCCAGGTGAGCGATGCGGTGATGGGCGAATCTCGTCTCTCCCTCAAGGAATGCAGTGTGACGCGCAATTGCAAGTAGGCTGTTCTGAAATTCATTGTGGAATGGCGCCATCAATATCTTTCTGAGAAGTCTGAACGCTATATCCTCAGTGGCGTTAGCCATGAAGCAAGCCTAGGAAGGCATTTGGCGAGAGTAGCGACGGTGGAAGTTCGTAAAAACTTACTGCGAGATCTCAAGACATCATGAATCTTAAACAATAATACCAAAATATGGTAGTACACGTCGGTGAGAGATTGACGAAAAGGCGGCCAATCCGAGTAAATGTCATCGAACTGTTGGCAGACGCGTAGCTTATCACCAACTTCTTGAAGCGTAGAAGTCAGATATGCAACGGAAGAAGTACATGAGCCCACAGCCTGTTGCTTCAGTATCGGAAATAGTTAAGATGATATAGCTAACTGACCTCGATCAAACATCTGATACATCCCCAGGCAAGCGCCACAGGATTCGATTGCTGGACCATGACGTCGATAGCCTTGGCGTACTTTTGGAGAAACTGTACAATAGGTTCCAATCTGGTGCAGAACAACACTGTACGGCTGGATGTTGTTCGCTTTGCCAGCAGATCTTGGCTCGCTAATAGGACATGATCGACGGTGGTGCTTAGGTATTTTTCCTTGTCCCGGAGGTCTAGACCTTCGATATATTTTTGTAGAGCATGTACCTTTTCTGAGGTGGTAGACATTTTTTTTCGGTGCAACATGGGTTTTGTTCGTGTTCATGTGAGGTGATGTTGCACGTTATGGGAGGCCAGCAGTATGATTCAGAGCTCATGTGAACATGCGGGTCCGGATTCAGCTAGCGCCCGACATAGCCCGCCCGGCATCCCGATAATTTCAGCGCCCGCATAAGGCATACATAATCCTCGAGTCCCTTTCCTTTCAGCTCTACCACCCTACTGCTAACCATCTACTGATAATGACCATTACGTGGCAACTTACGGGAGCCGAAGTGCTGATTGGTCGCCACTCTGGTCCAGCGAGCACGGGAGGCAAAATCTCGACACCCTTAAAAGTTGCCGCATTCGATCTCGTATGCATACTCTGCGCGTCATCCATGATCAAAGCTGATCGCTGGCCGATAGGATTCCACCTTGATAGTGGCAAAATCCGGCAAACTCAAAGGAGAGGATCCGAGTGACTGGACTTGGTGGCATGACACGGTTCCCGTCAAACTCCAGCAAACCTATGACGAAGGTTTCCAAATCGTCATCTTCACCAATCAAGGAAGATTGACGACAAAAGACGGGGCCGAAGCACCTGAGGCTCAAACATTCAGGTCCAAGGTGGAGGCAATATTCGAAGCCTTGAATGTACCAGCAACGATATATGCAGCCTGCGCTAATGACAACTGGAGGAAGCCGAGGACTCGCGCGTGGGAGCACTTCGCGGAGTCAATTGGACCAGGCCAAAGCGTGGACATTGCTGCGTCATACCTGGTTGGAGATGCAGCCGGACGACCAGCCGATCACACTGCGGACGACCGGCATTTCAGTATCAACGTGGGAATCGGGTTCTATACACCAGAAGAGTACTTCCTGGGAGCCCCGCCTGAAGCCTGGCAGCATAAGTTTGACCCATCCTGGTACCTTGAAACCGCTAGTGCCGGTGAATGTTCGTACAATCCCCGCTAGAGTACAGCCGAATGCAAGCTAACAATTCAGCAGGCTCACTTGACATACCAAAGGAACAGCCCTCCATTTTGCTCCTTGTTGGTCTTCCAGGATCCGGAAAAACAACCTATTACTTCAATGTATTACAGAAGCTGGGGTATGAGAGAATCGAGCCCTCATTTGTAGGCTCTACAAAGGAGTCTGTTGAAACAGCTACTAAAATTTTGGGAGCAAGGAAATGTGTAGTTATCGGTACGACCTTGATGCCTATGGATGGGGATGGACAACTAATCTCTTATAAGATGACTTGAACCACGACCATGCTACCCGTCAAAAGTGGGTGGCTGTTGGCAAAGCGCACGATGCTCAAGTATTCGCCGCTCACTTCCTGACGCCTCCGAAGCTTTGCTTACACAACGACGCCGTTCGCGCTCTTGGGGGGCCCAAGGTAAAACCACATCTGCGTAACGGAGCCACTACCATTCGCTTACGACGAGCTGCAGATGAACTGGGAACAACGCAATGTGCATCCTAGAGTACCTTTTTGGGATCTGACGAAGTGCTTCGAGCCGCCTCAGGAAGCTGAAAGATTTGTACAAGTCTTTAAAATCAAATTCAAGGTCAGTATTAGCACATCAGACACTGACGATTATTCTGATGGATATTAGTGGGTTGGTACGGATGAGACTTTGAATATCTGGCGAAAATTCTGGATATGACGTAAAGAAGCGTAGAATAGTCGGGAGGAACCGGTCTGCATCGAGGCTCGGATCCAGGATGCGCTATGCCTACATTAACTGCGCATTGTGACAAAGTGGCTTGAGTCCTTCATGCCTGGACAGCAACCACCAATATTCCGTATGCTCAAGTGCCAATAAAGGTATATGCAATTTACATCCATGTGTCCGCGGGATGCACTCTTGCCAATGCAGAGTACCCTAGGAAGGCTGTACACCATCAAGCTGTCGATGGCTGGTAATAATTGTTTTTCATGATCGGGTTTCTATGCACGACAGCAGGTGAGGTTCTCCGATATCAGCCTGAAAAGCTCGCCAATCCCTTATGTCGTTCCGGCTGTGACTTACTTTCACCTTCGAAACTCTTCTAGTATGATGGTCGACTAGAAGTGCGACTCTAAGCGCCACCTAAGAGTCGGAAAATATAGTCAACAGTCTTCGACTACTGGCCCTTCCACCAGATTGGACATTATGAAGCTAAGAGCGATAATGCTTTGCCTGATACCATCAGCACACTCTGGTTGCGCTGCTTTCTGCCTCACCGACACAACACAACACCGCGCGTCAGCTCATAGGTGCAATGGAAAACTCGCAACAGAACTCTGCTAGCCATACAAGCAGTCATTCACGGAAACGTACAGACTATCTCACATTCAGACATCTTTTGAGATCCCATAGATTTAGCAACTTTTCAGTGTTGCTGACCAGGGCCTCATCGGTATTCGGATCTCACTCGCTCACGATTGGCATGTCGATTACGTAGCCCATATATGGCGATTGTCGCTATTCTTATCGAAATTTGTAGGTCTGGAAACATGGAATTGAGCCCCTTCGTTAATATTCATGTAGTGATGAGTACCAAGTTGAATGTTTGTAATTCTCGGGATCCTCCTATACCAAGCCTTGACGGCAGCATCATGAAGTTCGGGAGGGTCGTGATATCATCATCCTGGGAGGGGTCAACATCAATGGCGTCCACATGCACTATGGATGAGAACTAAGAAGACATTTTTGCGAAAGCTATGAGAAAAGAAAGTTTGGGGATGTGAGGGCATGCGGAGTGGAGGAAGAATCACCGGTGGAACAGACTGTGAAGCGGGGTAAGGCTGAGTTTTCGTGTTCCTAGTGACTGTTCACCCACTGGTTTACATTCTACAGTCCAATAGCTAGCAGTTATCTCCTTTTAATTGCGCAAAGAGTTCAGAGCCAGCTTTAACCTAGTGTCAATAAGTATATTTACTACCTCCTACTCTAGCCTCTAACAATAATACTTGTAGGAACTACCAGGCACCGCACAACCCCCGACGCGATCCTCGACACACCGCTAGCCTCCCGGAAGGCCGACCATACCGACGATCGTGACGGAGACACTGGCGATACATATATGTCAGACGCAATGTCTAGTCGCCAGTCTGACTCCGGGAGTACGCATGTCGCATACACCGATGAGGGCGCCGAAGAAGCTTCGGGCAGATGGCAATCTCATCTGGCAGCAACATGGCGTTAAAGAAGTTGCAACATCTGGAGACAATGAGCACGGTGAGCCCCAACCACGTCGCGCCAATGGAGGCCCTGCGCTGCCGTTACGTCACCGACGACCCTTAGGTTGTCTGAAACGTTTGCTATATCCTAGGGTTTCGCAAGCCGTCGCAGGAGCGTCCTAGGCCATTTCGACCGCTGGTTCAAATGAGTAGCAGCCATCGCGTCGTCAAACTCGCGGAATAACTCAAAAAGGTGACACGCGAAGGTATTTCGTCCCGAATGTCTTGAAATACAAGAAGGCTAAAACCAAAGAGGGTTATAATCGTTACCTGAGGCGTTACGGTATAACTACGAGGGTAACGGCCCGAGGCTTGGAGAGGGTATGGCGCGTACTATAACTGTATATGCTAGTTTAGGGTTGATAAACAGTTGGAAGGCTATAGGGATGTAGCCTATTACAGGTTCGGTATTGATCTCCTGGCTTAGGTATGGCGTACTACTAGGGAAACCCGCCGGATAGTCGCTTAGTAGCGTAGTAGCCTACGGTTGCCGTCTACTGCTACCTAAATAGTAGTAATAGCTTACCCTAACCGATGAGTCCTTCCTAAAGCTCTACACCCTGGAGCGCTTCGACAACTGGAAAGGCGAGGCCATATGCGCGTTCGAGCTGGCGCGCATGAACGAGTCGCCGACGGAGAGCTGTCGACGGTCGGACCGTACACGGCAGGCATGACATATTGCGCGTTACCGATCAGGCGGAAATTCGTTAGCTGGGTGTCTTTGACGGGGGCTTGACGAGTGACTGAGCTGTGATGAGTCATCAGCTTTCGGCCAATCAGCCCCGGGCGGGGAGTGAAAGGGGGGTGAAAGGGGCTCTACTCATGCCCAGGAGGTCCGACCGCTGCTTAACACCTAACTCGAGCTGGACCTAGCTAACGCCACTATGGGCGGGCTGCCGGCTAGGATGATTGGCTAGTCTGCGCTGGTGGCGAGCTTGCCTGCATTGTGAAAGAACGATTCCGACTTTATAGGGAAATTTTCAAAGTTCAGATGCGGTGTAACATGGTGGCTTGATAAGTTGTCTGCGTCGTTCACTGTTACGATTCACGCCAAGATGCACTTTCGCATACAAAAGCTCCTAAAAAATGGTCCTTTCGACTACAAACCTAACACAACTCATACCCGCCTATCCCTACTACGAATCTATCAAATATCGGAGCACGGACTAAGTGTTATCAGAGCCCCACATGCATACCGCTCAGGTCTACTACCGGGTATTATCGAAGATCAAAATACCGGAGACGGAAACATCACTCAAGCTACCATCTTTCTAAGAAACCTTGTTGGAATTCTCGGGAAAGAAGGGGTAACGAGGAATGAACAACATTGTTGGAGCCGACTTGAAAGGCATATAATTACCTTTCGCATTCCTTTGTCTGCGTCGGATATTTATATGTCTTCCGGTAAACCTTCAATAATTCCCCAGGAAACCACCATGACAACAACCATGGAGCAAATTGAGCGCGAATTGGATACCCGACTGCCCTATCGCGTAGGCTGGCCTACGTTACCAGTTCTTCCGGTCGAGACGGACCTCAACAACAGTATAAACAACGTCTTCCCGGAGCAGACAATTTCTAATGTCCGAGGAATTCTGCAACAGCACAACATTGAGATGGTCGGAAGCCTAATACTCCCGCATATCGGTTCAATAAAGGACACGATCGACGTCCAACATTTACAATTGCCACAAAATATGATCCAGCCATTGGAAACAGCTCTTGGATACAGGCTGTGAAGTCTATTCGGCAGTATTTGCTGTCCGAAGGCAATGATGCGGCAATCGAAATTATCGACTACAGGGCATTTTTTGGTGGCGTAACCAAGCCTGTAACATCCAATGTCGACGAGATTGCGATGCGGTGGAAGCAATTCTACCCCACTTTGGCAGAACGCCTTCACCACCATCTATGGGTAACTATAGACGTTCTCTATAGGGGAATCGAGGAAAACCAGTGCAAGCCCACGATCGTCATTAGCGCGCTTGACGCTAACGACAAATCTTGGTGGAATGAAACATTGCCCCTGTTGCGAGAGAAGTTGCCAGCTGGGCTAGAGGTTGAACTTAGGTTTGGAACAAACATAGTTGCCTCAGACGAGAACGAAGACGTTGAAACCAAGCCAGATACGGTTACAGATAACATGGCGCCGTATCCGAACATTTTTGCCTCAAAGGAGGACGACGATGACGAAAGAACGCTATGGACGATTACTGGTACAATGGCACCATACACAGACGTCGTACCGATGGGATCCTCCTGTGGTGTATTAGGGGAAGGAACTGGAACAATTAGAGGAAATGTTTGCCTGGGGGAGAAAGCCAAAGCCAACAATCTGCATCTTGGACTTACTAACCATCATGTTCTCTGCAAAGAAATCACCGGGAATAGATGGATAGCACCAGGCCACAACGTACCAACCATAGTCGTTGTACCGTCCGACAGGGACCACCACGACTTTGAGGACCAACTAAACAGGAGAGCCAAGAAAAAAGAGTCGACTATTGCTAAAGCCAAGAAGAACGTGGCACGTTTGGAATCTGTACCTATATTCGAAAACCAACTAGTTCGGATCAAAAATGATCTAGAGACGATTCAAACCTTTGATCGACAATTTGGGCGGATCTTCGCTTCTTCTGGCTTTAGGTCTGCATTATACGAGGAGGATACCGGCGGTTTGGAAGACGAAAACGGAAACAAGCTAGAATGGGCTTTGGATTGGTGCTTGGTGCAGCCACTATTTCAGCGTCAGATTACGCAGACCATTCCCGAGCCTCTTGGGACCATGAAGCTTGGAGCAGACCAAGAGGCCCTTGAGTATCGCAGACTCAACCCTACGACGGAGAGCGACGTGGCTAAGATGGGGAGATCAACAGACTGGACCCGGGGTACTATTACAAAAATCCCAGGTGTCATCAATCAGTGGATTGTTGAACATGCTCGAGGAAAGTCTGCCATCGACATTGTTTATACTAAGAATCATCTTAAGGAAGATGGAACATCAAAGCCGGTGCTGTGCTACACAGTACTTAGTGCCAATAAAGCTTTCGGAGTCCCCGGAGATTCAGGCAGCTTTGTGCTGTTAGATGAGGAGGGCGGTGAGGATGCGGTGATCGTTGGCCTACTCTTCGGGGTAGACACCCTAAAGGGCGCTACATACATGATCCCTATGCATGTAGTGGTAAAGGATATCGAAAGAGTTACAGGGCAAAAGCTCCTATATCCTTTTCTCGGTGGAGAGAACTACACTGTGAGCCACTAGCTGTTATGGGCTCAGGCTCAGCCTGCGCCTATTCCGAAACGGAGGAAGCTCCTTCCTTCTTCCTTATAGATATCAATACTATTATCAACGCTCGTTGCAGTTCCACTTCGAGGCCAGTTCATGACAGGCCTATCTTATATACTCTATCTCACATCTTCTATAGAACGAATAGTAATCTTATATCTGGTATATGAAACTTGTTGATCAACTGCCATGGGACGCCATCACATTCGTCACACAGGGTGATGTATGATGCCAAAGTCGGCCATACCATGTCGTGGAGATGTCTCTTTGTTCGCACGGAAGCTCAGGGGCTAACGCTAAACCAATATGAACAACTACATCTACTACCTGCTTAATCGATACATAATTCATACAGAGTGCTTCTATTCGTATGTACCATTCAAGCTGCCGTAAGAAAGTAATACGAGTAGCTGATTCTTTTTTGTTGTGCAGATTTAAGATTCAGGTGGTGTAGTCGGAGACACCGCGTTCATGTACTCACCCCACCATGAACGCGCAGTCCCTAGACCCTCTATAGAGGACGCACCTACCTTCCCGATTAGGGTTAGATGTCGAACCGTAGCCGCCGATCCCTACCGTCGAACAGCCTATCAAAACAGCACATGTCTTTGGTCTTGATAAACCAGGGCACGAAACAAATAAAACAAGATAAAAGTATGCCGCGGTGCACCTATCCAATGTCCTGTACCTTCCTTTTCGGTTGAAGTTCCCTGATGCCAGTGTCCGGGGATGAAGACCGCGGGGTGTTGCGCCCAGTTTTATGTCGTCTGACTTAGACGAGCGAAGAAGCCAATGAGACAAGAGGATACCGGAGGGTGCGCTCAACTTCGACGCTGGATGAACGGCGCGTAGCGAGAAGATGTCGAATGATAAGAAAGTACGAATACGTTGGACCAATGGTACTAGCCGGCGAAATAGTAATGGGACGATGAAAAACAAATTCACCGTAAGCTGACGCGGAGGTAAAGGTTGGTTTAGGTTAGGGTTAGCGACAATGGTCTTGTCTAACATGCAGTTTGATCTGTTTGGTTCTTGATCGTGTGTAGATGTCGCGAGTAGTCCGCTTGGGTCCCTAGTCGATAAACATGTATATAATCTAGTGTTGCAGTACCTTTATGGGGACAAACTGAATTTCTCAGGGATCAGTCCGCCCATTGCTGTCTGATCATTCGTACTTGATCTTCCTCTTCGTTCAACATGAAATTATTCTCGGCGTTCCTTCTGGCCCTTGCGCCTTTAGCTCTTGCTCTTCCTACGTCATTCGTCGATGCTCCTATCGAAGTTGAGGAAATTGCCGAACGGGCGTGCTACGTGACGTGCGGCTCGAACTGCTACACCAGCGCCCAGGTCACTGCTGCTCGAAACTCGGGTTACAACTACGTCAAGCAAGGAGGAACAGCAGGTGGCGGCTCGTACCCGCACGTGTACAACAACTTCGAAGGTTTCGACTTCCTTGTATCTGGAACGTATTACGAGTTCCCTCTTTTGGAGAGCGGCACCTTCGTCGGTAGTGGTAGAGCTTCCCGGTAATAACAGATTCTGAAAAAGAGACTGACGAGATGAAAGGCTCCCCAGGCGCAGACCGAGTGATTTTTAACCAGAACGGAGCGCGCGCTGGCGAGATTACCCACACTGGAGCCAGTGGAAACGCTTTTGTCGCTTGTTCCGGATGGTAGACGGTGACGAAAGTGGGATTCAAGGGTGAAGATGGCAAAAATGGTTATCTGGAAGGATCATATTGATTTGCTCTAGACTTGTTTGAGAGATTAGATGTATTGAGAGGCTTTGGTTATCAAGTCTCGTTTTCCTGGTAGAGTCTTCGTAGGTAGAATTCGACTAGTCTGAATAAGTGTACCGGTTAGGCCTAAGGCTCATGTTAGTAGTAAATGGAAGCAGCGAGTCAGACGGTATCAACAATGGAATCATTCGATAAAGAATTGATAAAATCGGAGGGAAGAATCGCGGAAGGATGGCGCAACGGGACCCCTAGTTTTCAACGCTAACCCGAATAGAGAAAAGCCTCGGAATGACGTGAACTTGACCCCCCGCCCACAGCAATCGAGAGTTTAAACATCCACCTTTCCCCACGCCACATCTCTCATCAACTTCTCCAATGGCGTCCGCAACAGCTGCCGACCTCCAGACGCCCTCCTACCCCACTCCCCAAGCAGCCAATACATCAACGAGTACGCAATTCCCACCCATCAACATCGGCACGCGACGGTCTGCACTTGCTCAAATCCAAGCTCGGAGCGTGGAACTGGCACTCAAAACGGCATATCCGGACCGGACATACAACATCTGCCCAGTGTTGGCGCAAGGAGACAAGGACAAAGTAACGCCGCTGCAACAATTGAGCCAAGGCGAGAATGCGAAGAGCTTGTGGACAGGCGAACTGGAGGCCATGCTGGAGAGTGGCGAGTTGGACTTAATTGTGCACTGCCTGAAAGGTACGCTCTATAAGATGGCCGCTTCTATATCGAAGCTAACATGACCAAGACATGCCTACACAGCTGCCCGACAACCTCGAACTAGGCGCCATTCTCGAGCGCGAAGACCCCCGTGATGCGCTCATCGTCTCCCCCCGACTCCCAAAGGGCTCGCAAGTCTCCCAACTTCCACATGGGTCGACAATTGGCACATCCTCAATACGACGCGCTGCCCAACTGCGCCGATTATATCCCCACTTGAAATTCGCCGATCTTCGGGGGAATGTGGGGACACGGCTAGGCAAACTTGATGCTGAGGACTCGCCGTACGCGGCCATCATTTTAGCAGCAGCAGGCTTAAAGAGGTTAGGCATGGAGAGCCGGATAACGCAATACCTGAGTAGCGATAACGGAGGAATGCTGCACGCAGTGGGACAAGGCGCTCTAGCTGTAGAGATCCGCAAGAACGACGCGAGTGTGAAGGCCATGCTGGAGAAGATTCGGTGCGAGCGGTCCACACGTGCAAATTCAGCAGAGCGAGCGCTTCTACGTGCCCTGGAGGGAGGCTGCAGTGTGCCTATCGGCGTAGAGACAACATGGAGGGGCGGCAAAGGACTTGCTATTGGAGTGCAGCCTGCGAAGGACTACGATAAACATGGAACGGCAGTGGAAGAAGCGGAGCCGGAGTTGGACGAGCAGGAGCTAGTTCTCAAGACGGTCGTGGTCAGCGTGGACGGGCAGGAGTCAGTCGAGTATGAGGCTGCTCGGAAAGTCAGGTCGGCCGAAGAGGCCGAGACTTTGGGGAGAGATGTTGCGAAGATCTTGCTCGAGAAAGGGGCGGATAAGATCTTAGCGAAGATCAGTCAAGAGAAGCAGTGGGCGGCGAAGAAGCAATTGGAGGAAAGAGCGGCAGGATCCCAGACATGAGGTCCACGGTCCTTCAAGTGTATTTGATTTACCACAGGGGCAGGACTCTCAAGGACACCCAAAAAGTCTCGTTCCCATATCGCCAAGTGCATAGTTCAGTGATGGTCACACGGCTTACTAGTCGATCCTCCAGATGAATATTGCATCGTGGTTTTCATCAAGTACACTATTCCGCTTTAGGCTAGCACTAATCGCTGCCGCGAAGCTCACCTCATCGCTTAACCATCGTTCCTCAACCACAGAGCTGACAACCAGGATCCTCCACCTTTAACTACAAGTCAGCATGTGATCTGGGCGCACTATTCTCTTAAGCCAGCTCAATGGAAGACGTTGGGGACCGCATCGCGGACAAAGTACAGGCTTTGAGTGATATCGAGCTCGCTGTACTGCTCTGTTTCATCACGGAGCAACATTGCATTATCGAGACGGAAAAGCAGTTGGTTAATAATTTGGCACAGGAGATAAGACTAGTGAGTACTAATATATTCGACAGAATAGTATAGCTAATGCTAGTAGATCGCTTCGAATGTTTTTGGGCTGACGTGGGCGGTACTTGAGTGCAGCGAGAATACGACGGTAGATGATTTTGGGGCTGGGATTCTTGTGAATGACAATACGGATGATTACTTTAGTAGCAAGAATGTAACGGTGAAAAGCGATGTACGTACCACTTTTTCTTCTTTCGTTGAGGGTGATGCGGCGCTTGCTGACGAAACCTTAGCCCGCGTCTCGTTCAGGTTCGCCCAAAAAGCCTGAGGGACGATTTTCCAAATCACCGAGGCCGTTCGCACCGCTGGATAGTCGCAGGATTGCGAATATCGTGATTGCGAAGAACTTGAATAGCGCGAGTTCGCAGGTCCAGGTCCAGGCTCTTGAGGTATCATTGACCCACGCCAGTTCTGAATCGACAATAACGAATGAATTGTGTAGCTTATGCGCGGCAAGCGAAACTTTACAAGAACTGCAGTGCATGCTGCACCGAGACCGTTCTTGTTCGTCGCTTTGAGCGTTAGCGGGACGGCTCGGTTATCAACGCATCTGGTAAGGTAGGGACTGCGAGTATGCGGTAGCTGACTCTGACAAGCCGCAGAACGACCAGTTCTTCATCTCTCACAAACATCAAGATGAGGATGGCCTGCCAAACCTGGAGGAGTTACAAGAGAAAGAGCCAGTGCTTGAAGATGATGCTTCAACATCCTCTGTCGTCCGCTCACCGCCCATATTCGAAAAACGAGATGGTACATTGGTGTTCTCACCAGATGTACGTGTTAATTCTAGGCTAGAGTGTAGCGGCGATTGACTGCTACTAGGATCTCATTAAGCTCAGTGAGCTCATCGGAAAGGTTAGCATAGGTTCTGAGGTGCGAGCCTACCTGCACAACATTGTGGTGTTCATGAGACTGCATCGAGCAGTCGCTGGTGGAATCTCTGCCATGGCCACGCGCCATTTCAACACTTTGTCACAGTAAGCACTATTGACTCCATCTTGGGAAGATTTCGTCGAACTCATTTAGCTAATGCACATAGCGCTCTTGCGCCACTACATGGATTATCCTACATTACACCATCGCTGGTAGCTCTTGCGGCTCGGAAGATCTACCCGCATAGGATTGTCATAACATCTCCGGAAAATGAGCGAAGTATGCAATGGGGAAGCTCGCTGGATGCTGTGAAAGCGGTGCTTGAGGGTGTCACCGTTGAGGACGTAATCGAGGAGGTGCTCCAGTCGGTAGAGGTGCCATTGTGAATACAGGTACCCGTAAGTTGCTGAGTACAAAGGCGATGTCGGATATACCAAACGGTTCCAACACAGATCCGACGATTTCGACAAGGCCTCACCCAAGAAGAAAGCGAAGGTAACTGCACGACAGGTGTCCGGCCGTATAACTATTGGGACTACTTTACAACTCTAATATCTATATCTATACCTATATTTATACCTATAAGCAGTGATAGCTATCTAGCTTTGAAGAAAGGAAAAACATGATAACCCAAAAAGAGAGAGTAAGCGAAAGCTACCGAACTAGAGTCCTTTTAAAGAGGCAAAAAACTGATCTTAACAGCCCTGTTGCAGAAATGTATATAGAACGACCTTCTTACGAGCTCTATACTTAGTTCCTCGTAATTGAGGAGGTTAAGAGAAGAGGTTCTAGTAACCGGCTATACCGCTTTTCTGTCTCTGTCAAGATTAGTTGGAGAGAGTATTAATTCATTGTATATATACACCATAACTTAGAAATCATACGAATCCATCGTGTCCAAAGCTTTTCGTCTCTTTGATCGGCGTCAGCAAGGGATGAATAACAATGCAAGTAGCTGATGTCATCTAACTATGTCTGTTGATTAGGTGGCGGGGCGCGATGATTTGCCCCACCATGCGAAAGCAATCGGGCGGGTCACCTTGCCAAAACATCAACACAGTCTTCTTTGAAAGGCAATCGTTTATTCAGCTGCTCAGAGCCTTTCTTGGAGACTTCACGGTCATGTCTCCGGACTACTTTAGCAGCACTCCGGATATCAAAGCGGCAGACGAGGTATTACCATTCAAACATCATGTCTACCGATGCACCTAACATCCGTCCCGAGAGCGAGCCTGTGGACCGCGACAACACGAGTATCAATAGCGATGCAGATGGGCAGCAAGCTATAGAAGTAATTGTTAGCCATAAATGATGTAGGACATCTCAATAACGTGCTTGCGCCAGGTACTCTTCGAGCCAGGCGACGTGTACCGCCGCAAATCCTCCCTCGTCCCCTCCACCGCCGAACGCCCCCAAAACAGCCGTCGGAAAACGCAATGCTTCGTGCATACCCTCCTCGAAAAGCACGATGGCGTGCCAACTTTAGACCAGGACGCGTCCTACGAAGGCCTCGCGCAAGAGCGGCGCATAGACAAAGACCCGCACAGCCATGCCGAGCAATCACAGCACTCACGTCTCTTGACGAAGAAGCAGATCTCAGACATGGCATTTGGTATCCGTGAGTTGTCCAAGAAGCTGGCGCAGATCAGGATAAAGTTGCATGTGCGGACCATATTCATTCTTGCAAAGGCGCATGATGAGACGTTGATTAAGCATACGAGGGAGACGACGGATTGGCTGTTGTCAAAGGATTCGAGATACAGAGTATATGTGGAGGAGACGCTAGAGAATAACAAGCTGTTCGATGCTCAAGGGCTGTTGGCGAAGAATCCGGAGTTCAAGGGAAGGCTGAAGTTTTGGACGAACGAGCTGTGCGCTGAGAAGCCGCAAACATTTGACATTGTCCTCTCGGTAGGTATTGGCACGTTATAGAATAAGGCGAATACTGACATCTGCAGCTAGGTGGAGATGGTACTGTTCTCTACGCTTCATGGCTCTTCCAGCGCATCGTCCCGCCTGTCCTTGCCTTCTCTCTTGGCTCCCTCGGCTTCCTCACCAAATTCGATTACGAAGCCTATCCATTCACCCTCTCGCGCGCCTTCGAAGACGGTATAACAGTCAGCCTGCGTCTCCGATTTGAGGCGACCATTATGCGCTCACAGAACCGCGACAATAATTCCCGTGACCTTGTCGAAGAGCTTATCGGAGAGGAGAGCGAGGACCACCACACACACAGACCGGATGGCACGCATAACATCTTGAACGAAGTGGTTGTAGATCGTGGACCTAATCCTACAATGTCAAGTATTGAGTTGTTTGGCGACGACGAGCATTTCACAACCGTTCAGGCAGATGGAATATGCGTATCCACACCAACTGGCAGTACCGCCTACAACCTTGCAGCGGGCGGCTCCCTCTGCCACCCGGACAACCCTGTTATCCTTGTGACCGCTATCTGCGCGCACACTCTGAGCTTCCGCCCTATTATCTTACCGGACACTATCGTGCTACGTGCAGGCGTACCGTACGATGCTCGCACAAGCTCGTGGGCCAGCTTCGATGGAAGGGAGAGAGTGGAGCTTAAGCCGGGCGACTACGTAACGATTAGTGCGTCCAGGTTTCCTTTCCCGAGCGTGCTGCCATTGGATCGAAGAAGTAAGGATTGGATTGATGGTATAAGCAGGACATTGCACTGGAACTCGCGGCAGAGGCAGAAGGAGTTCAAGGAGTGGGCCTAACGGGCTATATAAGATCATCTCTTATCGGTGGCCTTTCCAGGTAACAGGGAGTGATAGAAGGATAGAAAGCATACGAAACATAACTTGTTAACCCTGAAATAGGTTATTTGTCTCTCTCGAAGAACGATTGCTTGCCCGCACATCCGTCCCTGCAGCTGCCCCGCGCGTTAGCTCGCGCGTTAGCTCGCGCGTCAAGCCGCGGTCTAATCCGTCACCGCCAACCTCCTTCATGCTCACTTCTTAAACATTTTCCACTCCCTGTTTCTCTATGAAGGCGTGTTGTAATAATGTTCCGTGCGGTGCTCACTCGTCCCTGGAGGCTGAATTGGCAATCGTATAGCATACGACGCGGTTTACTCACCCAAGCTCATTGTGTAGGGCCAACCGAGGTACGAACCTCTATCTTTCGACAACGGTAGATACTGATGTATAGTGTAGCCTCCGCTGCTTGAAAAAACGGTGCCAGAACATTTTGCGGGTATAGTTCGGCAATTCGGCGACCGTGACGCGCAAGTAATCTTCAGATAACGAAACTTTTCGACCATAGACTCATACGAACGCAGGGTTGTCTCGCATCACCAACGTACACGCCTGACATATGATAGACTTGACCGTGATTCTAATGCGCTGGCGAGGGGGTTGGCCAAGCTAGGAGTCCGCAAGGGAGAGAGGGTTGCGGTGAGCCTGGGGAATAATGTTGAATTTGCTACAGCCACTTATGCGCTGTTCAAGCTGGGAGCAATACTGGTGGGACATTATGAAAAAGCTAAAAAGCAAATGGTAGTGCTAAGACTCGAACGCAGGTTCCATTGAATCCGGCATTCAACGCGCCTCAAGTGCTGAATGCGTTGAACCACTTGGAAGCGAGCCATTTGATCATCGGCGCAGAAACGAACCTCCCATACAAACCACCTCGATCGAATATACCTCTTCTCGAATCACTAGTCCCGAATCTAGCTGGGTCGAAGCTGGAATCAAAGCTCGCACCCTCTCTACGTTCCATTGTCCTGGTTAACAACTCGGAAGGGCGTATAGACTTAGGTGATTACAAGAGCACAACTAGATACTCGGATATTCTGGAAGACGGAGGAGCTGGACGAGCATTTGAGGACCAGGGGTTGCATCCAGATGAGATTGCGAACATCCAGTTCACGAGTGGAACGACTAGTATGCCCAAAGCGGCATGTCTAAGTCACAAAAGCATATTGAATAATGGGAGAAGCATTGGGGATAGAATGATTTTGACGGAGAGGGATGTGGTTTGCTGTCCACCGCCACTATTCCAGTATGTCCCTTTCGTGTATTCAGTTTTGAGAAACACTGATAACCAGGATAGTTGTTTCGGATGTACGCGAGCCAATAACGTCGAGACAGCGTCAGGAGCTTTTGTTAACTGTGTCATCCAGGTATCCTGGGTTATATGGCGACAGCAACCCACGGCTCCGCCATCGTGTTCCCCGCTGAAGCCTTCAACCCACTCGCAACCCTCCAAGCCGTCCGCGAACACGCATGCACAGCTCTTTACGGAGTGCCAACCATGTTCGTCGCCGAGCTCGAACTCCTCGCCAACGGTGCGGTTCCATACTCCGGCTTCGAGAACCTGCGAACTGGAATTGCGGCCGGGAGCTCCGTTCCCGCCGAACTGATGCGCAAACTACATAAAGTACTCAACCTTACCGAGTTGACGATTTGCTATGGTATGACAGAGACGAGCCCGGTATCAGCAATGACAATGACGGACGATCCTATGGATAAAAGGATCGATAGTGTGGGGAGGTTATTGCCGCATGTTCAGGCGAAGGTTGTAGATCCATTAGATTGGTCCAGGACACTTGCGACTAACGAGCGCGGTGAGCTCGCCGTTAGCGGTTATCTCGTCATGCGCGGGTACTACAACGATCCCGTGCGCACCTCTGAAGTGCTAGTTCCCGACGCCGATGGCGTCCTTTGGATGCACACGGGTGACGAAGCATCAATGGACTCAGACGGCTACGTCAAGATCACCGGCCGGATTAAAGACCTCATCATCCGCGGCGGCGAGAACATCCACCCACTGGAGGTAGAAAACTGTCTCTTTGGGCACGACAAAGTGCGCGACGTCAGTGTGGTAGGCATGCCGGACGAGAAGCTGGGTGAATGTGTAGCCGCGTTTGTGGTGGCGCACAAGGGTGAGAACGAGTCGTTGACGGTAGAGGAGGTGAGAAATTGGGTGAGAGAGAGATTGAGCCATCATTTGGGTATGCCGTTATTGGGTTCTTATACGATATGCAGACATTGCTAACATGAACGATACAGTACCAAAGTATGTTTTCTGGGTCGATACATATCCCAAGACGGCGAGCGGGAAGATCCAAAAGTTCAAGCTCAAGGAGCTTGGTATCCAACTATTGCGGGAAGGCAAGGGTTTGGTATAGTAAATAGAGCGGCCTCTACCAAGATCAAGTCATCCAATTTGCAGTTGGTAGCAGCTATATTAACGGCATATGTACATTGCAAACGTTGATACCATACATTCAAACTATTCCACACCCCTAGCCAGTTGTTCACTACTTGATACTTTTATCCACCGCATTTATATCGCGAACTTCGGTATCCATGACTCCACGTTTGACCTGTTGTGACGCATTGCTTGCTGCTTCTTTTCCTTTTTCGAGCAAGCTTGTTGCCTGCTGAGACCCATTTACGACTGTCTCTTGGACTTTCGACGATGTTGTTCCGGCAGCTTGGACACCTTCTGCGTACGCGCCTTCGACCTGGTCCTTACCCTGTCCGTACGCAGCTCCAATCTGATCTTTGCCATACTCGTACACACCTCCGACCCGCTGTTTGCCACCCTGATATGCCTCTCCCACACGCTCTTTACTCTGCTCGTATGCACCCTTCGCCTGATCCGAAGCCATCTTCGCCAGCTTCTCTGGACTAGGATACTTCTGGAGAGACTGCAAGATGAGGTAATACAAGTTGATGATGGCGGCGTGAAGGCGATCCTTCATGAGCATCGTGATGCCGTGAGAGAAGAAGCCCTTCAAGACCTCGGCTCCTAGACCCTGGTATAAAGCGCCAACGCCTTCCGTCTTCACGATGCGCAATATCGTACTGAACACTGTCCGTTGCCTTGCGCGTGCAGCCTTGGTGTTTGTAGCATCTTCCGCTTTCTCCGTCTCTGAAGTTGGTCCAGATTTCTGGGAGGGCTTTTGCGAAGATACCTGGGCGCGGGTCTTTGCGAGCGAGAAGGGGTATGTGAGGGTTGATGCGAGCGATTTGCTGATTGCCGCTAGTATGAAGGTAACGCGGGCTCCTGGATCGGATCGGCGATCCGTAGGAATTAGCAATCGCAAAAGCGCCTTGTGGAACAGGAATGTGACGGCAGGATTGACGGTGAGGACCAAGCTCGCCGAGTAGCCAGACCAGAAACCCTGCAGCCCTTTCTCATGTTGGATCTGAAGCGCAATGTCCTTCACGCTAAGCTCGGGTGAAATTGAAGATGTTAGATCCCGCGACGCGACCATGGCCGCGGTCTGCTGCCGTGTGACAATATTCTGGATGGGCGAAGTAAAGAACTTGGAGAATGCGCCCGCCAGCATACCGACGCCGATCTCATCCAACGCCGACAGTCTGCCCGATCCTTGAGCAGCCCGTCTCTTCTGCCCTACGTATGTATATGCCAGGAAGAAGAGAAAGCTATCCATGACTCCCTTGACGGTCTCTGGCAGGACGCCGTTGTAAAAGGCCCGGATGCCACCTTCCTCTTTATATATCCTCTCCACTGCATCACGGATACCCCTGTAGTGTGCGTCGTCGGCGGCCTGCAATTGCTTTTGCACTTGAAGGCGCGTAATGACGATGTCGAGCGGATAGGTGATAAGCTTCGAAATGGCTGTTCCCGCAGCGCCGGAGGCTGCGTGGCCCAGCGCGGGGAGGGCTGGTGCTATCGGGTCGCGCGATTTATTTTCGACGGTTTTATGGTAGAGGGTGAAGGCGTCCTATTGTACGGTCAGCAGAGACCCTTGGCTCTACCATCAGTGAAAGCCTACAAGCTGGCTGTTGTAGACATACGCCATTGCGATGAGCTTCGATGCTTAGGTTGCACAAGTTTCTTAGGGTCCAGGAAGGTACAGCTCGCTCAGATAGACATGGGGATGGATGAGGTCTTCGCGCGGGGTTGCATTGACGACGTTCAACATCGGATCCGCTCGCTCGTGCTTTGTTGCAGACGTCATTCCGCTCGGATGTCGCCTCAAGTTTGGCTCGTGACAGCGACTACGCCCAGGTGCTGACACAACATCTTCCCTGCGAACATCGCATCCAGCTCCATCAGACAAACGAGCATCTCTCTACGAAAGGTCGCAAGATTCGGTCAGCCTGTAGCTACAGTCACTCTTTTCCTCGCTTAGTGCCGGGACCGACTTTCATCCTTGATCAGTCACTATAGTCACACCTTCCTCTTCCGTTGCCATGCTTCAAAGCCCTCGGCTTGCGGGTTGTGTGGGAGCACTTCGGATTCCTGCTTCTGTCTCCGCAATTTGGACTCTGGGAAAATTGCCGTATTTCTGAACCGCCGCTAACCACAAATCGTCTGTGGACATGCACGACGGCCGGTACCCATGCTTTCCTCCAGATCCCAGCAATTAGATCATGGAGAGAGGTACCCGATAGGCAGCGGTGGTATAAGAAGCCTTCTCCGCTGATGTTAGCAACAATGCAGTTTCGGGCATTGAATTATAGCTTGTCGTTCCAAATATGGCATCTCTCAATCTCTGTTCATTGCCGTCTATGATAATCGCTCTTCTCTTTTCCTTCTTTGTCACTAGCACATTCGCACAGGACACAGAATGCCAGCCATGGACCATCGACAAGAAAACTCGTATCTTCGTTTTGACCGACATCTCCAACGAACCCGACGACACAATGTCCTTGGTTCGTCTGCTTGCACATGCCGACATGTATAAAGTAGAGGGATTGGTTGCCATCACATCATTTTGGCTACCTAATGCTACCCGCCCTGATGAAATCGAACACCTTGTCGATGCATATGGCGAGGTCCGAGAAAATCTGCAATCGCATAGCAACTCATCATTCCCGACAGCCGAAGACCTCAGGTCGAAAATTTCAAGCGGGCCAACAGTGTACGGAATGGAGGCCATTGAAGTGCTCGAAGCCGGAGGAAACCTCACGGCGGGCGCCGAAGCAATCATAAGTGCCGTCGACGCCAGCGAAGAGCCTCTTTATATCCAGCTCTGGGGCGGTTCCAACGCACTCGCCACAGCCCTCTGGTACATCAATCGGACGCGATCCGCAGACGAGCTCAGCACTTTTACGTCTAAAATACGTGTCTACTCGATATCGGATCAAGATGACACAGGTCCGTGGGTGCGACAACACTTTCCGTCCATGCGATGGATAGCCAGTAGAGATGGCTTCAATATGTACAGTCCTTCAACCTGGACAGGAATCAGTGGCAGACCAGGTTCTGTTGACGCGGGTGGTCCCAACGATACGATTGTGCAGAACGCCTGGCTAGACGATAACATCCGCCTGGGACCGTTGGGATCGCTTTATCCACAAATCATATACATCATGGAAGGCGACTCGCCATCGCTATTATACAACTTCCAGAATGGCCTGGGCAACCCGGAGTATCCAAGCTGGGGTTCCTGGGGTGGTCGCTATACCGCAAATCCTTTGCACAGCTTCGCGCAATATGCCGATACTGTCGATGCTGTTGTAGTCAGCAACAAGACCTACTCTTCGAATAAGGCGACAATTTGGCGATGGCGCGAAGCTTTTCAAAACGAGTTCGCAGCTCGTATACAATGGACGCTCGCCCCGAAGTCATCAAACACGACATCCACCCATCCGCCCGTCGTGGTGCTCAACGACAGCTGCGGATCTTCTCACCTCGAATACAACGTCAATGTGGGCGATACGATTACCCTAGATGCCTCCTCTTCCTACTCAGTAGACGCCGACGCAAATCTGAACTTCACGTGGTTTCAGTATCGCGAACCCTCATCCTGGCAGTCGTCGCCCGGTGTTGTCCCTAGTATCAACCTCACGTACCCGAGCGAAGCCGATGGGCGCATAACTATATTTGAAATACCAAAACCAATGTCGGGTTCTTGTGTTGATCCCACGAGCGTCGTTGGGAGCGGACAATTCAAAGAGGCGAGCAAATGTCCGACACTGCATGTCATTGTAAGCGTGAAAGATTTGAACGCGCAGTATCCTATCGAGAGATATCGAAGGGTGTTGTTACATGTAAAGCCATATAGTGACGCGGAGAACTGATGCATGCAGTAAACAAATAAATGGTTCAAAATCGCAGGTACCACTTTCAATTACTGTTACTTCTATTAACATCTCGCTACCTCAGGTATTTTCAGCTAGCCCTCAAAACACTCTACGCACAATGACATCACGCTCGTGCCACACGATGATCGCAGTGGCGCTGGGCAGTGCGTCTCAGCCCCCCGCACCAAGCGACAACACCGAAATACCCCTGTCGTTGACGCGTCGCGTGTTCGCGAGAGCTGCAGGTGAACGATGGTCTAGACTTTCGAGTCGGAGTGGTGAAGATGAGGTATGATGTCGTTGCAGGGTTATACGTGCAAGGCAACGGTTGCGCAACGCCTATTCTGACGCCCAGCCGTGCGTGAAGCGAGGGTCAGATGAAGATGGGTAGGGATGAGGAGCGGGCGTGGAGTTCTAGGCCTGGGGGGGGGGGGGGGGGGGGGGCCCGGGTGGGGGGGGGGCGGGGGGGGGGGGGCGGGGGGGGGCGGGGGGGGCGCGGGGGGGCGGGTGTGGGGGGGGGCCGGGGGGGGGGGGGGGGGGGGGGGGGGGGGGGGGGGGGGGGGGCCGGGG
>JASJFT010000016.1:0-134436 GCA_030770425.1 Darksidea phi | reverse complement strand
CCCCCCCCCCCGCGGGGGGCCGCGCCGGTTACCCATCTGGTGGGGGGCCGGTGCGCGGCGGGGGTGGGTGGCCGGCGGGGGGGGGGGGGCCCCCATGGAAGACATGATGGTCGTAAGGCGGCTGTCGGTGAAGTGAGCTGAACGTTGAGATGCCTAGATGGGTGTGATGTGGAGGGAAGGGGAGCGTATAAAGGTAAGAGTATCTCTTCGCGGTTTATGCCCAATATCAGCATCAATAGGCATTGCATCTATATTGTGTCACATCATTTTCTCAGAACCTCGCTTACCCTCTTGAACTACTATCAAACGAACAGAGAAGTCGACCGACAATGACAATCCATAGCAAGACAGTCCCCTCCAACACCACTCCCTCGAGCACATCTCTCCCAGAGAGGACTTCCTCCAACACCAACGAGACCAGCAGCAATGTAGACGGTACCGTTCATCTCACGATCAGAATGACTGTTGAATCGAAGTCGCGCAAGAAGACGACTTATCGCATTGTACAGCGGCCGGACGGCGTCCTCGTAGAGCAGCCCCAATACCGACCGTCTTCGAGCAGTCCAGCTCCTGTTGGAAGCAAACCTACCTTCGAAAGAACATCTCAAATTTTGGAGCTAGACCACGGAAAGATCAAGGATATGCGATCGAACAGAGAGGTACGGATGAGTGATGACCTGAGAGGCGTAGGTGCTTCTGCGGGAAGAAATGGAAATACAGGGCGGGGTGGAAGGGATGAATATAATGGAATTTTTGAAAGGGGAAGAGGTGGATACAATGGTGTGTTTGGGAGAGGAACAGATGGGTATCAAGGACCTGTTGCGAATCTTATGCGAAGAAGGGAGGCCGCGGATCCAATGCAACGCTTTCTCGAACAATCCGATCCCTGGAGTACGCAGAATCGACGAAATACAATCATCAGCAACCAAACACGTCTATGAACAACTACTAGCCTTCTGCTGGCGTGTTGAGAGGTCCAATCTGTGCCTCGTGGCCATCTTTTCCTCTCTCGGCCGTATTGCACCTAATTCGTCGCATCCCAACCATTACAGTCCGGATATTTGGTCCAACTCAGACGTCGCATCGTCAGAGCTCCCTACAATGATTTTCCACTGCTTCTTTCGACCCAAGGTTAGGGGCCATTGTAGTTGAGAGATGGGCGAATGGCTAGAGTAGACTTCGCCGTTTGTGAGCGTGGAGTTGGGATAACGGTGATTTTCGTCGTCGGAAGACTTGGAAAGGGCTGTGATGAGAAGACGATGACGTAACTCCCGGGTCGAGGCGCATAACGCATTTTCCTTCGTGGCTTATTGTTAAACAGTCTGCATAATGCCCTTAACCTTCCGTTGTCCCTGCCCAGAAAGTGAGAATTGAGTAGGCGTTCGAAAAGCTATCCACTCCGTAATGCATTCCCATACCAGCAGATGAGAAGGAAAATGATGTTTTGCATGGTCTTGATAGACATTGTGAAAGCTACTAGTGTCTGCCCAAGGTGCTTCCGTAATAAGAGTGTCCCTAGGAAAGATCCCTATGATGATATTCACCGCATAGAACTTCTGATTGGCCGCAACCCCACATCTTCCAAGCCCCTACGGGGTTCAGACCATCGAATAAGTCATTCCCAATCCAGCAAGCCCCGACGGAGTCAAGGCTCCCAGATAGACCACGACCCTATTCCTCCCGCAGTGTGAGCTTGAGGAAATGTTGGACTTTGGGCTTACGCGGTCCATGTTGATTGAAGTCAATCTTGGGCGGTTTCAGGAGCTTGTTGCCATACTTATCCTCAAGGTGGAAGTCGAAGTAAGCAAGGAAGTATGCCGTGATGATGTTCTGCTCGAACTTGGCGAAACGCATGCCTACTATTAGTGGGTCAGTTTTGGGGGGTTTCATCGGAAGGACTTCCGAGCACCTACAGCATGGATGCCTACCACTTCCCCAGCCAACAAAGCCATGAATGGTACTCTTGTCCTGAGCCTCCCCTGGTGAATAGCGGCTCGGGTCCCATTTCTCGGGATCTGGATAGACCTCGGGGTCCATATGAACATCTCCAGTATGATAGGCAACGAAAGCACCAGGCGGGATCACTTCGCCGGTTCCGATGGGGATGGGTTTGCTGCTGACGTTCCTTCGGAATTGAGCCATCATCTGATTCAGGCGGATTGAGTCGCGTAGACACATGTCCATGACCGGGAATTCCGTCTCAAAGGCTTCAAAAGGCAGGTCGTCCAGCTGTTTGCGCAAGGGGGCATTGGAATTTGAGGCGTACTTTGCGGCAACCAGACGTACTTCCTCGCGAGCCTTCAACAGCCATTCCGGCGAGCAGGCGAGACAGCATAGCATCCAGGCTGCATTGATGCCACTGTTGAGTAGACCGGCAAAGAGCGCTCCCACGATGAATTCGATGATCTTGAAAGTGCGTTCTCCCTCGTCCATCTCCAGGTTGACGGTACCATTAGCAAATAATCGAGATTTGTGAGACGAAAGAAGGCATATCACACAAGGTTCGGAGCACCTCGGTCTCTGTGAGCTAAAGAGGTGGAAAGAGAGAGCTTACTACGCGCATGTTAGCAGAGGGTTAGCGCTGTTCGTACCGCCCAAACTTACCCAAAAACTGAAGGGCATCGTCACGTCTTTCTCCGCTCGCTTCTCTCTGCTTGACGATCTTCTCTACCAACCTGAGCAAAGGACAGCATTAGCAGAACGTATGGCCTTCGGGTGGGATAATGACACTCACATGTATAGACGGCCTCCTCCGTATGTTCGCTTGAGCGAGGCAATTGTCGGAGTATTTGGGAACAAGACGGTAGTGGCACCAGCGCTTTGTTCGATCATAGTGAAAGAACGCAGTACTTTGTCGGCGAGCTGGGGGTCTTCAGCCATGTCATCTGCCCCAGCTAGGCGGATGGTGAGACGGAACACAAGGCAGTAGATGGACTGGAACGGATCAGTGACGCCACGAGGAACATTCTTCAAGGCTTCCATTTCTGCGTGCACATCTGCGACGAGGATAGGGAGCTTCTTGCGGAAGTAATCGGTTTTGAGGAAGTGCAATAGGTGCCGCGTGAACCTATTATGAGCTGATTGGGCATCTTCCTGTGCGCTGGAATCATCGTGCGACTTGATATCCGGTGCTTGTCCAAAGAGAACAGCATAGCTATGCAAGCAATCAGTAATCCCTCACTGATCATGCCACAATAGGGCGAGCATACCCTTCCTCAAGTTTGAGCTCTCGAGTCTCATAGAACAGCCGCCGCCCTTTCTGACCAGACAATCCTACTATGAGATTCGACCCTGCATAGAAACTAAAGTTGCCCGTCGGTGAGTGACGACGAGCGTCCTTGATGAACTCCCATCGATCTGTCCAGAATCGCACCGCGCCGAGAACAGGGTAATTGCCGATAGCAATTGGAGGTGCATTCTGGGGCAGTTTTCGAAGGAAGAGGGCGTGGACTACCGCGTAGGTGAGCAAGGCTACTAGAGATGTTGTCACGACGAGCGTCGGCGACATGTTAACGCGCTCAAAGCTGGTAAGGAGACCCATAGCTGTGCCGTTAGAGCCACAACGCCTGCCAGGATATTGGGTGCGATGTCAGTTCAAGAGAGTTTGTGGATCACTTTTGAGGACTGTGGGTAGTCGGGCGAATAGGTAATTTAATGAATCAGGTTGCCCAGGCTCCTAGGCAAGTAGCAGCCCCGCTCCTCTCAAGCTGTAATTGGGTGAAGACGGCCCTAAGTATACAACACGTCAATACAATAGGTGAGGAAGGAGATTACGTGCTTCTGCATCGCCTGTGCGTTCCCATTTGAGGTGTGGCAACAAGGATGTCGGCACAAATCTCGCAAATTTCGAGCTACAGCTTGTGGTCCGAGTAGTAACGCGATAGCGATGGGTGTTGTAGTAATGGCCTTTTCCTATACTCCAGTCGCTGTTGCCCCGCAGTGAAATGCTTGGCCATACTTACACCACTTTCGGAACCATGGTTCCTAGGCTCACCACCTAACCTCAAAATACAGCTTCCAGGACCCAGGAACGGCGTCTTTCTCACTTCCTGTTTGCTATGTGTATGTGTAGTGTCCCAATCACGATTCGGTGACATCAACTGCCAAGCCAACTAACCGCATCGAGCGAGACAGCTCAGCACCCAACACCAGCCATGTCTCTTCAGCGATAACCACAACTGCGTACCACCCCATGGATGCGCAACAAGCAGACACCGCCGCTTGTGCGGCTAGTGCATCGACATCGCCCATCTTTACGCTCCCAGATGAAATCCTCCTCACCATCGCGAGCAGTCTTGCGAAGAACAGTCATCTCTGCCAGCTCTCCTGTGTCTCGAAGCGATGGAGACATGTCGCCCAGGAAGCACTCGCGAAATCAGCCATCCTTCCTCTGAACGGTGTCGGCAAATTTACCAGGATGTTGTACGACTACCGCCGAGATCTTGCCCTAAAGATCAAGCATGTGGACCTGGGAGACTACCAGTACGAAGAAACCCATCCCAATAGGACGAATCCTGGACCCGGGAAGATATTCGATCCGGATCTCATCCGCAAATGTCAGGCTTTGGTTGACTCTATCAACGGCAAGGGGTATTGGACGAGCATCCTCGAAGCCGCGGAGAAAAACGAAGATGGTATCTGGACCACCGACCACCAATTCTTCTTCAACATTCTGGTTGCCCTATCGCCCAACCTCAAGTATATAACCTTACAACTACCTAGGACGCCAGAGCCTTGGTCGGTTGGGGAATACAAGCTCTACCCTCCTTTCCCAGAACTTGCCTCGGAATTGCTAAAAACACGATTGCGAGTTCTTACGATACCCAAATCGAACACGTGGAAGAGCCTCAGGGCCTACAATCTCAATCTTCGAGCTTTTTCAAGTTTGGTCCGACTGAGCCTGCCCATGGATGCGTTCATCTACGCAAACGAAGAACCGACCCAATTGGTCCAGGTGCTGCCTCCCAATCTCGAATGCCTCCAGCTTCGGCCATGCAACAAGCATATTCGGCGATGGATAACAGAGTTTCGCCATGCTTGTATGGCCGCAGAATTTCCGCATTTGTGTCAACTGGACCTCTTCTTCAGTTCGTGCGTACGGACTAGTCTGCTTTTGATCAACCAAGAACATGGCATGCTGAACGCTTTCAGCAGAGAAGTTCGCCTACTGGTCCAAGCCGGTGTGAACATCGGGTGTTTTGATGGCTCCGATAAGTCTCCTGTCGACCTCCTTGAGGAAGTAGAAGCCTGGTCGCATCTTTCGGACCTCGAGGCGTGGTTCACAGCTGCGAAGGGCAAGCAATTTTCTGAAACAGTGTCTCGCTCTGAAAATGGTACTCCGCGGTGGAGAACAAAGCTAGAAACTCGCTCTTTCCTGAGAGGCAACAAGGCGCCAGTCAAGCCTCGGAGGGTGTCACGATTTATCCCTCAAGTGTCTCTAGACGGAGTACCGCAGCTGAGCTTCGGAAAAAAGAAAGAAAATGCAGCACTGATTCCCAAATATGCCCCGACAGCTCAAGTCTGGGCGAACATGCATTCCCCATGCACAGTTATGACCCCAAACACTACCCTCGACACTGTCCCATCCATAGAAAAAGCTATGAGCCCCCAACAGCGGGACCGGCCATCATCGTATGTCTTCACCGTTTCCGAGCGCTCATCCACGCCGCCCGCGTTGACAGCTTCGCCTGCAACGTTTGACGCCAAAGAATGGTCTGGGGTGAAATTTTTCACGGACGTCAAGGCCGCACCCACATCGCGTGCTCGCTTGCAAAAAAGACGCCGCAAAACAGCGGCATGTGGGGCTTCCAAATCGCGATCACCGACACCGCGACCGCGGCGGTTGAAGCAGAAGGTTGTCTAGGATGCACAGCTGCGAATGAGCGGTAGTAGCCTGGTACCTCACGATGAGGCATCATTCAAATGAGGAGATTTCACCATAACGTATTTTGGAAATAGAGGTAGCTTTAGTGGGACTGATTAGTGCGAGAATATGCATTGGTCTACGTGGTGTCTCATTAGAGTAGTACGCAGGCGGACTTAATCATGTCTTTTGCGCTAAAAGAAAGCGCAAATGTTATTAAATCATCTGACTAGGGACTAATCATCAAAATGGGAGAGTTCTAGCTTACCTGATCTAGACTAGATCTTGATGAAGGTGAAAGACATGCACGTGACCGCGAGTTACATACGCCCAACTTGGAATCATAGGCACCCACACCTAAAACAATACCAATTCCGCCGCCCACTAGAAAACACGTACAATGCAGCTGTACATCTTGCCCGACGAACTCTTGCTCGAAATAGCTTCTCATTTCCATGGCCGCTACCGGAACACCAACCTTGTCAACTTCGCGCTCGTATGTCGCCGGTTTCACCCCATCGCAGAAGAGGCACTGCTATGCAACCCTTGCTTCAAGTATGCTCCCTTGAACTACAATTCCCGCTCTTAAGACATTTGCTAACTGTACCTCCAACCTGCAGCTTGACCTACATCCATTACTTTCTCTGGCAAATAGCGCATCATCCTCACTTGATACCCAAGGTTCGTCGTTTGGAGCTACGGAGCTCAAACGAGGGCCGTCTCCCACCAGAGGACTGGCATTCTTCCATCATCGGTATACCACGTCAACTCCCGAGAACTTATCCGGCTGTTCCTTGCCCGCGCGATATCCTGAAAGGCAAATTCTTTAGCCAGTGCTACGCAATCTTCAGCTTTTACGCCAAGGAGCTGGAGGACAGGTTGAAGTGGGCTTCTGCGGTGCGGGAAGATGTCGTACCGGCGCTGCTTGGAGTACTCCTCCTCGCATTGCCTAACCTGAAAGAATTGAAATGCGCCGCGTCGTGGTTGATGGACTTTCCAATCTTTAGTCAATGTCTTAGGGCCCGGGTATGGTTTTCTTGCCCACCGGGGTGGCATCATGAGTATCTCGGCTGCGTTTCGGAAGTGCTACAGAAGAGGCTGGAGGTCCTGGAGTTCCCGACTAATATTGTGCATATGGCCTTTATGATTCGTCCAGTATCGCTTTTCGACTTTCGCTCCTTTGCTAACCTCAAAGAACTCAGTGTGCCAATGTGCATTATATGCTACTGTATAAACAGCTGGGAAACGCCTGCTGACCCGGAGAACATCTTTCCTCCGACGTTGGAGTTACTACGCATAAGCGAGGCCTCGGAGAGGACGGCGAACTTCCTGAATAACCTCTGCCTCGCTAAGAAGAAGTCAAGATTCCCCTCCTTACGCCGCGTTGAGGTCTACTTCTATACAGTTCAGCATGAGATCGCCGCCCTAGCCGATAAAAACCGTTGTCCCGATCCTGTGTTCGATGTGCAAAGGATGTGTACGGACGCGGGCTTGGCAGTGCTGATATTCTTTCCAGGCACGATGCTGAGGACTAGTCTTGCGGGCCGTAGTCTGTGGAGTCTGAGAGAGGAGGGTGTGTTGCTAGATGTGGAGGGTGAGGTGTGGAGGAAGAGGATGGGCTACTTCGGGCTGCCGGAGCAGAGGTATGATCAGTGCGTGTTGGAGGTTGATGGGGGAGGAGATGTGGAGATGGGATGATGTGGAGGCGGCGACTATCTGTTCCGGGTCACTAGTACGGTATCGAGTGGGAGTGTGTACTATTATGACAACTGTGGTGTAGCAAGAGGAGGCGCTACTTTCATACCAGCTCGTGAGGACCGTAACAACGAGCACATCGGATTTCTTTGGTTACGAGGCCGTCGAAGGATTTTAGGCGCTTGAAGAGCTGAAGCAAAAGGTCGGTACCTTCGCAATGAGTAAAAAAGATGGAGGAAACTGAGCGTCGCCCAGCCCCTTCATAATATTCAAGCAGTGAGAAGTATAGATGCGACATTGCTGTGAGTGTGTTCGTCTCGCTTAATAAGTATCTCTATCAGTGCCCCACCCCGTGGGTGTAAGTGCGTAGTCGTACATTTCGTGTGAAAGCATATATTCACCTTGTTAGGGAACATGGCGTGTCGACACTAGAGGCACAGCTCCGCCACAAGCTACAGCAGGATGCTCGCTGCACAATATCTCAGCCCTGGCAAACAGGGAGGACGGTAGCACAGCAGGGGCCAGCAGCATGTACATCACCCACTAACGCGTCACCTGTGAAAGAAAGAATGGAAATGCTAACGACGGATAACGACATCGAATAAGATGTACCTCCCCAATGACAAGACAGCAAAACAATAATTGTTGCCAATTGTTCTCGACGATCAAACTGGACTGCCCGGCTTTACTACCCTCTTTCGGCGCTATCCTATCTAAAGCTACGCTCAGCCTGTCCAAACTTTCGGTCCAGCACCCTGCCAATTCTTAAGCTGATCCAACGGCTGATACGGTTTCATCAGTGCGTTTGGCAGCCAGATGCCTACGTATCTAAGGTTAGTGCTTTTCCAAAGCCAAAAGCCAAACATAGGGAACTCACCAGAGTCCTTTGCAGTGAACGCTCCAGGAAACTTGGTCATCGGTCCCGGATTACCTTCAGCAGTTATTGCGTTAGTTTGCCGATTAGAGCCGACAGAAAACTAGATCCATCACATACCTCCACCGGGTCCGGTAATTTCGATGTGAGCACAATTTGCATACATCTGAGTTGCCTTGTACGAGGTCAGGATGTTCAGATGCTCTGCGCGCATGAGATATTTGCCTGGCGGGGTGGTCTTCGGGATGGTGAAGCTCATCTGAGATGGTGAGTCCAAGCACAAGAGATAACCGCGCGAACGAACCTGGTTGATATGGGCACTTCCTCTGTAGTCCCAGTTCATGCCGTCCGATGCTCCCACGGCTGCGATCTTGAACCATTCACCTTCGCCCTCATAATCTTCTAGCTCGCCAGGCGCTTTGGACAAATAAGCTGTGGCAGGGCCGTCGTGATAAATGATGAACCCTTTATCCCACTAAAGAAGACTCAGTCTTCGTAACACCCTCTCTTCCCTATGATAGAGATCACGATTCAGCGGAGTCAACTTACGGGAAGTGTGGATTTCGATTCGTCACCGGCACCGCTCTGACCTGAAGCACCGAATGTTACCGTGCTGCCGGCCTCAACTTTCAAGGTCTTGACCGCGAAGAGAGGCTTCGTGGCGTTAGGACCGCACATGGAGTCCGGGCCCGAATAGTCGAAATTGGGACCGAAAGATGTGGACGGCCTTCATTGCGCGTTAAACCAAGGCCAATTCCGCGTCACGCGATTTCTTGAAGGGCCACATACCGGACGTACTCCCACCTTCCCGAGGCTACACCGTCGACTATCACGAAGGGGAAGCCATCTGGTTGAACCTGTCAGCTTAGGCTTCACGAAGAAGGGGTAGCCAGCATACAATGCCCATGCACATGTCCAAAACCCTGTAAGAGCAACAGGTAGAGCACCGAGCCTCTGTTTGTGAGCTGCTCAAGAGAAACCTTCATTTTGCGGTGAGACTTCAAGTTCGAACAGAAAAACAATACCGCAAATCGTCCAAGACCTTATACACTGTGCAGTTCCCATCCGAAAACGGTGCTGCAATGCAGGGGTGAGGCCTTCCGTACGAGTCGGACTATCCATCTAGGGTAATGCGATCATTATAGGGTCCAAACTTCCATCCTTTGTTTATCCATACTACTATATTATTGACCAAGCGCTTCATATCATTCACCTGACTGACTGCATAAAGGTGCGGAATCTCCGGGTCCGATATTACGCGGACGGCGTGGGAACGGTCGAGAGAGGCGCATTTAGCCAGATTGGGGCAGCACTCCGAAAGTGGCCCCCTCTTTACTCAGCCACCTTTTGGACTACCTAGATCGAATGTAGCATTTGAAGAGAGGATCTTCTTCAAAGTACCTGTTCTAGACACAACTACAGGAAGCAGTATGTAAGAAGAGATTGTCTTATTGGTGTAGTCCTATGTGAACCATTTCGTACCAACGACTTAGATCTTCCAGAAGCGAAATCGTGAATCGCCGTCTGCAGTAGCCACATATCCTCTCTTCTTCAAGAAAGATATACCACCGCTAGCCCACGAGTGGTCGTCGAATCCAAGGTTCCACCACCATTTCAGGTTCTTCTCAAAGTCGTACATGTACCTTCCCTCCCGGTACATCCATGACAATTTGTTCCCATTGTCCAACCAAGCAAGAAGACCGATCTCGTAAACTCCACCTCCAGCAGAACTATCGACTTCCCATGTTTGCACAAGTTCTACTTCGGGAAATTTCCAGAGCTGCATCCTCCCGTTGTCACCTGTCGCGAGGTATTTGCCATCGGGGCTCCACTCGATAGATCGTATCCAATCGTTGAAGGATTTTAGCACTATCGGCGCCGCTGTGAGGTTGGCGAGAGAGTATACCTGGAGGGAGCGCGTTCCCAGGGAGATGACGATGTATTTGTTGTCTGGAGAAAATTTCGTGAGCCAGTTTTGTGCCTTCGTTGGTGGAAACTGGAGAATTTTCTCGCCCGAGGTGGCGTTCCATAGGTCCGCGGACATGTCTAACCAGCCCACAGTTGAGACATACTGCCCATCGCCACTGAAGCTCATGCCTGTGATACTAGGAGGGTTCTTAAGCGTGACATTGGCGCCATCAACGCTATCCAAGTCGTATATATATCCATCTGTAGTTGCCATCTTTCCGTTCTTGATATCGCCTATCTGACCAGATGGGTAAGACATTAGCTCACCAATTGACTTGAGGTCGGATGCCACGCGTCTTCGAAAGACCACATTTGGGTACGTATATCGACTCGTGCCGCCACTCGTGAGCACATCGTACCCACCGTGCGGAGTTGGGCGAAGCGTCAAGCCTGTCATAACGAGGTTGGACGGTAGTCCTAGGTTGAAGGTGGACACAGTGGTTTTGGTGTCCAAATCGACGAACGTTACGTGACTTCCGTTAAACATGGCCACATACTTCTCATCCTCGGTCACGGCACCGCCGAACGCATCGTCGGGTTCCGGATCGTTGAACTGGAGGCGGAAGTCTTCAAAACCCCACTTCTTAGGATATCCCGGGGCCCATTGAGCAGGTGCATTGCCCTTTTTGAGGTCGGATTTGAGCTTGGGATTTAGGACTTCGTCATCGGGATCTGCACGTGGCGGGAGAGATCGCGAAGCGGCAGCTTGCAGTAAGCCCGCAAAGGCGCAAAGAACGCTGATACCAACCATCCCCGAACTCAGGTGTAGAAAGTAGTTGAGGCGAATCGTCGTAACAAAGTTAGTAGACCAGAAGATCTTTATTTCTCTGGCAAGGTTTCAGCCCTGCACAAATTTTAGCCACCACCTGAACAATTGAGCTAGACCTGCTAGATGCAGAGCTTCCTGACCACGCGCCGCTCTCCTCACCAGTTTCTGTTCAAGCCTTTAGGCAATTCTGCATCGACAGCCATCCTGTTCTCGGTGAACAAACCATCCGTAGCTTGTTGCGCATACAATGGTTACATTCGCACGAGTCGTGCGCCCACTTCCATATCTGTTCATGCCGACTCCTGCATGATGCATCTTCGATAATCGGGCGTTGGGTGTGTAGAATTATAGCGATATTATGTATGCAGCTCTTGATTGTTTTCTGTTTATAGCCGCTGCAGCCCCTCACTGACGACCTGCTTAGAGGCAGAATAGGTAATTTTTCCATGTCATTGAAACATAACTAATCGGAGTAACGCGGCCGCCATGAGGAACTGTCTTGACTTCAGGCTACTAACGGTGGAGTCATGCTTCGAACCAGACCAGAAAGTCTATCTTTTCAACCCGGATAGAGGGCCGTGAGGGCAATCAAGTAGATTTGTCGTAGCTGAGAACGAGCTGCAAGATTCATTCCGGTTAATGTGTCTGTCTATAGTGGTCGGTCATCCGAACCTCAGTAAGGCAGTTCCCTATTCGTATTGTACCTAATTTATTTGGCTCGTAAGGTTCACATCGGGACGGCTCTCGGAATTTGCCTATTCGGGTAATCCATTGAGAAGGGCTCGTAGTAAACTTATTCCCTATTGTGATGTCTCCATTGACGTGAACAACCTGCAGGACTCGCAGAACCTTTAAGACGGAAACACAAGGTATGCAAGCCATCCATACAAGTGCATATGTGAGTTTTTGCAGGCAAACTGTGGCACCACTTAGTCACAAGCCGCAGCATGTGTCTCAACACACAAAGTAACACCACCTATCCGTCAGAGTAAACATCCATGCTGTGTCTCTATGCAAGGATCCTCTAGCTGTTAGATTCTCGTCCCTTAGTTCGGTGGAAGGAACGTATCGCATTAGGATATTCAACGTCCAGGTGACGTTGCTCAATTGCGAATATCTACAGTGCGACTGTTGAATAGGCCATCAGAGGTCGAAGTTGCGAATCAATGAGAACTATAACTCGAGAGGAAGAATAAGTAGACATATGAAGGTGGAATCTAATAAGCCAAGAAATGCATCGCTCTTAACGCCTGGTCGTTAATGGTAGTTCCGATGGTTAAAACGCCAACCCAAGCCCATTTTCATCAAAACCACTACCATCCCACCCAAGCCCAGGCCCACCCATTGCAGATCCCCATCCCATATCCAAAGGAAGAAAGCCCGACCATAACGCCGTATCATCGACTGCCGCTCCCGAACCACCAGCCCCATTAATGGCAAAGTCGCCCACAGCACCCAAGTCCGTCCATCCAAAGTCGCCCATTCGCTCAGTTATAGCAGGACTCTCGACACTACCGGCTTGCGAGGGCGATTGTGTTGGGGCAGTGCCAGGCGTGGGTGGTGGATGAGAGTAGCCGTTGCTGTCGACTGGATGTGATGCGACGTGCGTACCTGGATGATGGTACGAAGCACGAGACGATTTGTCCTTCCGTGGTACCTTATCCCATAGTAGTTTTAGCAATTGGCTATATCTGCTGCCTGGATGTTGAATGCCTGCGCCCATTCCCACACCGCTGCGCTGCAGTCGAGCGATAGTCTCGTTGATCATAGCACGGATAGCACGATCTTCATCGCCGCTAATGACGCCGGTGCAGCGCGCTCGGTAGAGGAAGACGCCGGCATAGACGAGATACAGGTAGTAACGGAGCGGCATGTAGCGGAGTGACTTCTCGGGGTCGACGAAGTTGTTGGCCGTGGTCAGAATTGCCTTCGCCGCGTCAAGGCCTTCATATATAAACCTTGCATCTCCCACTGCTCCAACGTTGTTGCCGAATACTCGCTGGGGGGTTTGCATAGCCGGTTTAGAAGTACCATTCGATTTTGTCGCATTGACGGAGTCTGCAGGATTGTTCGCTGCAGGCAGGGCCCGGAGGATGGTGGCTTGGAAGGCGAATGCGTTAATGTACAACCTTAAATAGTCGTAAGACATAAGTAGGCAAGCTTTCAGAGGTGATGAGCAGGTCAATGTTCCCCAGACGCTTTTCCATCCGTAGATGGCGGAGCGGAAGTCATCAATGAACTTGATATAGCTCCCGCTCATGTGGGTCCGGAAACTGGTCCCGGGGTTCGAGTACAGAACATCGTGTACATTGCTGAAGAGTTGCGTCAACTCTAGATTGGCTGGACGGAGTTAGCAAGCGTAAAGCAACCTGCAATCAGCTTCACAAACCTTGGAATATGCTAGCGTAGTCTTCTTCGTTCGGGCTTCTTGGTATTAGCGACGGGTAGTCCTCGCGCCTCAGTGTAGTGAGTGGGCCTGGGCCTCTGGACCAGAAAGCTTTCCCTATACGTATAGAGATGTGACGATCGGAAATGTACGCGGCCGTCCACAAAAGTCGCTTGCGGCTGTGGTTAGGGTCTTTTCCTTGGTCAACAAACCTGAAAGAATATTTGTCCAGCGCCTGGAAGTATGCGATGCGAAGTGCTATTCCAACATGCATCCAGCTCTCTTTATCCTCTTCGCCCTTCCCAACTTTGGATGAACCTCTCTGCGTGTATGGAGCCCACTCTGCGAGAATAAGAAGAGCTTCGACAGCCTCTACATCTGCTTGACCGCCAGCTGCCAACGTCGAAACGAGGCTCTTCATATGCTCCGAACATGCTTCGTAGATGTGGGACTCCTCGATCAAGTCCTTTGAAGAGATGACGAGTATGGCAGTGAGAAGATGGGGCTCTTTCTTCGCAGTCAGGGCTAAGCGCGTAGTGTCGAATGTCTCAGCCGGCGCCAAGGGATAGTAAGGATGGTAATTCTCCCTATATCGAGCGAGAAGTTGACATAGAGTCTGCACTGTGAGTATGCCTTTGTCTAATAAGGCATATGAGAAGGTCGGAGATTGCGGGATTGATATCTGGGGGAGTGATGCTGTAGGCATGTACGGCGGCACTCGTCCTTGCCCATTCGCGCTCGATCCATTCTCCTCTGAGCTAGACTCGGCGACCCTTGCTAGTATCCCCAAAGCGTCGGACGGGTTTTGTAGGTTGGAGAACGGCATGTCATCAGACGTCGATGACTCAGACCGTGGCATATGCTCAGGCCTCGCGCCCTGCGACTGCGCGACTGTCTCGGCTCGGCTCCATGGCGATGTTCCAACGTTGCCAAGTGGAAAGCTGCCCTCTTCCAGGGCAAAGGGGGATAAAGAAGGCAATGGGCCTCCTGTATCCAAGGTTTTCCGACGTACTCTTCGCCCTCCGCGGTTGCTTCCGCCTAGCACACAGTCGAGGTTATCGCGTTTGCAGCGTAGACATGGTACCGTGCCGTTCTGGTCCCTGCAACAGCTACATTAGCATCTTAGCAGGACAGGTAAGTGGGGCTCATACAAGAGACAGCGACTCTTCCTCTTGCGACAGTGCAAGCATGCCTGATGAGCTCTCTTGATCTTGGGTGGGTCGTCGTGGGTATCGTGGGCTTCGTGAACCAGAGGGGCTTCAGGGAGCTGTTGTGGGGCGGCAGGTGACTCCATTGCGTCCGATCATGTTGTCCAGACCTCTCTGGCGCGCGCTGGAGGTGTCGGGTTTGAAGATAGAAGGCCGGACTTGTACATCGGAACTTCACCCCACTCACCCGGCGAAGGCCGCCGTCGGTTGATTCTCCGGCGGGTGATCGGCCCCGGGAAGAGACAAGTACAAATAAGTACAATGTGTTCAATAATTCTTGTTCATTCGTTGGGTTGTATCGTTTGCGAAACCAGAGCCTTCCAACAAGGCTGGGAGGGGCTGACCTTTGCCGAGGGATCCTCACAGTGTCCCGGCGGTCGGCATCTGGAAACCGGCGTCATTAGCCGACGAGTCGTTCCCGAAAAACACAACATTGTATGTATGTGAGGACTCCCGGCCTTCATGTTCAAAGGCAGGGGGGTTGAACTCATGAGATGGAACGGCGCAGCCTAAAGGCAGTCGTGTTTCGGGGTTCGCGGGCTTGCGGTACCCTAACCGAGGCAGAAAGGCTATGGGTGGGGGACAAAAGTGATACAAGTGATACAAAGGCGGGAACTTGCAGATATATCCATGGCCTCTCTCAAATGTCGCCATGGACACAATGTCGTGCGCTTCCAGTGTCCGACATAGAATCCAGGCTGGTCCCATCAAGGATTAGCGCGATGGATCCGAAGATCTCCCAGGGTGCCGTGCCGGCACCAACCTTCTTACATGTACCACCTTCATCCGCGATACGCAACCATTACTCCTGTGAGCATATCAACGCCCGCAGTCATATCGCAGGCACGCAGTGAACCATACCTCTGCATGTTCCTCGGCAGCTTCCTCTTTGCCACTCTCTCCGCACTCAAGCCTGGCCATACTCGCGGCCATCGGCGGACCAAAAGGGAAGGTGAGACGTCCCATCGGCGCACGTCTCCAAGCGATCAGGAAACGCGACGACGATAGGCTGCAACGAAAAATGTTCATAAAGCCCCGGACCAGGGCTTACCAGTGCCACGCGCTTTGATCGCCAGGGAAGGATCCCAAGGCGCGGCCACTCGGTTGTTTGAAACAAGCACTCGCATAAACGACCACAGGTAGGGCGAATGGTCACGCATACAGTGCCTACGCTATTCGACCTCTTATATTAACTGGCAGCGAGATCCCGCCACGATGGGAACAGCTTCCCGGACGCGGCATTGCCCCGTTGGAGATTAAGTCGCGAATGGCAGGTGTAAATGGCTTGGAGCTCTCTACTTCATCTGTAGCTCAAGGCGAGCCACTTGTTTTCGCATAAATAGTCCAGGCGGCTTCTCTTTTTTTCCTTCTTCTTCGTCGCCTTGCCATCTTCTGCTTCTCCATCCATCCGACTATGAAGTTCCTCGCTGTCTCGTTGGCCATTGGCCTGGCCTCTGCTGCCGCCGTCACGAAGAGGGCCAACTATGACGACTACAAAGTCTACCGCGTAGACGTCGGCGAAGACCCCAGCAAGCTCGGCTCAGTCATCGAGAAGCTCCATTTATCGACTTGGAAGGGCAAGGTCGAAACCAGCAAGGTCGTTGACGTCGTCGTGCCGCCTGCTCAGATCTTAGAATTCGAGGCCGGTACCCAGGGCTTGAGTTCCAAGGTCCTACACGAGAACCTCGGTGCTTCGATTGCAGACGAGCAGACTTTTGGCGTGTATGCCGGTGTAGAAGGTATTTATCCCTCAAATCCGCCTGCAATTTACACAAGGCGCTAACCATACATCAGCCGAAGCTGCACCCAATGCCACCTGGTTCAACAGCTACCACAGCATCGCAGACCACTTTCAGTGGCTGAAGGATCTTGCTGCCGCCTATCCCAACAATGCAGAGATCATCGTGGCCGGCAAGTCCATTGAAGGACGCGACATCCAGGGTATCCACATCTGGGGAAGTGGGGGCAAGGGCTCTAAGAAGGGCGTCGTATGGCATGGTACTGTGCATGCCAGAGAATGGATTACGACCATGACGGTAGAATATGCCGCGTACCAGCTCCTCACATCTACCAACGCCGACGACAAGACGTTCAAGGACAAATACGACTTTTACATCTTCCCCATCGTCAACCCTGACGGCTTTGCCTATACCCAGACGACCGATCGCCTATGGCGCAAGAACCGTCAGACAATCTCGACTTCCAGCTGCCTCGGCCGCGACATTAACCGTAACTGGCCCAACCACTGGGACCAGCGCGGCGGAGCTAGCACTTCCCCATGCGCAGAGGACTACAAGGGTCTCGCCGCCGGTGATGCCCCTGAGAACAAGGTCCTCAAGGCTCAGTTGGACGGTATCGCTGCAGGCAAAGGAGTTCAGCTGTACATGGACATCCACTCGTACTCGCAGCTCTGGATGTACCCATACGGATATACATGCACAGGCACCGTGCCGAACGCGGCAACCTACGCGAGCCTTTCCAAGGGCGCTGTTGCCGCTATCAAAGCTGTGCACGGCACGAGCTTTGCGCAAGGCCCTATCTGCAGCACCATCTATCAGGTTTCGGGTTCCTCGGTTGATTATGCGGCCGAGAACGCAAAGGCTACGTACTCGATGACTGTGGAGCTTCGTGATACCGGCAACAATGGTTTCGTGCTCCCCCCGAACCAAATTCTTCCTTCAGGAGAGGAGACTTGGGCTGGGCTTGCGTACTTACTAAAGAACATGTAAAGCAAAACCAGGTTGGCGACATAATTATGTAGATAATGTTTTAATGAAACAAATGGGATGGCATGATCGTCTCACGCTGCAAAGCCGTTGATGCTGTTGTACAACTATGTGGTTTCTCGTTTCCGCCATTCCATGTGTCCGAGGAACATTACGTCATCGCCTCCCCATCAATCCACCAACCATGTTGCACTCTCAACCACCCAACACCATATCAACTACCCCTGATTGCAATGGCATCAAACGATCTCTCAAACCTCCAAACGCCTCCCTCGTGCATCGCAGACTTCTGTCTCATACCCCTCGGCACGCCCACAGCTTCGGTCTCTAAAGAGGTCGCCGAGGTGCAGCGCCTACTCAAGAGGAGCGGATTGGAATACTCGATGCATTCGGCGGGAACGACTGTCGGTACGTAGAATCTTACGTCTTACATTTTCCAACAATTAGCCTGCCAAGAAGGTGTTTGCGGACTTGAAGGCAGAAGAAATGGAAGGACAGACGCTAACGAAGTGGATTTGCAGAGGGCTCATGGGACGATGTCATGAAAGTGATTGGGCAGTGTCATGCTATGCTGCACGCAAATGGTATTGTGAGGATTCAGAGCGACATCAGGGTGGGGACGAGGACGGATAAGAAACAGGGGTTTAAGGATAAGGTGGAGGCTGTTGAGAAGTTGCTGGGTGGTGATGGTGCGTGAGAGGATGATATGTTAAGGACGAGGTGAGTACCTGTCTAGAACTGGATAATTCAATGTTCAAGACGGCACTGAAAGTGGCACAGGCTGACGAGATGTCAGAGTGTCCTACCGTTTTACCTACATATAGTTCCTTTGGGGCGCCGGAGACAACTTGAGTAGAGACTTAAGCTCCATCGGCGCAGCGTTAAAATCAAGGTGCTTGGCCTATCATTTAAGAAAAGGTTGGAACATATCCTGTTTCTGCTTCTGCAGTTACCGTTACCATTCACCCTTCGCATGCGTCAAACAACCCAGCAAACAAAATAACAAAGCCCTCGCGTCAAACAACATCCTTCCCCGCAAGCGCGTTGTTTGATCTGCCTACCCAAAGTGACTCGGATTGCCAGAATCCACACGCCCCCTTTTCTTCGATTGGTTCGAGTTCTACTCGACGTGCGAACTGCTGGGATCTGGGAAGAACACCAGGGAGGTTCTAGCGCAGGTGGGAGGATGATGACAGGGATGCGCGTGTGGTGAGATTAAGGAGATGCTGGGGTTGTGATGTTTTGATAGTCACGTCATGTCCGTGTTGAATGTACAAGAAGTAGTGGACGATGCCCCCTTGATAGTCGTTTGCTTGCACCCCGACATTGAACAAAGCATTGCCATCGTCTTTCCCACAACCGTCTTAACCAATCGCGTCGTTCTGTTGCGGTCGGACGAAAGTTTATGGTTTGCGGCGCGCACGGGCGAGAAAAATTTCGAGTCTAAAGCGAGCCGAGCAGCTCCTGCACATCTGCATCATCGTCCTGCTCCTTCCCGTTCTCCGGAATCTCCCTCACCTCACACCACCCTCACCAACCCATCGTCTCTCGCCAGCCATCCCCGCCTGAACGACTGCGCGCCATCTGATCCCATTATTTCTGCCTTGCGCCCACCCATTGCGTGACCTGCCGGCTGATGGACTGCCGCGGTCAAGGCATGCACCACGCGACACCACTGGGATCATCCGCACAAACGAGCCTACAGACCCATCGATAGAACCCTCAACACTCCGCCCGTCGCCCGCGCAGTCGCATCCGTCGCCATGGCGTTCAACTTCAACTGGTCGCCGCTGATCGCCGACACTTCGCGCGCGCGCGATATGTTGACGACGGCGCTGAACAAGTCGCCCAAGCCGCCCATCATCGTCGACGACATCATCGTCACCGAGCTGAATCTGGGTACGACACCGCCTGAGCTGGAGATATTAGAGGTTGGCGATCTGGCCGAGGACAGGTTCAGAGGCATCTTCAAGATGTCGTACACGGGCGATGCCTTCTTGACGCTCAAAACGAAAGTCCAGGCCAATCCGCTGAATACCTACCTCTCGACGAAACCCGATTTCGCATCGCCTCAGCCGTTAGCTGCAGCCTCGGGGCTGACGATTCCTCTACAAATTACACTCTCAGACATTCGGTTATCTGGCTTCGTCATTTTGGTCTTCTCCAAACAGAAAGGCGTGACACTGGTATTTCGAAACGATCCATTGGAGTCGCTAAAGGTATCTTCGACGTTCGACTCAATACCGTTTGTACGAGATTATCTGCAAAAGGAGATCGAGGGGCAGCTGCGCGTATTATTCATGGAGGACCTTCCGGCAATCATCCATCGGCTGTCGCTACGGTTGTGGTCTCCTGAATTCCAAGAGCTCGAGTCAGAGACGGAAGAAAGGTTAGATGGCTCAAAAGAGACTACAGCACCTATCGATCCTCTTTCTACACCCCCTCACGATGCCGTAGATGCATTTGGCAACCCGCTCGACGATGCAAATATCTCCGCACTCTCGCTCGATCCTACCTCCGACATGCACGCATCCTTTTCGCAAAAGAACATGATCCGTCTCGCCGCCCTGTCCGAGTCACAGCGCACACTGTCACTTTTCACACCCGGCATCCGCGACGCCGTGTTCCGCGCCTGGGCGAGCAACCCAGACCGGCCCGACTCCGGAGCTGGCACGCCTGCACTCACACAGTCAAGTCTGTCTAGAATACAGTCCACATTTGGCAGCATCAGGTCGCAGGCTTCGTCTGTCGCATCGGGCAGCACAAGCCAAGAAACACAGAGCTCGCGCCCAACCCTGGTGTCAAACCACTCTGCGCCCGCAGGTCTCAGCCTTGGCGCCAACCGCGCACGCGGACACCAAATGCGGAAGCGCAAGAAGCGTGTAGTGGACTTGCGCAAGGACCGAGATGGCGCAGAGTCATCGGGCTTATCCACAGAAGCAAACACCCCGCTTCCTAGCACAAATGTGTCGGAGACTGCGAGCGTTATCCCTGAAGAGCGTGAAAAGGAGGAAGCGCTTGCTACACCCCCGAGGAGTCCTTTGAAACCGGGGCTGCGCTTCGAAGGCAGGCATGGCAGTCTGGACGTTGGTGAGCCAAGCAGGGTCTCGGAGAAGATTGTCGATACAAATGCCTTGCTTCCCTCCGCGCCATTACTCTCTGACCCGCCTAAGTTCTCCAAATCAAAACAGAAGGCACAATTCCACTCCGACTTGGAGGCTCCAGAACTAGAAAAGAAGCGCACCGCAGGCCGCCCTCCACTCTCACAGAACCGTCTTCGCTCTACTCAGCAAGCTACCTCGCCTCTCCTCCGCTCCCTCTCCTTCGACAAAGTGTCTTCTCTCTCTGCCACTGCATCGGCTAAGGTTCCGCTCCTTTCTCCCCCATACGCCGAGAGCACGGCAAGTTCAGGTGGTATTCTTGAACAAGCTTGGATGCTCAAGATGGCGCACGAGATAGCGAAGAAAGTGCAAGAAGAGAAAGACAAAGCGTCGCGCGATCGCAGTCCAGGCGCTCAAAGCTCGTCGAAGGGACTTTGGACTGGCGGTGAAGAAGAAATGGATGCGCCGCCTGCGTATGTCGCGTAGGTGAGGTCATCTTTTGACGATGCTATGAGTAATGTATTATGATGGCGCAACCGGTTGCCAAAGTCTCGCTATCAATCTCCCCCTTTTCTTTTCCGCTGTCATTGAGTATTAAGGTTTTCGGGTTTACGGGGTGGTTGGGCCGTCCGTGTATTAAAAGCTTGGGGGTTTAGCAGTCTCTCTCCGATAGTGGTGGCTGTCGTTGTTTTTCGCGGTTGTGTAATAGTAGAATATAGAGGTGTAGGAGTGGTGTAGAAGATAGAAGCGTCCGCGGAAGTCGCAGTGAGTATATGGAACTGTATATAGGGGATGCATCTTAGTTTAGGGGTGTGGCTGTATGTTGGATGGATAGGTGTCGTATACCCATAGACGGAGTACGGAGAAGGATCAATAATATTTTTTACCTCTACTCCTAGCACAGTCATTCATTTAAGAACAGATGACCTCCTTGCTAACGCGTGTCGTAGTTGGATGCTTAGTCGTGGTAGATGGGATATAACTCCTACCGCATGCGCAAATTAGTGGAGTTGCCTGAGTACACGTATATTTTGAGTTCATGCGGGGAATTCTCCCGTCTGATCCATGTACGCACTTCTCATGCAGACTCATTTTTGGTTTGGATTTTCATAGTGGAAGTCTCTTTTGTAAGGTCCGCACGAAACACAGTAGAGGTGCTATACCCGCACCTTATACATGAAATAGAGCTGTAGAGCCGTACACAGAAGAGACTGACGAGGTGATGTTTCGAACATTGACGCACGTCTCATGTAGATAACTTATTCACAGGGGTTAGTCCACTAGAAAGGCTTCTCTTGGTGTTTAACACACGGTTGTAGAAATCCGTCCTCGCCCTGAATGAATGAAAAGGATCTATCAACAGAGAAAAGATATATGTCAGCAACCCACCATCTTGTCGTTATCATTTCATCACTTCATCACCGTTCACTCAACACGCAGAACTTTGAACCTTTAGTAAAAAGGAATCATTTTGCATTTAGGCCATCGCCACCCGGCGACGACGCTGCTCCATGCAAATGCAGTACGCACATACCATACATACATACATACATACTACTATATGAACCCCACCTAGGGCCCATAAAGATAGTAAGAAAGAAAAATATGCCAACACGGTTGGTACAATGTACGCCGACAATGCCAAATTCTATGTGTCCCAAAAAGAAATTGGACAGAAACGCCGTGAATGGCGCAAACGCTGCCGTGAATGCCCCGTAGGGTATTTGCGGTAATGCAGAAGGGGAAAAAAGGGAGGAATACACAACCCGTGGAAACGTGAATACATCACGCGCGTAAAGGGGTGAAGAGCCTGTGGAGAGTGGGAAAAGAGAGTTATGCGAGGAAGGGGGAGCCGATGTGGCCGTGTCGCTTGTGAATGTGGGGGAGTGGAGCAGCGGTTCTCTTCTTTACGCGTCGACGGGTGCAGGTTTCCTCGTAGGTGTAGTCGTCCTCGTTGCCTGCTTGCTCGGCGGGTACGGTGTTGTCCGTAGCAGGGCTTTCCTTCTGCTCAGCAGAAGGTGGAGGCGGTGTGGTAGCGTCCCCTCCAGTCTGTGTTGTCTGAGGCGGGGGTACGGGCTTTGCGGTGGTGCTAGGTTGCTCGGGTGTTGTAGTAGAAGCGCTGTAACCAGCACCGCCACTTCCAGAAAGCTCGGCCAACTTCTTGATGTGGCTCCAGTCGTAGCTGTCCTCGCCCAGACTCCACGCCATTACGCCGCCGACACCCATTTTCTTTACGATCTCGGTGTACTTGCGCTCCATGATCTCGGGCGTGTCCCAGGTCCAGAAGAGCTTGTTCTTGGCATCGAAGTAGTACTGGCCGCCCTCCTTTTCGTCATATTTGCCGTCGACGAGAGCCTGTTGCCAGGACCCGGCGATGTCGGGACCCGTGCAGCCGGTGCCAAAGGCGTATTGACAGGCGACGTTGCAGTGCTCAGGGGTAGTTCCGCAAGAGCCGTACTGGGAGCAGCAGCCGCTGGCGCATTTGCCCTTGTCGGGGCCGCACGTGCCGTCGGTAGAGACCTGGAGGTTGGTGACCTTGGCGGCAGACACCATGTTGGTCTTCTCGAAGGTGAAGGCGCCGGAGTTGAGCGCATCGGTGCCATCGGGTTTCTCGGCGGGTGCGATGGGGCAGCCAAGGGGGTTGCTGCTGCAGTCACCGGCAGTGGTGAAGTACTTGGCGTAGTATGCGAAGCCCAAGTTCAGCTTCTCAGCGGGGCAGCCGATGGAGAGATAGTCATTAATGGACTGGGTGCAGCCTGCAACCGAAGTGTGGTGGGCAGTCTTTTGGTCGCGACGGTTCATGAGATCGTAGGACATGACATTGACAAAATCGATGGAAGGCCAGATCAAAGGACCAGTATTTTTGGTGTAAGCGAGCATGTCGCCAGTCTTTCCGGGGACGGCGATGGAAAGGAGTTTCTCCTTGCCGATGGCGGTGCGGATGGCGGTGAGGAGCTTGGGAAAGCATTCGATTTCATTGGCCTTCTCTGCGTTGGATGTCTCCTTGTAATCGGCGCCGTTGCCGCCGGGGTACTCCCAATCGATATCTGATTGTATCGTTAGCGAAATACATGAATGGTTGTGAGAATGAAGTAAACTCACCAACGCCATCAACACCAGTCTTGTCCACCATGGTCTTCACATCTTTGGCAAATTGGGCAATGCCAGCCTCGCTCTTGACCGCCTCAGAGAATCCCTTAGTGTCACCCCATCCGCCAATAGCAACCATAATTTTAGCCTTGGGGTACTCCGACTTGATGGTAGAGATTTCCACATGAGGCTTGTAGTTGGCCGTGTCATTGGACTTGGCGAAGGAGAGGATCAAGTGGTCGATGCCTGCGCGGTCTGCAGCATTGGTCGGACGTGTAGGATGCCACCTGTCGGCTGTGTAAGACTGATGTAGGGTGCTGACCAGGGATGTAAACATGAAACTTACTCGTCATAGTACATGACGAATCGAGCGCTTGCCGTGGCTGCAAGGGCCAACGGCGCTAGCACTGTGGAGGCGAACCGCATATTGGGCTAATCGATAGTATCCGAGAATGCGGTTTCGAAAAGAAGGCAGTTCTGTTCAGAATTGGAGATCTTTTTAAAGAGAGCGTAAACGCGTGAAGTGAATGATTTGCAACAGATGCAGATGTACGAAGCCGGAGTTTGCCAGGCAACGCAAGTGTAAAGCAGAGAAAAGAAGGACTATAGCAAGAGCATTCCCCGGCGCAAAGAGAAGGAAAGACAAGCGTTGTCCACTGAACCAAAGCAGTGATGAGGAGGGAAAGATCGCCGGGAAACAAGATACCTCTTATACACCCTTCGGCGAGGCGTATATTAATTTTAATTAGTTAGTAAGAGAATACTAAATATGTTCAGGGCGAGCAAGGGCTGAAGTCCCAAGCTCGGGTTCCTCTAGTCTACGACCTAGAAGCGGCACAGGAATGTAACCAAATCCTACGAAGGAGTGTGAAACATTTTGTTTCTGGGGTGCGCAGGTCTTGTTGCAACACCCTGTTGGTGTTCTTTTGCGAGCCTATGAGTATAATTCTACGTAAGCATGCGAGGGTCCTCACGCCAACCTAGGCTCAGTGCCGGACATGAGGCATTCATTGATTGCTGTCTCTCCCGTGTGAGAGTATGGCGCAGTCGTCAATGCGCGACATTCGCCGCATACCAAGACGCGATGCTGACAATGTGTATGTGGCTTAGACGAGAGGAATGCAAGCTCAGTCGCGCGAAAGGACCTCAGTGAATCTCCTCTCCATCAAGTTGGGACGTCTACGGCCACGAAGTGTGACACCGGCTGCAACCCCTTTGATGCTTTGGATGCGGTAGTAGCTAGAGCCTTCCCAAACGTGTTTGTTGGTGTTGGTTGAACTGGATCGTTTGCCATAAGACTTACCAGTACTGTGCAACCGCGGTACAACGTCGACAGGGGATCCACAAGGCTCGGCATCCGAAAAAGCGCAGTTAAGCGAGCTCACCAACCGGTCCAGGCTGCTGTGTGACCGTCATGTACGATAGTCTGGAAAGCAGCTGTCGTACAACGATATTAAGGTTACGTGCAGAGCATGAAAGTCTGGTCCTTGACATATGACAGCGGCTCCCACTCTGTTAGACGCAGATGAGGAGTGTCTGAGTGCCAGGATGCCGGATCTAGAGAACACCTGGTTGGCGGCCCCCACAGTAACCAACGCCGCGACCGCCCGCCGTCTTTAATGTTCCGAAGTGCAAGACAACTCCACAGTCTTACTGAAGCCAGAACAGGGCTGGTTCCCAAGTAGAGCGACCAGAAAGGCAAGGGCCGCCCCTCGCTGAATGGACGTCTAGATGCTCCACTCAGAAGGTTACCCACATGGTCATCGGGGTTGGAGGACAAAGACCAAATGAGAAATAGAAGACAGGAGCCGTTCTTCGCCGAAGGGTGAAACATGGGCCTGATATGTGAACTGGGGAGGTAATCCGGCCGGGGCTTATCGATATAGCCAGATCACCGTGCCACCTTTGTGCCGCATTCGCCGCCCGCAAGGCTGAGCTTACTCATTTGCGGGTAGGATTCAGGGTCTGTAAGATGCTTCGTCGTTTGGGATATATTGCAGCATCTTTCGCGCCTGCGGCCTTGATGAGAGGTATCTGATAGTAGCTCATCGACGTTAGCTCTGGATGGCTTGAATTGTAACTAAGATGGTTTGTAAGCCCGACCAGCACGCGGAAGCTATATCTCAGGGTCTGAAGGTAAGGAAGGCGGTTACCAGGGCAGCTCAGGTCAAGATATGTCGTCGGTGCCGTAATCTAGTGGGAGGCTCTTCTTGCTTGAACGCCAAAACGAATACATCGGATTAGACCTGGGAGACTTTAGCAACTTTTTCCAATCCAAGATAGAATGAATTAGGCTGATAGCTTTGCGATGTTTCTGGTTCAATCGGCGTAGGGCTGCGGGCGATCGGCACAGAACACCCCTCGAGGCAAAGCGCGGCTCCTGTGAGCCAAGCAATTGAACGAGCGGCCGAATAAACGTCTGCTTACCTCAGCATTCATCCCCTGACATTGGACGCGTAAGGCCAAATCCGTAGAAAACCACGGAGAGGCAGATAAAATCTGCGCTTCTCGACTGGCTCGCTCGTTCCTGAAGGAAGACGAAATCAATATGGCTCAAAATACCCGTACCACGGCCTTGACGAAGACGAACGAGAAGGGTGACACTGGGAAGGTGAACGGAAAGAAAGAGAACATACGGAAGAAGGTGTGGAGACCAAAGACGAAGACTGGATGCGTCACTTGCAGGTAAGTAAAGGCGGTTGGTCTTCTCCACTTTGAGCGTCACGGTTGTTCTGGGACGGATCGCCGGCATGATGCAAGAAGGCGGCGTATCAGTAGCCTCGCGCCCAATACCGGGCAGCCCGTATGCACACAATGCGGCGTCTCCTGACTTAGCGGGCGTCTACGTTGCACGGCCGCTCGGTCGGTACGATGTATTGGAGTCTGGAGACGCCATAAAGGGTCTAGGTATAGCCGTATCCGTATAGACCTTGTAGTTCCCCCGAAAGAGTGTCTTGAATCCAGCCTACGCTTCTGGCAACATGCCTAATCTGACCGCACTTCGTTCAAACACAAACTGCTCGGGACGCTAATCGTTCATCAGAATTCGACGGGTCAAATGCGACGAAGCAAAGCCCAGCTGTCAACGATGTGTATCGACCGGGCGCAAATGCGATGGATATACGACTTCAGCGGTGACGGCGCAATCGTGTGCGATCGTGTACACACCTCCACAATTGCCGCTTCCATCGATGCCTGGCGTGTTCTCGCACTCCACAGAGGAGCAGGAGGCGTTTCATTTCTTCAAAACCTATACGGCGAGTGAGGTGAGTCGGTCAAAAGTCTCGTTCATGCGTGTAGCTCACTGCAGTAGTTGGCTGGTTTCTTCGACTCCAGCTTCTGGCAGTTTGAGGTCCTCCAAGCGTCGCATACTCTCCCCGCAATTCGACATGCCATAGTAGCTATGGCCGCCCTGCATCGCAAGTTCATTGTTGGAAGGATGCCGGTCGTACCTGATGAGACTTCAGATAAACAACTACAATTCGCTCTACAGCAGTCGAATCGTGCAATCCAGGAATTGAGAAAGTCACCGGCCCGAAAAACAATTTCAGATAGCCTGGACATGATGACTGCATGCATTCTATTCTACTGCCTTGCATGCTTCCAAGGTCATCAGGAAGTGGCTTTGGAGCAACTACGCAGTGGTCTTAAGATCCTGCACGAGGTTGACAGAAGCGTGAGCAATGCGGAGGATCTCGATCATCATCCCATAAAACTCCACACTTTGCGAGCCATGTTCGTCACCATGGACGTCCAAGCCAGAGGCATAATGAGCGACGAATCGCTGTTACAGTGGGTTCCGCACCCAAAGAGAAAGTTTCTCGCCCCGCCTGCAAAATTCAGGACGTTTGCCCAAGCCCGATACTTTTTCGAGTCTGCTTTCATCGACATACTGGCTTTCCACCAGGAGTTGGATGTCAAACCACCGACCGATGCGGGTGCGATACAGCGGGTCAAAGAACAGCATCAAGAGCACCAGCGTCAGGCGCAGGAGATGAGCGACCGCCTAGACGAATTTCTTGCTCAGCTGTCCCACATAACAAACGAAGAGGATCGGGAGTCCATACAAGGCATTCGACTATTTCGTGAGCAGGTGAAGGTGTACTTGAAGATCTACAAGGGGTTCGACGAAGTAAAGCATGTGCGCGAGATTGACTGGCATATTGACGAGCAGGATATGGGCGTCATACTGGACCTCGCGAGCGATCTACTGAAGGCGCCTGCTGACCTGAGCCTCCCAGTGGGAGCCGTGCCGGAGGATTACTACCCATTCCCGTCCGACGTGGAAAACGTCTCTCAGATGAAGCTTCCAGCATACTCACGACCGGTCTTTTCATCTTGCTCGGGACTACTTTCGGCACTGTGGCTCGTTGCCGCACGGGCTAAATCGTTCCGTCTCCGACGCAGAGCCATCGCCCTCATGCTGGACTATCCGCGGCGAGAGGGCGTCTGGGACAGCGTTCTTGCGGGGCGTATTGCATGGGAAAGTCTAGTGTTGGAAGAGACGGCCGTGGATGGGGATTTGGGCGTGCGCCGAGGCTGCTCGGGCGCGGGGTCAGAGTACATCCCAGACGGCAACAAAGTCCGATCCGTCGATATAAGATATGTGGCTGCGAGAGTGATGGAGGCCGAGTTTCAGAGTGTGACACAGTACGAGGCGGGGCAGGGCGGGGTGAAGAAGCTCATTGCATGGTAGAGGAGCCATTCGGTTGGTCTGTCGAATGCGCCTACACAGTAGAATGCATATCCCACCGGATCTCGCGGCGAAATCCATCGCACATCTAATGCTCGTCATGCCGGCAGCTGCAGGTGCTCTCTGGGGTGATGATGCAGGCAGCCGTTGGCGGCAGATGCGAACCATGGTGGGCCGCTCGTCGTCGAAGCAGATTGACGCGGTGTGTCAGTTCACATGTCGGGACGAGAGCATGTCCACGTGATCGGACGGCTGGGTCCGCGCTAGGCCAAAGGCGGCCGGGGCAAGCCAAACTCTAATTCGGCCAATCAGAAGGGGCCAAAAATAGATGGCTGGAGCTCATGGCATGCATCCTCAGCTGAGAAATGCCTCTGCCTCTGCCAGCGATGCCCACTATCGCGGTGTGTGCATGAGGAGGGGCGCGACGCTCCAATGGCAACGCTCCACGCGTGAAGCGGCCGGGCACTGGCTGTGGTGAGATTCGCAGGCTTGCAGACGGCCGAGGGAGCTTCCCAGCCGCCGGTGGAGCCTGGGCGCCATCTGCTGGCAATTGCTGGCAATTGCAGTGTCAGAACATGGCGATCGCCGTGCCAACGCAGGGAGCGCGGGCCGCTGGAGCTTCAGGAGATGCCTCGGTGCCGGGCTGGGCGAGCCGGCGTGGGCAAAGTGTTGCTGTGTCGCGGGCGGCGCATAAAAAGGGGAGCTCAGACGCTCTAGCGGCAGGAGCTGTTCCAATCGGGCAAGGCGTTGTTTACGGCCCCGAAAAGCGCGAGGTTGGGCCAATCCCGGCGCGCGTGGAAGCTGTCCACGGCCCACCCAGATCTCCCAGCTGACGGCCACCTATCCTCTCCCCTCCTCCACCAAACCTGCCCTCTCTCCTCCTTCACCGCAGCCCCGCTACTGCACACCAATTGCACGTATTCACACCGAATCGCGCGTCAAGCTGGCTTCTTAAGGCTCGCCTCCCCCCTTCTACACCTGTACCCCCAAGGAGCACCAAGTCGCTTCTTCATCCTTTCTGGATAAAGAAGTGACGCGACGACTCCGTCACCCTGGATTTTGACGCCAGAGGTGAGTGCAACACGCCGCCTTCAGGCGAGAGCGCAGCGCTGACGAGACGCAGTTCCGATCCCGTTCAGTGTCTTCCCGTCCAGCTATCGGAACGTCAGCAAGGACGCTGTAGAAGAATCAACCAAAGTCAAGGTGAGTGCGGCAGGCGCATCAAAACAACCGCGCGCTCACGGCGCACAGGTAGACGTAGAGGCAAAGCTACCACAGGCAGGGCGGGAAGGTCACTCTGAACATAAGGAATCCTTCGCCGTCAACGTCAAGCCTGCTGAGCGCCGCGAGACCTCCTACACCGAAGACGTACGAGTATTTGAAGACCGCACCCGTCGTCCTCCACCTCCATCACAGCATCAACCCCCATCTCAGCATTACCGCCAGCCCCAGCCGCAGCACCGCGAGGAAGTCCACATCCACGAGGAGCACCGCTACAGACAACCCGAGCAGCACTCCCGTCGCGAACGCGTAGAGGTCGACGTCCACACGCGCGGCCCCCGAGACCAGTAAGTGCTTTGTTTTGCTCTTCTCTGCCCTCGGCAGCCCACCCAGCCACATCCACCCCCTGAGCGCATGGGCTGCAGCTCGCTTAACCCTTTCTGTTTGATTGTTGTCCTAGCGACACGCGCGACCCACTTTTCCCTACTTTTCTCTTCCCTGCTCCAGCTGACCTTCTCCTTCCTCATCACAGCTTCCAACCACCCCAACCACCTCGTCGCCCTTTCGTCGATAGCCACATCGACGTCAAGGCTACCACCTACGACCGGGACTTCAACGCCGTCCACGGTTCGACCTCCGACCACGGTGCCTCCCAGGTTGACGTCTCTGAGCGTCAATTCCGCGAACGTACCCGTCCCATTGTAGCTGGTCACGTTGCCGAGGGTCACTCCAACCTTAGCACCTACCCCAGTAACGAGCAGGCCTCCAGCTATCGCAAGGAGACCTACGCCGCCAAGCACGACACCTACCCCCAGCGTCGTCAGGTTGACACCGTCGACAGCCGCTACCCTTCCCGGGAGCAGGTTCGAGTAGAGACTACTCGTACCACGGTTGACGAACCCAAGAAGTTCAAGCGTGATATGGGATATTACGACGAAGACGGACATTATCATTCCTTCCGTCACGGTATCTCCAAGGCTGCTCACAAGGTCGCCGATCACATCGTTCACCCCATCCACGGTCACCGCCACCACCACTCCCACGCTCACTCCCACGCCGGATCCAAGCACGAAGACCGTCGCGAAGAGGTCATCGTTAAGGAGAAGTACGCCTCAACTCCCGCTCCGTCCGTAGCCGCTCCTCTCTACCGCTCTTCCACTACTACTCACTCCACTGCCCCTGCTGTCCCCTCCGCTCCGGCCCCTATCTATCGCCCCTCCCCCGGCCCTTCTCTCCAACAGACGACGGTCGTCGAATCCCGCAAGATGACTCCTCCCAACACCATCACCATCCCCTGCCACCACATCCGCATTGGCGATCTCCTGATCCTCCAGGGCCGCCCTTGCCAGGTCATCCGCATCACCACATCGTCTCAGACTGGCCAACACCGTTACCTCGGTGTTGACCTGTTCACCAAGCAGCTTCATGAGGAGTCCAGCTTCATCTCCAACCCGGCCCCCTCGGTCGTCGTTCAGAACATGCTCGGCCCTGTCTTCAAACAGTACCGTGTCCTTGACATCCGCGAGGATGGTCGCGTTGTTGCCATGACCGAGACTGGTGATGTCAAGCAGGGTCTCCCAGTGCTCGACCAGAGCAACCTCCTCAAGCGCTTGACCGAGTCCTTCGACAATGGCCGTGGTAGCATCCGCATCCTTGTCATCAACGATGAGGGTCTTGAGATGGCTGTCGACTACAAGGTCGTCCACGGATCCAAGATGTAGATGTCTCTTCCTAGTCAACGGTAAGCTCCTCTCGCTGTTATCTACAATAACACCAAGCTAATTGAAATAGGTCGAAACATTCCGCATGTGTCACGAAAGCATCAAGGAGTTTGTTTCCGGTCGGCCATATACTTCCAAATTGTGTCTATAACTCTTCTTTGCTTTGGTCACCTGGCTAGGCTCAACCGCCCCCCTGAGGACAACGTTGGCGTTCACCCGCTGGCGGCGTCTAAAGGCAAGGCATACCATCTCGCATGGCATCTGGCGCTGGGATTTCATGCTCAGGTGATGGGAATCGTCAAGCAAACCTGTGGATAATAATGGAGTCTTTTGCTTACACGAAGTTTCCTATCGCCTGATCTTCGTCAGGTCTTTGTCCTCGTGCCTCCGTGAATTCTTTAAGGTGTCATGTTTATCTTCTCCGTCAAACCCATTGCTCGTTGGCGCCTCTTCCTTTTGCTTCCATAGTGCTAAACACACGGAATCCATCGGGATACCTTTCTTCTTCGCTCCGACTTACGTGTGCTAGCTCGACCTTTGCACAGTCCATGCTACAACAGTCAAAGCGTCCTGGCGCGCAGAAGAACCGCAGCTTCTCAAAATCGGCCTCATTTGGTTCTTTGACTGCGGGTTTCAACAGCATCTACAACTTCAAATGGCTTTCCATCGCTATGATTGGTTGGGCCAATTGTGAAGTACCTGCTCGCCCATGACTGCCATTATTGTGTACACTTTGTATTTCTCGTCGTGTACAATTTATATTGTGTCCAGCAACTGTGAGTAGCACCACCATGGCATGTAGGCTTGTATGACCTTGGCCATGTTATATCACCTTCATAGGTATCTAAACCTGTAATCACATATTTGTTACTTTCAATATAGGACAGGCATCCTCTAATGAGCGCGAGTGGGATTGCGACTTTGACGGCTGATGTTGTGGCTTTCGTTATCTGAGTGACGATGGATTTGTTCGGGAGAGGAATACACTTACACTTATTGGATGGGGCTGGTAGGTGCCTATAGGGAAGAAGGGAAGTAGAACGTGTATGAGTTTAGAGAAGCTAGGATTCCGGTCGATTTGAAAGATACAGCCTAGTCATGTCTTCGATTGTTCGTCTCTGGCTCTGAAGCCCATTCTCACACAGGTTCTCACACGCCAAAGTAAACCACACACCTTTAGAAATTCCCTTTACCGTTTCCCTTCTACCACTCGTTCCTTTACCTACATAAAAGCTATTCCGCCTTTCAACCTCTAATAGCCATATTCCCTAACTCCTGATCTAGACCCGTCAGTTTTAGACTAGCACCTGAAGATAAACCTAACCAATTACCCACCCTTCCCAGCCCAAGAAACACGAAATGGGGCCCTCTACATGCGAGCGAGAATGACACCGTGTAACCATCTTGTACAGATCTTTATCAATTTTAACATGGTTTGCATATTCTATACTAGAAATGGTGCGGAATGACTTCGTAAACCTATACCTCGAAATAGAGACTTGTGTGCTTCTAGAATGCAGATTAGATCAAACATCGGTATCTGCTAGAGTGCTAAATCACAATTTAGCAGGCGGTCTGAAATGCAATAGGCGACGTAGATTCCATCATGGTACGCAGTCCTCCTGGTCTAAGAACGGATGTGTTGAGCAGAGCCTTGTCTGGGAGAGCTGCGGAAAATGGGGAGGAAGTACTAGGGAGTGTCTGAGAAAGGAGCATTCATCATGTAGAAAAGTTACAACAAGAGTAAAATGGCAGTAGACGATTCTAATATTTGGCCTCATATGGTAGATGACAGGCTCCGTTATGCAAATATACAACGTTTTATATCTCACAAGTTCTGCGTCCGCACTCAACAGTGGTTCTCATACCCTCGCATATCGCAAAACATCCACACATCATCCAACCGCACACCCAAGAATCATGTAGACCGGGGCGCAAGGCCGCATTACGCCTTAACGGTTTGCTTTTTCTGTCTCTTCTTGCTATCTCTCTCCCTCTCCTTCTCAAGATACTTCCTTTGCTCATCCGCACTCATTCTGCTCAACATGGCATCGCGCTTCTCCTTCTTCAGCTTATCACCAGCGAGCTTGCGCTCCTCGGCCTTCTCCTCGTCGTCGATACGACGGATCTTAGCAATCTGCTCGTCGCGCGTGGCCTTGATGCGACGAAGTGCTTCGGGACGGAAGCGCGCGCTGGAGACAAGGATGTCGGGGAGGCGAAGGAAGTACTGGAAGAGGGGAAGAGTGGAGGTATAAGGTGTGGAAGGGGAGTTGAGCTTCATCGAGAGGTTGATGCGCTTGCGGGGGACAGTGTCGTCAAGCCTATGAATGTTAGTATGTGTAAGGTGAGAGATGTTGGAGGTACCGACTTCTTCGGCTGGTCCATGGGCTGGTCGGTAACGACCAATGCCTCGAAACTGTCTCCAGCATCCTTGATAGCCTTGATGAGCTCTGGCGTCAAGAGGGTATCGGTGACCTCGGCGCTCTCACTCATGACGGTAGTCCAGATGGGGAGCTTAGCATGGTCCTTGCTCGCAGTCAGGGAAAGGTCGTAGCGATCCTCGCGCAGGCGCTTCATGAGATCTTTGTGGACAACAGCAAAGACAAAACCATCGTAGCTGCTGTTCGGCACCTTCTTCGACTCTCCCTGGCCGAAACCCGGAACGATGGAGGCCTCGCGACCGTCGAACGCGTACGAGGTAGCTTCCATGCGCTCCACCGGGGCTGGCATGCTCTCGAAGAACAAGGCAAGCACCTGCTCACCGAAGAGCATGAGCGGGTTGTAGCGTTTGACGAGGGTCAGCTTGAAGTCGACGAATGCGACGTTCCGGCGGCCGGTGGCATACGTCGCGTACGAATCGGCCGCCTTCTCGCGCAGCATGTTGGCAGGATCCGCCGCTTCGTTCTTCGCCTTCTCAGAAGCCTGAGTAAGTCCCGTCGCGCTCACATCGTCCACCAAAGCTTGTGGGCGGAGGTATCCGACCTGAGCGAACTCCTGCTGTAGCAGCGGCGCATGCGATTTCATCCAGTGCATGGCCTTGGCGCGATTTCGGCGCGTACCCCAGATATGTACCGCAACGATGACGAGGATGAAAGGAAGCACGTAGAGCTCGAGCTTGAAGTCGTCGATGGTCGCGCGCTCCCACACGCGGTACCATTTTGTGTATGCGACCTGGCCGACGGTGGAGGTAGGGCCAGGGAAAGGCGCTGAGGCGGTAGAGAACGGCGAGACAGCTGGCGTCGGATCTGGCGCGCCCGCATAGTCGGCAAAATCTATGTGATGAAGTTTAGCGATGCTCCAGCTGCACATTGAGCTTGCACTCCCGAATCCAGGTGTGCGATCGATTGCGAAATCATGTACGTACCGTCGTCGCCGGCAGAAGCAGGCTGCACAGGCTTCTGGGCGCCAAAGAGGCCCTTTACAAAGTCGGCCATCTCGTCTTGTCAACACAATGGCTGTTGTGGTGTTGTGCGGAGTCGTGCCGTGGAGGAAGCTGGGCAACTGACGTTTTTGGGGCGCGCTAGCCTTGTGTGGAAACGTGCGAAATGAAAGAGTGTATGGACCCTGGACCAGCAAAGGACGTCTCTGAAAGCGGGTAGAGCTCTAACTTGACTCTAACGCATCAGGCGACGGAATTTTATAATGACGATCGCCTAAGGTTTGTGTAGAAGGGACAATTTGGACTATAGATGCCTGCTGTAGACTGCGAAGCTCACTCAGTGGAGCTCTGTTCCTGTCTTGGATACCACTACGAAGGGAAGGGGGATCACAATATCATGGCTGGATGGATACAGAAAGCTTCTGACAAATGGAATCTTGCTACAAAATGCAGGCTGTCTTGATTGTTTAACTGTTTGTACAATGCCGTCGATCAATTGTCCTCTAGGTTGCCTCTGGTTGCTCGTTGCCCCATCGGTACAGGCTGTTTAATTCTTGCCAAACCATGTCTTGTGCCCCTGCGACGAGTAAGTGCTGGTACTTGTGGGTAGGGCATCATACGACGCACCAGAACCAGGCGGCCCATCATGTACATGCTGCAGCCGAAGCTGGTGAAGAGGACGACCTTGTAGGCGGGGATCATCCACTTGCCGCGGGCCTGCATGATCTCAAATTAGCCATGCGTTTCTCCATCCGTGTCCCGTCGTGGCGAGAGTTAATTCCCGCCGTGTCTCCGTGAGTGTCCCAGCGACGCTTCCAAGCTCTTGCCCAAGGTTGCACGCACCTTCTCCCACAGTCGCATACCATCATGCTGCTGGAATTTCCTCTGGTAATCGGGGACGCGGTTCTCGCGGTAGATCCAGCTGCATTCGTCAGTCCGAGCTATGAGTGGAACGAGGATGCGGATGCGAAGCCATTGCGGAGGCCGGGGGATTTGCAGCTTCACAGATAGCTGCAGAGTGGACATACCCTGCCATTTTGAAGAGCGGAGAGGTGTTGTGGTCGGTTTGCGGGGGCAATTGGAGGTTGGTGATGGTGTTGGTTGGGAGTGAAGCGCTGCGTATCGAACGATCCGAGAAGTCCTTGGCAAAGCTTTAGTCATCAACATTTGGTCTTCGACTTTTGTGCAGTGCCGGTCGTGTTGATGCTGCCAATGGCTTGATCCGTCGCTTTTCCACAATTGTTTCATGCCACCGGCCTTGGATAGGCTTCTCGCCAGCCCGCCTGCGTTGAGACTCCTCCGATCGCTCGTCTATGCCCCCGAGTGGCACCTGGACACTGCCAGATGCGCCCGCTGCAGAGCTCCCCGGTGCCACTACTCGTCCGCAACACGGGGGAAATGGCCGCGCTGGAAAGACACGTCCCGTTCCAGAGACTACGATTGGCGTTGCGGTAGGAATGAAGGTGTGGAGCGGCAAAATGAGATTGCGGAATGGGCACAGGAACTCCAGCTACAAGAGAGGTTGCATGGGCTAAATGGCATACGGGATGCTTGGAACGCCAATCGCACACGACACTTGCCCACCGAAGACACTCCTGAGGCCGAGTTTCTATGGGGCACCTTCCTCAGACACCCTGATCTTGTCTTCCCAATCATCAGTCACGCCGCATATCTGCATCGCACAACTGGCACCGTATATCCACACATCTATGAGCTATGTATGGGGCACTGGCTTGTGCAAGAGCGCCGTGTCGGCGATGCGCTGGAGTTTCATCACCAGATGCTGGCGAGGTTGAAGCTCCGGGAGCTGCCGCTTCGTCATCTAGCGCGCCTGGGGAGCCAGCGGTTTGCGCCCAAGGCATATGAAGCTTTTATGGACATATACCAGGATAGCAACGAAAGAGACGTCTACGACGAGGTCATTCCGGCGCTGCTGGCGCGGGGCAGCACTACCATGGTCAAGCAATGGCACATTTTATGCGTTCGTCGAGGCGATCTGCCTTCTTCCAAGGTGGCAACACATCCTCTAGTCCGGGCACTCACCGCCGAGTTGCCAGTTCCCTCAGCTGCGGAGGCGGGAGTGATTTCTACAGTCGCCGGGACTATGCAGGGTCCGATGTCGAAGTTGAATGACCAGCTATTGCGCCGGCTCCAGGGCCGCGACATTGCCCCTGTCCGCTTCGACGATGCAACTTGCGCAAGGATGTTTGCCACCAAGGCTTTTGCGCCGGATGCCGTCATCAAAGGGATCGCTATGGTCGGCGTGAACGAGATTGGTCCCCTTGCAGTGCGCGCGATGGCAGCCCGGACAGACCCCATATCTGATCTACCCCGGCGATTTGAGGAGCTGAGGACTGTAGGCATCGCCTTGCAAGGCTGCGTATTTTCTTTGGCGCTCGAAAAGTTTGCCATGGAGAAGCAGTGGCTTGTAGTGCGTAGCATGCTTGAAAGCGACCAACACCCTGAAGTCTACGACGATCGGAAGATGCAGAAAGAGTTACTGCTCTACTACGTACAGCAACAGGACTGGGCCCAGGCTCGCCGCACTCTCGCGGTCCTCAGCCTCTTTCACAATGACTCGAGCACCGAATCATGGAATGTCCTGCTGCAGGCCCATATTAAACGCTTCAACCCGCACCAAATTTTTCAGACACTACAGATCATGCGCGACAAAGATGCTATCGTAACATCTGAAACTATCCTAGCAGTCAAGGCCTGCCTCCGCGGCCGGCAACGTGGGCATAAACCCGGCTACTCTACTCGAGGCAAATTCGACGACCTGCGCTTTGTGGTGCGAGTGTTCATAAGCATTCTAGAAGGCGGGATAGGGCAAGTTCCTCCAACGATGTGGCGAGAGATCATCAGGCGATACGGCATGCTTGGGCGCTTCCGGGAGCTACGACGACTGATCTTCTGGCTCATGTGCTGGTACGCTCCACGCAATGGCACCAAGTTCGACACCCTCCCTAAACCACCTTTATTGGATGGAGCGACCGCGAAGTTGCGCGCCGCTTATCCACAAGCCCATGACAAATCCTACTTCAATTTGAGCCCTCGTATTTCTCAACAGAGTGTCCATCACCCCGTTCGACAGCTCTTTCCGCACTCCTTTCAGCAAGGGCTCATCGTATGGGGCTTTCGCGCCGGCCTTCTTCCTAACGCCTCATTAGAGCAGTCGATGCTCCAACCAACTCTAGCGAAGATGCACTACCGTTCCAAACTTCTCAAGAACGGCGTCTTGAATCGTCTTGAATGGCACGTCGGTCTCCGCATGCTCGTCAAACTCCGAGATATGGGTCTACATGTCAACCGTTATACTGTTGTCAAAGCGTTGCAAATGATGCTGCACAATCTGTTCGGCCGAGGACGGTCTTTCAAGAAGGAAAACAGAGCTATGCATGCTGCCAACACTATTCCGTACACGGAATACGTACGCGAGGTGAACAGGATATGGGGCAGTCCGTTGTTTAGCGAACCGCACTTGTACGGGAGGTCGAATATGCATGCTTTGATGTGGCATCCGAGATTTGAGCGGCAGGTCGGTAGAACGTCATTTTTGCGGCTCAGTGAGATCGTGCCGGCCTCGCGAGTACGTGACGATAGCAAGAGAAGAAGAAAGTTTACCGTAGACTCGCCGGACAAACTAAACATCGGAGTATCGAATATGAACAGGCCTTTGAATTCGGAAAAACGAGAACGCGCTTCGGCATTGGGGGAACTGGAGCTCGCCGCGGCAGCGGTAACACAGCCTTTCAGGATACGCAGATGCTTGCAGCGAAAAGGCTCGGACACGGAAGCGGATGGATTGCGAAACACCTTCCTTGTGCAGAGCAAGGCGATAAGCGTGGGTGCACATTCTACCTCCGCCCCGGAAGAGCTCGAATGCGCCTCCGCAGTGCAACCGGTTGGACGTCGTAGACCCTACCGTAGAAAAACAACAGCGCCATCAACCGAATACATGGCTTCGGACTCTTGACTAGACGGGTTGGTACGTTCTTCAGCAGCGGAGGGGGAGGAGTAATTGTACAAACATATGTGTAGATCTCCAACGTAAAACACTTGATTAGGTGTAGAAATGTGTAACATACTAGTATTATACCCTGAAGTCTTCTCATCTCATCCACCTTGAGTCGTAGTCCGTCTATTTAAGCCTCTTCCTTCTCCCGGCTCTCTTCTCTTCTTCACACTATTTTTCACCGTCTGCGCTTATACTAAAAATGAATATCCAAAGCCAAATGTCGCTTCTGTTCTGTGCTCTCCAAAAGCCCAACAATATGGACACATGTTGCTTCGCTGCCTTGGCCAAAAGACACAGACACATCCAAAACTGGTACATTTGCTTCGCCAAAAGACACAGACATGTCCCACAATGTCTGCCTTGCCTTCCTCTCCTGCCGTCTACACACTACATTCTACTGTACGTCTCTAAACCCGAAAACTGTAATATCAATGCTATCTCCGCCCTGTGCCTCAAAACCTCAAACGTCTCAACACATGTTGTCGCTCCGCGCTCGCTAGAAACAACCTTCGAACATGATCACGTCTGAGCGATCGCGTCAACTGCTTCTGCAGTGAGAGTATTTTTTTGTGTGTGTCTGTGTCTGTGTGTGCGGCTCAAGAGCCTGGTCATGAACCATGGATAACTTTAGCGGCTACCAAGCTTGATAATGACTCTTCTCAACAACCATACTTCGAATATGGGCATAAAAGGGGCCTGCTTGTGCGAATAGTTCGTTCATCTCTACTGCTCGTTAATCGAATCGAATCCGCTCAGTGATCAGTCTTCGCTGTTCAAGGTACTGAATCCTCCACCTCTTTCAAGAGCTATTCACCCTCCTAACTGTGATTAGCCTATTTTTCAAACATAGCAGCCCCCATCCTACAGACTGGGGAAAACTCCTTCTATCAAACCGATCTGGTCATCTTTCTAAAGGCCGTAGTGAAAGCTTTCGAGGCTATTGTGGGGAGCGATTTGGTGGAGTATGAGCAAGTCCTCGAGTGCATGGAGGTGCGCAACCGGAATATGCCAATCTGTGGATAATCATGTCTGGATCGTCTCTTTCTTTGCTTCTGCCCGAACTGGAGCCGGAACTAGAAAGAAGGTTGCTAAAGGAGCCTCTCAAACCGTCGCGCAACCCCGGATATGCTGTTTTCGCACTGCCGCTTGAAATCAACCCCTCCTGTTCTGGTCGGGAACCACATGTGCTAAACGGGCTGAACAAATATTCGGATGTCCTTTCACAACCGGCCACTAAAAACGAGATCGAGATTATCAAATGCAACAGATCGATTGCTTTTCTCAAAACCAAGCAGTTCGACGCTGCACTCTCTAATGCTGGCTTCCCTAACTTCGGCTCCAACCCAGTAGAGAAGGCGCTCTTCCAGGCGGCAGACGCTCTATATTCCCTTGGACGGTTTAGCAATGTTGGAAAGTGCTTGAACGGCTTCGTACCAACTTTCCGAGCTAAAAGCGTCGAAAATGCTTGGTCATGCTCGACGCCGATTCTCAGAGCAAAATATCGGAGCCTACGATTTCACTCGAAGACGGATATGTCTGCCTTTGATTTTCTCCCCCTATTTGCACTGTACCTACTGGCCGGTCACTTAAACTCGCGCGGGGCAGTGTCATGCTGTCTTTCTGCTTTGAGGTCTGACGCTTGCCTAGACCTCGTCAGTCTGCGATGAAATGGTCACAGCGATGCACAAATGTCTGTCGAATCTTTCTTTGGGATGGGATTAAAATCGGGAAAGTATCGTACATGTGGGACGCTACTGCTACTGGGAAGGTCCGACACTCGAGATGCAGATTCTGTATAAAGCCCCATTATACCTGTTTCTGGCTCTTCCTGTATGCCACTGGTCGCCCTGCTATCACTAAAAGAAGTTGGATTGGGGTGTGCATGTCTTAGTTAATGTACATCGAGAGCGGGACATGTTTTCTTCTTGCTTTGGCGAACACAAATTCGAAGTCAACGATATTTGCCTTGCCTCTGCTCTAAAAGCGAGATTACACAAATGGATGCGGTGGCTCTCGGTCCCGGCGAGTTGAGTTCCAATGACGAGTCCTACAAGATGTCTCTTCATGGGGGCTTGAGCTTTTTCAAATTAGACTTTCGCTCGCTACTGCTCTATCGGATGGCTTTAATGGGCTATTAACGGCCTTCTAAAATGCAGGACGTGGAGACATACCGGTCACTCTCTATGGAGCAAAATCCTAGTGCTTGGAATCACATGGTGCGGCTTTGCTGTCTTTATATACGCAGTTCACGGACAGATGCCTGCGGAGGATCAGCGTGGGGTCAAAAACGTATGAGGAAGATTTCATGTGGACGCTCTTGCTCTGCGAAGATGAGCCTAACGAGCATACATTTGTGGGGGACGGATGAGCGGCCGATTTCGAAACGAGTCCACATCAACAATCACGAAGTACGACATTTGGGAGCTTGGGAGTTTCCGCCTCAGAATTTTCTACCACCTTGTCGGTACTCCGAGCACTTCTTCACTTCAGAATTGATATGCGCCATTCGCTGCTCTTTTCGATCTTCCATGTGCTTCACAGAGCACACTTCTATTGCGTATAGCTCTCTATTCAACCGAAAAAGAACCCTTAAGTAATTCGGGTCTCCCTATTTGTCTGGACTAAGACGATGATGAAGCCAACATTCTATGTGTTGAGTTTTTGCGTTTATATTGAAACCATGAAGAACAGAGCATCATGAGGATGCTGCAGACGCTAGCCTTCAATCCCATGCCGCCCTGGTGGTCACTCGCCAAATCATATTTATAAATCTGGCTTCTTTCTTTTTTCGCCCTGCCCACGGTATCGACAGCAAGCACTCCCAAAATCTCCTCGTGCACTATTCATGCTTGCCCTGGCTTATACTGCTAAAAGTTACACAGCAGGGCGCTGCTTTGCTCTTCTCTCTTGGACCGAAGGAACCGAGTATGATTATCTCCCTGCTTGCTTTGGATATCTCTCCCTAAACTAAGTTGATCCACAAGAATGTGTGTCTCCTGTTCTATTGCAACAACCTGGGCTGAGATATCATGTGGGTTCCAACACAATTTGAGTCGAACAAAGCTGCCGCCATCTGTTGCCTCTACAAGGAATGTCGACATCAGTATGGTTAACGTACCCGTTCCTAAAGAGTTTATTCAACACCTACATGAGCGGTGTTTGGCCGGCTGGCTGGATTCCAAACACAATATTGCCGAGGAAAATTGTCTGCGCTATAGTCACAACGTACAGCCATGCATGTACAGATTACCGTGCTGGGGAAGCCAAGGTGGAAGCCTCGCTGCGCTTCGACTTCATGATCCAATTCGAGTTCAAATGTGCTTTTACTCAGCTGCGCCGATAAGAACTCGCGAAACTCCGTATGTCTTTGCTCTCCAGAGCATTTGCATGTACTACATATAAACCTGCAGGCGCACTCAATGCTTGTTATCTAAACGCGAACCAAAATTGGACAGATGCAGTACCCATGACTTTCTCGGAGCGGAAAGTATAATACGGATTCTGGATTTGTTGTTTGGCACAATTTTCCGGGGCCAAGGCACATGCGGCATCATTCGGCCGACGTTTAAAAGTTTCTGATGACCTTGATATGAGTTCTTGTTCTCGGACTCAGTGAGCTTTCAGCGATTGTTTGTGCGGTTTGTGTGGTTTGGATAAAACCCAAGGTGACATTATGGCTATGGCGAGTTTCAAATAAAAGATGCTATCGTGGGTGTGGTGTTGTTTGCTACTCCACTACGCTCAAAATGGAGGAAGCCACATTTATGTGCTCGTACCCAAACAATCGCACATATCATTGCATGTTCGCGCCGGTCCGCTGGTTCTCAAGGTCGACGCACATGTTTACAGCAACTCGAGATGCTTGGTTTCACAGCATTGTATAGAATGTCAGAAGGTTGCGCGGATCCGTTTTCTCCTGAATAGTGTGAACGGGGGAGAAGGATGTGCTCGTTTTATACAGGTCTAGCAAAGCTCCAGAGTATATACACGTAGCTGCTGGCCTCCGATCGCCTCTTCGTGCGCTAATAGATCACAGAAAGTCTGCTGGAACCATCCGCTACGCCACCAATGTATGTTTGGTGTCATTGTAGCACGTTGTCTGTCAACCCCAAAGCAAGATACAGAGCAATAGTACCTGGACTTAGGCCTTTCAAGTTGAGCTCAAGCACATCATCAACTGGAAGCTCATGAAGGGAGGGACGACTCGAACGTTTTCCATTGCGCGGCATCGGTAGCTACACCAAGATTTGATTTATAAAGCTCCATGTGCTCGCTTCTCCGGATGATAATGACCATGATATTTACCGAATTGAAAAGTACTTGCCAGGCCTAGCACGGACCTATTGGCGAGCCCTTGATGTGCATTCCATATGGATGTGGCATGAGCGCTCAAAAATGCACGATCGAAAATCATGTTTGGGGGGATTTGGTGCGATCAGGCCCCTGTTCTGGAGTCTTCATGGATACGATCAATGGTTTCGCCGGATGGAAGCTTGAAGCTGATGCAACTCCCGCGGCATAAGATGGGCAATTCATTCCGTTCCGCCTGCGTCTAAAATACAAGTCCAGCTCATTATGGTACCTGTGACGTTGGTCCTCAGGGTGATATGGCCTGTATTTGTCACTCGCGCGCTATAAGCCATGTTTAGCTACGGAGTAGAAGGATCTGAAGGACATGCGACCTGCCTGAGGAGCTATAGAGACGGGTTAGCTCAGAATTAGCTCTACCTCCACTTCATGAAGACCTAAAGAATCATGCGTAAATATCCGTAGAAGATGCGGTGTCGGCAGTAGGATACACTCATGTTGAAGAGTTGTTCCGATGATACCGCACCCCCTCGCAGGGTTAAAGATGCTTGCTGGAAACGAATCAGTAGATGTGGGACATAAAGCGAGCGCGTAGGTTCTCGGACGGAGGTAGTTGAAAGCGGTGTAAGCCTCGTCATGTAGGCGAAGAAGTCGGTTGTTTCGGAGCGGGTTCGAGCGATGATCAATGGAAATGCTGTCTCCTAGCCGTCACATCTGGGTTCTAGGGAGACGGTGAGGACTTGTAGCGTACGCTACTGCGAAAACACTCGATGTGGGGTATGATGGCATTTCTTTCAAACTCCTCGGACATACCAGCCACTCAAGGACGCCGGCTTGACTTCGGTTGGCGATCGCAAGCGGTGAAAGCCTCCGAATTCAGTTCCCATCCGCAACATCCAAGGCACAAGAACGTAGGAGAGTGTAGGAGGAAGGGCCGAACGGTTCGGCGTTTCTTTATAACGTATCGGCGCATGTTGGAGTGTACGGATGTCGAGGTAGCAGCATGATGGTATGCGACAGCGGGGTCTGCTAGAGCTGTATTTCGCTGTTAGGCTCCGTTAGCACTTCGGTATAACAAACTTGAAAGGCGTCAAGAGACTTTAAGACTCGTCGAAAGAGGCGGTGTGGAACGGTCAAAATGTCAACGGCCGAGCGGACACCTGCAAGAAATACGTCACGTTACGGCGCTAAGTCTACTGCTGGAAGTTGTTGATCCTAACCGATTGAGAAGTTGCAATGGGAATCTGGAAAACGGGGTTGGGTGTCGTAAGCAAGGTGGAAGACGGAATGAGACGCTGAATAGATACGTGTTGTAGAGCTCATCATACCCACCACGTCCGTCGTAAAGATCCTCAAATCTTCTTCTGATAACCCTCCGAGTGTCTATACGCTGACAGATACACATGCCTGCCAAGTGGAGGTCGTCGTGATGAGGTTGGTTGCCGCAATGCTAATTTACTGATCAGACCATGCTGGCAGGCTGTCGTTTCGTCAGATCAAGTGCTACTATAATCAGTGCTGGCTGCCTGATCAGGCATACAAGACAGGATCTGCCTGCAGGGGCAGAAGGGTGGGGCGAGCTGAAAAGCCGCCTCAAGAGGCTGCTTTCCACGCCTAGTGGTGGATGGATGCTACCTCAATACTACAGCCCCCAAGGAGGTGCTTCGCTCCCCCCGCATGTTATGCACTCCACTACCTGCGCGAATTGTTCGCGCGCATGCGCGGTCCTCTTCCGTGTGTTGGTCGAAGTTGGAGCGCTCCACGAATGGAATCTGGCATGTAATCACCTGCACGATCGGAGCATACCGATGCGGAGGCACTGCAAGTGACACAGTGATAAGGTTCTTACATCAGAACCTGTGAATCAGGGTGCTGGGACGCGAGATAGTCGATAAGAAAGTGACCACACATGGATTACGCATAGACTAAGGCTGTCGTTCTCGTAAGCTGGACCGAACGAAGGGGTGGTGGTGGGCGCCACACGAGCACGGAACGAAGTCGTAATTCGTACGGCGCACTGCCCCGTTAATCACGCTCTACCACACCAAGCATTCTAAATGCCTAGGTTATATTTCCCGGAGTGGTCAGGAAGCAGCAATTCCAAGGTCTGAGTGGTTGCAAACAGGTATTGTCAGGCCGAGACTAGGGGCAGGCGAGCGAAATGTCGAAATCATATGGCAAACCGCCATGGCAAATGCCATTTGGTGTGCTCCCATCTGATCAGTTTTTGATGGCTAGCTTCGACGGATATATTGAGTGGTGTATTGGTCGTCTGCGTCAACTGAAACATAGGCACAGTCACACGAAATGGATGAGGCTGTGATACAGCGCCGGCAGGGAAGATGGTCGGCTGCAAGCTGCGCCAGCCGAACGAAGGTTCACGCAATCAGCACCACAACCCAGAGCGGACGCGTCGCGCTGGATGGGGCAAGGCTTTGCGGTGTCGCTCACCACCAGTCAGCCCCTTTGGGCGCCACAAGCGAGCCCAGGAAGGCCAAGATGGCGAGTGAGGCTGGGAGGCATGGGGTGGTGATGTCCGGCGGTATTCGTGGTGGTTGCGAGCCCCGCTCCGCAAAGAATGCCGCCTTCCAAGCGTCCGAGTTTCGGCTCCAACATGGCCTCTTTTCATCGCCGCCTGCTCAGTTGCGTTGCTGCACTCTACCCGCGCCAGCCTTGGATTCCCCGGCGATCGCCAGACCTGCACCAACGGCCGCCAATGTGGTATTGCGATGTCTTTGCCCCGCTTTGCTGCATGCGACCAGCCGGCCGTGCAGGGGATACACCCTGGGCTTGCAGATGACCCCCTTCGACGCCTCCTCAGCACACCACCAACAGGATCATGTGTCTAACCCGCGCCCACACGGCCTGTCATCCACACACTGTTGCCCTCGAATTCCTTTGCTATCGGTCCACACTGAACTAAGCTTTCCGCCCACTTCCGCTAATGTACGTGTGCTGCAGCTCCAGGTCGCACACGGACGGATGCAGGACCGGCCGTATATCTTTCCCCAGGGTCTATATAACGCTGCACGATCCTTCCCCCGTATGCGTCTGATATCCGGCGTTCTGGTGGGGATTGTAGATAAAAGGTCTCTTATTCCTTCCGTTTCCTCATTGCCATCTGCCTCTTCAACGGGCAAACACCTCCAGGCACCATCCCCCCTTGTCTCATTTTATGATTCACACGCCCTCCGTGGACTGTCCTTCCGCTGCGCCTCGGTGATAAAAACACGCGGCTCTTTAGAGGCCGTATGCAAGAGTCACGTATATAAGCCCCGCGCGTGCGCTCTTCTTCCATCTTTCCCATCCCGCTGGCCAAGCTACATAAACCGCCAGCCGCCACCACCATCCATCTCTCTTCGGCAAGCATCCGCCCGTTGCTTCCTCAGGCATCGACCGGCCGTGGGCCGGACAAGAGCCTCCGAGCTAGCATCATCGTCATCGAGGTCGAACAAAGCAACCACCCGTCGCTCTCTGTCCGCCGCGCTTCCCACCTACGATCAGTCAAGGGCATCATATCGGCTATGCCTTCGTATCTACGGAACACGGTGAACTCCCGGTCTTACTCATTCCCACCGTGCATTGATAGCATCGAGTTTCCCTCGCCGGCCGAGGCCGATCTGCCAGATATCGACGAGGAGCCGTTCGCTCACTTCCTCACACCTGTATACGAGGAAGATGACCCGTACGACGCTCTCTCGTTGAGCGCAGGCATCGTCGTACCCGACGGGTCTCGATCATCCAAGGCATCCAAGTTCAAATCGAACGTTGCGGACAAGTGGGCTCGCTATGTCAAGTCCAACCACACCCATCTACACGGCCAGTACCACGGAACCGAGGCAGACGACGACGACGAGTCCTTCATGCAGCTCGAAGACGACCGCTTGAACAACACACCACACATGGTCACCAAGCTCACCACAAGCACACCAAGGATCACCACAACAGAACCTACTCGCGGCCGGGCTCAAGAACTCCTTTCACGCAAGGCACGCAGCCGTCGCCGGTATTCACGGACACTCTCGGGTCACCGCCACTCATGGAGAGAACCCAGTCCGGACCTATTCACCGTCGACGAATCCGAGGAGGATGAGCTGCCAATGTTGAGACGCGCAAAGTCAAAAAAGGCCAAGGATGGCGTGGATCGCCGGAGGTCGTCGAAGTCTCGCGCGAGAGGTGAGGTGGCAGAGAAGTCAAGACTGTGAAGGAGGCGCACACGCATGGATACAAGATTGTTACGCTGCATTGGAACAATAGACGGAGGGCGCATGTTTAGGAGCATTTGCATTGGGCGGCATTGAGGCGTTTCCATTTCCAGACATTTTTGCATTTCCTGGCGTTGTGGCTTCACCGCATCGCATCGTATCGCCCACATTGCATTACCGCGGCGTTTGATTTTGGCATTCCACGTTCGTTTTGTATTTTAGGGATGCATTGGGCGGCGTCCAGGCTTGAGCATTTACACTGCGTTGGATACATAGTTCGCAACAGATTGATCAACTGTTGAAGGATATAATACGGAATGAAGCATATGGTGCCATCGATTGATCTCTTCACACTCTTACCGCGGCAACCACCGCACACGGTGAGCACTCGCTCGCGCCATTACTCACAAAAACCACCACGCCGACTATCACCACCTTCTGAGAGGGCGTTTCCGCAAGGCCCCACGCATGCAGTCTACGTGCCGCTAGAGTAGGCTGCATACTATAGCGTCCTGTATCGTGACCTCACCCCGCAGTTATGCCGCGTCGACTTCCCTGCCGTTACCACCTACCCTCCAACACCTCGGCGGGCTCCACCGCATTTGCCGCCCGGCAAATCAGATAAAGCACTTCGGCGATAATATTCCACCTCTTGTCGCCGAAAGCATGGGTTAGGTGAATTTTCCCGACGGTGATCATTGCGCACGTTTTCTGGCGTCGCTCTCTTTGCACTTGCGAGATCTTCTTATCGCATCTGCACATGGGCGTGCCGCTTCTGCAAGCTCGTCTAATGGGCATGCGGCTTACGTGCTGGGTTAGATGGGAGTTGCCTGTTGTTTCAGAGACACAGCTTGCTTTTGGCAGGCGGGACGATCCTTCCCGCTGAAGATCTCGGCCTCATTGAATGGACCCTGCGTGTTGATCTCTGGCTGACTTGCGTGATGCGTGATGCGTGATGCGCGGTGTGGTGTAGTGTGGTGTAGTGCGGTGTAGTAGATATGTCGGTCGAGCGAAGATATGCCGACGCCAAGCTGCTACTCAAGCCCGATATCGATAGCTAGAGGTGATGATTCGGATCTTGCGCTGGTTGGTCCGGGCGGATGGCGGGGTTAGATTCATGTCGCTTTGGCGAAATGGCGTGGTGGACTGGTTAGTGTGTCGTGTGCAGTGTTATTTGGAAGGCGGAGCGAGATATGGGTTCGTGGAGTACCCTGCTGGAAAAGCTCGCGGCTAATATGTGCCAAGGATTGGGTGTCTGCGGCCTTGTCGCGTTGGACGTTGGGATATGCGGTTTTGCTATTGGCCCCGGGGGGAGGGAGGCGCGTACGTGAGGAGCATTCCGGAGTACATTTACGCGAACAGCGAAGCCGCCGAGTAGTAAGATCTTCGATGGACTTTTATTCCAAGATCTACGAATACAGGGTGTGCAGTATTCGAGCGCTACCCCACGTATATGCCGACACGCCCCATCTTCGTAGTTAGCCAGTAATGAGGAACGGGGACTGCGCGATGACATCACTCGGAGGTTTTGCAATCATGTGCTTGCTTGCATGTACGCTTGCATGTACGCCAACACTGACATTATACAGCTCACAGGAATGGAGTCTTCGCAAAGCAAACTATGGAACCGTGCTAGCGCATCCTCCTTCCTCGCCCAGTGACGTATTATTCCCAGCATCTCGTTTTGTTTCCTCGTCAATCTAGGTACCGTCCCGGCCTTGTCGCCTCGTTGGGACTCCTGTTCGTCACCTGCTCTGTTAATTTTTTTAGACTGGCCTTACTTTTAGCTGCTTTGATGCTACCTTTCTTTAATCGCCTCAGGAGAACCCTCGCTCTTGACTCCACTTGTTCCTCGATTGGACTATATTCATCGAAAGGCGGCTTCGATACCGGTGGCAGAAAGATTTGGGGTGCTGTGTAATCCTTTATGCTTTTTGCGGAGCTGTTTGTATTCGACCCATGATCTAGAGATGCTGGCGGTGAGATGTTTTGGACGGGCTGTTCGGATCTCCTTGGGCGCGGCCCGTTTGTAGGCAAGACCACTGGGGTCTCAGCGACAACGATAGACGGACTAGCTGGTGTATGAGGCCAGCGGTTATTGGCATGCGGTTGCAAGATTTCTTCGGATTCAGTGGATGGCTGTGATGGAGAGCGGGAAGCAATGTAGCTAGTTGGCCTGAGCTTTGGTGTCAGCGGATCGGTGTATGGCTGATAATCGCTTTGCATGCGCTGTACAGCTTGCTGGACCCGTTGTGTAGCTCGCCGAATGCTCTGCTGTGCATGTATTGAGGTCTGAGGTCTGAGCATTTTCGCCTCTTCCAGGACCGAATGCATTCTTGAAGATTGCGTCGGAGGTGAGACATGGGCCGAAGCATTGTCTATCGTATGCGATTTGCTCTCCCGGACGCCGTTCACTGCTCCAAAGGATGACCCCAAAACATCCTTTGTCGACCCAAGCGCACCTCCTGAAGTTCCACTTGACCTTGCTGGCGGATAACCATTGCAATTATGCTCGTTGATAACCTCCTTGCTGTCCAAATCAAGCTCTTTCTCACGGTTGATCGATTGATCTGCAGTCCTCACGCTCACGTCTTTCTTCCACCGTTTCTCCACCCTACTCAATTCAATCTCCAGCACCCGCGTTTCCCTCGCAATGATACCTTTCCCCATCATCCCCTTCAATCCATCGTCGTCAATATCAAAGAATACGCTCCAGACACCCTGCTGCATCTCCACGGCGCAGAAGCCCTCCCAGCCAAAGATGGTTAGGCGGCGATCTTGACGTGTGCAATCGAAGGGCCCGGTAAAATGAGGTTCAGCGTCTTTCCGCACGCCGTATTGAAGTTGGTGCGTCTCCGAGTGAATATATACCCAATTCATCATCGGCACTGCGTCTGTGATGGTGGTGACGAGTCCTTCGTAGGAGCTATCAGGATACGGAAGGAAGTAACCGGCAAGCTGATGGTCCAGTATCGCGCCGTTAGATCCGCAGGCATTAACGTAGACCTGCTGCCAGTCAAATACCATAGACAGGAACGAGTGGGTTACGAGCATATTCTACGCACCGCTCCGTCGCGAAGAACAAGGGGTCTCCCATCGAGTTCTCGAGACCATACCGACGACTTGATGCATCTTGCAATCAGATTGCATCGTCGGGCTCGATGTTCTTCTCGACGTTCCTTTTGTTGGCCTTGTCGAATGGCTTCTTGTGTTCCGAGAATCCCTGGGATTGCAGCGAGCGCAACCATAAGGGACATTTGTTGAGCCGATACAGATGCAAATATCCGGAAGGAAGCTGGACGAAGGAAAATCGTATCCAATGCAAAAACGGAAAAAGTGTTTATGTCACTAACGAGTACAATGCTTATTTCGCACCATCCATAGATGCGGGGGAGCTCAACGATGAAAATTGTATCGTCACGGGATCCCATGTTGTGTCCCGTTGAGAGATATCATTCGACACCGACATGATCCGTGGGATGCTGTAGTACGAAAAGTAGACCTAGATTTGGAGCTACTTGAACCTTCTACCGAGCAACAGGTGCCTGGAATCAACATAACACTTTGTGTGCATGGCGCAACACAATTATTGGATATACAGCTACACATAAGAGTCTTTAATACCGCACATACGGTTCGTTCTATAACAATGAAACATGGAGACGTCTCTCCACTGAATTAAGTAGTCCCGAGCGGCAAACCAACGAATCGAGCTTGCCTTACATCCCATCTAGGTCCCTAAATACAGGAAGATTTACAAATCTCTCCGCCGTCACAGCGCTACGAGTTGGCGATGGTGCCGGACTCATGCCGGCTCGATCCACAGTGTGCTGTACGCGGGTAATTTCGGTCACTCCATGATCATCTCCAAGACAGCCTGTTGGTAGCACGCCGGAAATATGAGGGGAACGTGTGGAACAGCGGGAGGGCACGGAGAGCACAGCTCTTTAGCGATTTTAGTGGAGTAGTACATGCCGATGGGACATGCGATCTATCATGCCAGAAACATGCGAGTGCGACGACTGATGCACGAAAGTCGACCGATGATGTGGCGACCTGCGGCTTTGTAAGGGCGGGGGCGTCAGATGTCCGTAGCCACTTGACAGTAGACAGCTGATACAGCTACACAGGTAGAACGTAGACTGGAGACTTGTGTGCGCGAACTACATCCGAACAGGTCATTTAGGCGAGCTCCTATGTGCACATCGTGGTAAGTGCTGTGGACGAGGCGGTAAAGACGTATAGCTGGTGCTGTGATGTGAAGGCCGAAAGGAGAAGGCAAGAACAGGAGCGGGGTGCGAGGGATATAGGAGACGAGAACGAAAGCGCTCCGTTCATCCGAGAAACAGTGATGGGGAGAAAGAGCGAGGAGCAGTATATATATGAAGGAGACCTGCTCCGATTGAGGGAGCCGTCTCCTACACGCAGCACACACAGCTCAGCCAATATTTCTCTTTCGTCGGAGAATCCAAAAAAGAGCAAGTTCCGTAGAGGTTTATCTAAACTTCTTCCCGGTCAAAGAAAATCCATCGCTGAGCCTACTCCTTCCGTTCGGTCGCCGAGCCCTACTTCCTCCCTCGCTCCATCTATCGCTCCAAAGGTTGCCCTTCCACCTCCATCACCTTCAAACCCCATCCCTGAACCTCTACCGCCGCCCTCACCCTCGCCCTCACCATCAACTTCAACCCGTTCCTCAGCCGAAATGGCCACTCCGTAAGCTCTCCCCTTCCGTAATTTCCCCCATCCTACAATTAACAATGACCTCAGTAGCCCCGCCATCGCTCCGACCACCCTTCGCTACGACGACAACGCCCAAGCCCAGGGCAACCGCCGTCTTGCCCCCGCCTCCCCCAACCCCAACTCTGTCCTTCGCAAGGAACCCGGATCGCTCCTCAAGGGCGCCACCGACGAGAATGGCGAGCTCAAGGCCGCTGCTCTGATGCTGGGTATCAAGCTTGACCTCGAGGCTGAGATTCACCTCACTGCGAGGGTTAGAGGGGATATTACCGTAGGGCTGTACTAGGTACTGGATCGTTCTTGTGCGTCGAGATCTACGCACACCTTCGACACACTCATTTAGCAATGCGTGGCTTGGGAGAACGGAATTTTTTTTGAACAGCATGAAATGACTGGTATGAGTGATGGTGGTTGTTTACCCGGGGTGAGCGCGGGGATACGGGACGGAGACTACAAAGTATATAGAGGTGGAGGAGTAGGGTATGCGCGTTGAAACTTTGGTATAATTCCGTTGTTTTATCTGACCATGCACATGCAGTGCATCTTGCCGTACGCTTTACAACTATCACTCCCACCCTCCATACCGCCACTCAGTCCAACTTCCCCTTATCTCTCCTCCCTTCCATCCTGCCAACTCGTACAATTCACACACCTCTTCGCCTTCTCACTAATATACTTCCGGCAATACTTGCACTTGACCTGCTTCTTTACGATATTATCGTCCGTGAACCTACTATACACGATGGCAATCACCCATAGACTGACCGCGATCAGGAGGAAGCGTGCAATCTTATCAAAGAAGCTGCCATAAGCGAAGACGACGGCGCCGTCGCTAAGCGCTTGGTCTTTGGTATTGTAGCCCGTCGAGATGGATGTGTTGTAGTTGGGGCCGTGTTTCAGCGTCGCGAATTTCTCGTCGAGGTTGCGCGCGAGAAAGGGTAGAAGCGATAGGAGTGGTAAGAGCATATCTGTTACGAGGGAGTTGGCGCAGGCGGTGAAGGAGGCGGCGAGACTGGGAACTGTTAGTACTAAGGGTGTATATGGGAGACAGGGGATGGGAGGTGGGGGATAGGGAGGGTGCGTACATCAACCCGACTGCGACTTCGAGCACGTTGTCGCGGAGAGCGAAGTTGGTGAAGCTGTCCCAGGCGGACGCAGTTTTTGCTCGTGCGCCTTGCTCCGCATCGCGGAGATATTGCTGCGTGTTCTCGTCTAGACGTGGCATCGTAGAGGCTATGACCTACTCGTCATGTGGGGTGGTAGAGAAGAGGTGTTGTTTGTCAACCAGGACGCGGTGGTCGAGGCGGACCCACGTCATAGTTGTCGAATAGCTAGCCAATCACAGAGGACGACACTAAGCGTATAGTTGGCAATGGTGATTTTTGTCTCTATCCAACAATTAATCTATACCAAGCCCCCCAACCCCTTAAAAAACAAGAACTCGCTGCTTCGTATCTTCTAATCCCACGACGATATCACTCAAAATGCCCGCACCCTCTCCCCTCCCCACCTACCTCTATAAAATTCTCTCCGCCCCACCGTCACCCCTCCCCGAACGCCTGCCCCTTTCCGACCTCGACAAAAACGATGGCTACATCCATCTATCAACTTCGGAGCAAGTGCCCGGGACTGCAGACAAATTTTTCGGCAACGATACCGAATTATATCTGCTGAAGATCAAATACGAAGTCCTTGCCGCGGGCACTGATGGCGACGGAAAGGTGAAAGCTGGTGGTGAGGGGAAAGCGGAGGTCAAGTGGGAAGACGTTGGGAGGGGTTGCTTTGCGCATCTGTATGGGGGCGATTTGGGGAGCGGGAATGTGGCGGAGGTGTTGAGGGTCGAGAAGAAGGGGACGTGGGCGGAGAGTCTGAGTTTGGAGTGGTAGGGATGGTGATTTAGGGGAAAGGGTGTCAACACATAGAGTGCGCTTGCTCATCGCGATGAGTCGATTCCTATTGAACGCCTTGCCAAAGGGTTGGCATCATGCCTCAGGCCGAGGAGAAGATTGTGAAAGCCTGTGCTGTCTGTCTTAGACCCGATCACGAGGAGTCTCAGCCCACGCGTCCGGATGAGACCGTCCGGAGAGGCATCGGACGGTGCCGCCTGCAGCGCTTGGAAATCTGCCCTCCACAACTCGTGGCGACTGCGCCGCATCTGCCTCGTCAAATGGCGGCTGTCGGTCGCTACGCGGTGCGAGGAGACTTGGGGGCGGAGCCAACCCAGGGTGGCTGACGGAGCGTGTCGCGGCGTTTGCGCGATGTGATTCGCAGGCGGCGCACTGCCTCGGCGGCGAACCCCCAAGGCAACCACAAATGCACCGCGACAGCTGCCACTATGACCCTCAAGGCAGTCGCATTCCCGCTATCCTTCATGCCTGCATTCCCTCGCGCCTCCTGAAGGTTCTGCGCAACCTCAATCGCCGCATCGAGCCTGTATTTTATCCACCATGGAGACGATAAGCAGATTACCGCGACGCTTGACCCAGCTCTACTCCGACACCAAGGCCTCCTGCGACGCTGTCATCGAGGAGCAGGACACGCCCGCCTCACAGCCCGAAGTCAACGCGCTGCACCGCAAATACCGCATACAAAAGGACAGGCTGATCGCATGGGGCCTCGAGTGGAGCGACAGCACCAAGGGCAACCATGAGGATATCGACGAGGGCGTGGAGCGCGCAGGTCTCACTGGCACGGTGACGAGCGTGCTGGGCACCATCAAAGACATTTTGGACGAGGCCGAGAGGATGCAGCACCCGCCCGCGCCCGCAGGTGCCAAAAAAATCACAGGAGAGAAGAGTCGGCTGCCGGCATCTGATCCCCCCTCGTGGGCGGCCGCCGACAGGTCACGGTACGAAGACCTCGCCAAGGACCTCACCACGTCCATCGACATCCTCTACGACCTCTCACGAACACGGCGGACCCAGCGCGGCTCCAGTCCCGTCAAAGCCGTCACTGAACCACCACCACCGCGGAGACCGTCGACTTCAGTCTTCTTGCAGTCTCAGTACAGTGCCTCGGACGTCACCCTCATCAACCCCGCCACCATCCCGGTTACCCAAGACCTGCCACAGCCGTCTTCCCGCTCCAACCTCCCACCGAAGCTGGACACCGCCGACCTGATCCTCCCCCAAGAAGAGCCCCCGCCTTACGAGAGCATTGGAAAGTCGTCCATCCGCGTCATCGGCCGACTGCGTACCAGACACAGCTCCACCAACCCCTGGAAGACCGACGGCAGCAAGAGCATCGAGACTCCCATTCTCGTCGAGTACGCGACGTATGACCCCGCATATCGCTTCACCGAGGTCCCACCCCCGACCGACAGACTAGAGACGCTCCTATCCATCCTGGCTAAATTATCAAACGACCAGTCGTTCTACGGTACGCTTACATGTCTCGGATATTTCGAAGATCCCGCGCAGCCCCGGTTTGGTTTGGTTTTTGAGCTCCCCTCATTCGTCTACTCGGGCGCCTCTGACTCACACAAATCTGTGGATGAGCTACGTCCGGTGACCCTCCTGAGCGTACTTCAGACGGGATCTAAGTCGCTGCATAACTCGAACAGCGCGACCCCGCCTCTCGAAGATCGCTTCAGGCTCGCCTTCACCCTCGGCCTGACCTTCAGCAAGATTCATGGAAGCGATTTCGTCCACAAAGACGTCAACAGTAGCAACATCCTGGTCTTTCGCAAGAACAAGCGCCAGTCGGCCAATAGCAGGGCATTGCAGTTTGCCCTCCGCTCGCCCGTCATTTGCTCCTTTGATCTCTTCTCAGAGTACGACATCGAGCCCTCCAACACGATGCCGCCTCTCAACATCTACCGCCACCCGGAAGACCCCAAGTTCACGGGCGAGAAGGCAAAGCAGTATGGACCGCAGTTCGATCTTTACAGCCTTGGCTTGATCCTGCTTGAGGTCGGACTGTGGCAGCCACTTGCCGATTTGTGGAAGCCCAAGTATACGCTTGCCGACTTTAAACAGCGTGTGGAAGACGTATACATTAGACGCTTGGCGTCCAAGTGTGGTACCGCCTACATGCAAGTCGTGCGCGAATGTTTCTGGGCTGCCGATCGGATCGCGTCTGGCGCGGAAAGTCTGCAGAACTTTTCGCAGCTGTACAATCGCATTCTCATTAGGCTGCAGCGGTGTTGTGTCCTCGATGAGGTCGAGCCGAATTTCGAATGGGGGGAGTTGAGTTCTGGTGGCGCTTCGCACCTTGCTGGGTCATTGCCACTCAAGCGCAAGACAAGCAGCCACACGCTGATGGCAGAAACGCCCTTGAGCCCGTCATACCGAAGTGCAAAGCGCTGGGCCCTAGAAAAGGGTTCGCATGCTCTTGAGCGAACGCGGTCGTTGTCAAAGTCTTCCTCCCCAAACATAGGACTGTCCCGACACGGCTCGAAGGGCTCGCAGCACTCCATTCGCAAGTCCTTCTCCCATCTCATGAGCCCCAAGGAGGAAGCTCCCGCGGAAATGCCTTGGCCGCGCGAGAAAGACCAGCTTGACAAGCCCGGCACACTCATCGACACGCCGCCTGACTCACAGGAGGCAGAGCATGCTGCTAGTGTGATACAGCACGCATGGCGGGGACAAAGTGAATTTCACGCCACGCTGCAAACGTCCATGTCACTCAAGGATTACAAAGACAAAATCACCCTAATACAGCAGTTGTGGCGACAAAGAAAGCAGAACCGAACAAACGCAAACACTATCGGCGCGCTTATCACCGACGGCATCCGCCACTGGCCTCAAGCAGCACTCGGCTACCCAACACCAGAGCCCGAAGACAAGAAGCAACACTCAATTCACTCCATCAACATCCAGCGACACATGGATCAAAGTGACAGTCCGAAACGCTCGTCTTTGGCGATCAACACAAGTGTCGAAGCCCCGCGCCCAAAGCTTCGTCTCCATCCACTCAAATTCTCAGAGGAGATCGTGGGTGAGTGGCATCAGCAGATGCTACCTCGATTAGAGCGTCTCATCGAGCGCGCTCTTCGAGAGTCTGACGAAACGGTCAGTATCGATCTTGTGGCCATCGGCGAGACACAAGAAAAGGCGCGCCCCACTATCTTTGTGACCTGTAGCAGTGTCCCGAAAATTAAATCTGTGCTGCAACGTCGATTTAACTACGATGAGGATGTCTACGACCTCAAAGTGCGGCGCGGCAAGATTCGACGCTCGAAACTTAATAGGTCTAGCCGTCGAAGAAGGCTTCCGCATCACTCCATGGTAAACTCTGACAACCACGGCGACATGGCCGTCATGAACCCTTACCACCAGCAGCGGCCGATCTGCGGGGCTTCCATCGGCGCTTTCCGCGGCGAACACTTGCCTCCAGTCTCCTATGGTGGGGTGGTGCTCGTCGACGATGAGCCACTGGGCATGAGTACGTAACGCACACTGATGGCTTCCTGTCTTCTGTTAACACCAGCAGGCGTTCATCACCTCTTGGATGCTCCGTCCGATGACGAAAGCGACGATGGGATGAGCCCTAGCCCAAACGATGCCATTCTATCGAGTGCTGCCAACAACAACACCTGGCTCATGGGTATGGGTTCTCAGCCCGGTGTACAAATCGCTCCAAGCTCGCCGATGCCCTTGTGGGATCTAGAGATCTCAGATGACGAAGCGGCGAAAAGCGACGACGATGATTGCGAGTCATTCCATCTTTCGAGCGACTCTGAATTCGACTCGGATGAGGAAGAATCCGAAGAGGATGACCTCGCTGGTTCAATGACTTCTAGAGGCACAGTGGGTGACATTGAAGGGATTGAGGTCGGTGACGGTGAGGAGATCAAGATCACACAGCCAGCCATTGATGACGTCGACGACGACTTCTTCCCAAACGATGAGGACCGGGATGATGATCACTTGTCTTCACATGAGTTGGGTCACGTTCACGCGTCATCCGGCATCCGCCGGTGGAAGAAGGACGGTATCGTCCACGAGATCGATTGGGCCTTGTTGAAATTGAACAAAGACCGCATTCAGCCATACAATCTAGTTCAAGGAGGCCGCCGATTCTGCTTCAACCGCACGATTGAGCCAGATCAGCGTGAGATCTCTGCCAAACTAGAACAGCCCGTCAATAGACGCCACTACACGCCAGAGGAAGACGAATTTCCGAATGGCGTTGCTAGCGCTGATCGCTTAGGTGGTCTCAACGTCCATTGCTTCGGGCGTACGACTGGATTGCAAGGAGGCATGGTTGGGCACGCGATGAGTTCTGTGCGCATCTACCGTCGGAAGACGTTTTCGAGGAGCTGGCATGTCGCTGGTGGATTTGGAGGTATGTATTGCTCTTGAAAATCTTGAGCGAGTAAGCTGACATTTGTAGTCGGTGGTGATTCCGGCGCATGGATCGTTCAAAACGGCACTCACAAAGTAGTGGGTCACGTCCTTGCTTGGTGCGAACGCAACCACATCGCCTACATCTGCCCCATGGAAGTCCTCCTCGAAGACATCAAACGTACACTAGGCGCCAAGCGTATTTACCTCCCCGGCTCCGCAGAAGAAGCCAAACACATCGTCCGCATCAACAAACTCGCATTGAAGGACAAGGAAGAAGGCCGTGTGGAGGAACTAGAAGTAGCTGTTGAGGGTCTGGCTATTGATTTGGGTGTTGATGGTATGGGTGTTGCAGCAACGGTGACCCCGACTTCCAGGAGGAGCAGGATGGGATTGCCTATGCTAAACACGGGGGGCGAAAGTGACAAGGAGAATGTGCCGGTGCTGACGAGTCGCATTGTTAAAGTTAGTGAAGGCGCGAGGGGACAATTGGAAATGGTTGGTGTACCGTGAAGAGGCTCTGAAGACTCCTGGGTCGCCGATCGAAGAAGAATATGTGGAAAAAGGCATTTATATGGGAGTTCTTGATACCCCGGTTGGATTTATGGGTGAAATGAATGAGATCTTTCTTTTGTAATAAGATAGTGGAAGAGGGGATGTTGGCACGATGTATATATGTAGAATAAACCATCCTAACCTACTGTAGTCGCGCCGACTCCGCACGCGAGCAAGAAATAACGTCATGTACAATCTGTCTTCTCTATCATCCGTTATACGACGTTTTCTCCTCATGTTCTATTTTGAAAAGCACATGTCTCGTTTTTCAGTGTCGCCTGCAAGTGATTGGCCGTCTACGGAACCTTGTCGCGTACCTTGAGATAAGGGAGCTTGTGATTCATCGCTCTGACTGCTTACGCATCTGCAGTACCCGGGCATGCCCGGTTCTTCGTATAAGTATTGAGGGGACAGGGATGGGTTCGGGATGGGGGCCGGTATGTAGGGTTTGTAAGAGTTTCAGGTTGGTGCGGCTTGGGTGAGATTTGTGCCTTGCATGCAGTATAGTAGTAGTAAGAGCCGAAGACATTCTCAATACCAGTGGTGCCTGTCCACCAACCTCCCAGGTGGCTAATCGAATTATCTACCTGTCTCGAGCCGATTATCTACTAGACAATGATGCCTCGAGTCAAGTAATGACTTGATACCGGTCGAGCTGCTACTCTACAATAATCCCAAAAAGCTGGTTACGAGATATATTGAAAATTCCGCCCCGACGGGTCCGGTATGGGTGCCTTTGCACCGACAGCGGGTGGTAAACTGACTGGGGGTGATAAACCGACAGGGGGCGGTAAACCAACCCCGAATACCAAAGTTACCACCGCCATGCGTCATTTCATTTCCTACACGTAAGTCATAATTATTTTTCTTGGGATTTGCATGTTGGGAGTCTCTTTTGCGAGCTCAGCACGAAAAACGGCATGGGCTGGTGCACAGTAGAGCTACTATTCCCACATCCTATACACGATAATAGGTCTGTAGAGTTGTACACAGTACTGTCACATGTACGTCATCGCTATGACAGCTTCGCGCGTTGGTATCTATCGTATTGCCGTCTCCCAACTCACTGGTATGTTTCTCGGCCGGCGGGGGCTTTACGTTGGACATACCGGGATTATTAGTCGTTTTGTGTAAGTGTTGATGTGCGCGTGGCCGCTTCCGTTGCCTTCGGTTAATTTAATAAATGCTAGGGCGGGATGGGGTTACAATGGGGGCTGGAGGTTCACCGGCTCGTAACTATGCACGATTGCGTCACTGGTCCGGAACATCGTTGAGTAGACTACCGTACAGGATAGATCTACCTCCTGCCAATTTTTTTATTCTATTTTTTTGCTAGTTTACCTTACCCATCGGGGTGGAAGAATGCCTTTCGACAATCTTCGAGGGTCAAGCGCTAATCGCGAAAGTAAAGCTTGTCTCGCCTTAATTGGCATGTGTAACCTTGGGCTTGAACGATAGGGGCTACCATCGTGGTAGTGTTGCACAACATGCTCATCTCGGCTACAGCAGTATGTTATTGGCCTAACCATTTAGATGGTGTATTGGTAATGTGCAAAGGCAAGCTGACCCGGCGTTCCTCGACCGCCGTTGCTTGAGCAAACAAGACAACCGCCATCAAATAAGCGGGGAAACGAATCAGGCAACCAGAGGTCAATCTTCTTTCATCTATCACCGTACCTCTCGTATTCTGTGCCTCCTGGGTGTTGATGCTTATTGGCCACTGTGGTGATCATGTCCAACAATGGCAGTTCGCCTCAGCCGTACCCGCTATCAAATACGAGCACGTCCAACGAAGCTGTGGAACGAGGCACACGACAACGTTCCCCGTTTTTCTACGGCCGAATTTGGACCCGGTGGCAACACCGTACATAGATCGGCTCCTGAACAATACGGCACGCCGCGTCTACCGTTCTCTAAGCTTCCTTTCGTTCTCCTCGCGTTCGGCTCAAATGACCTCAACTGTCTAAATCCCTTCAGCCATCCCTAGACGATCCAAGCGGTAGTGTGCACACAATGGCGAAATGGGAGAAAGCGGACTATCCGCAGCAGCTCGAAGAAGGCCTACTAGTCGCACCTGACGGTAGTGACGCTCCACAAGTCGTATCTGAACTTCCACAGGCAGTCCATCATGGACGTTTACCGGAGCGTACCGGGAGCGCCCGGCGAAACGGTTCGCTATGCCCTATGGGAATGGAAGGCCTCGAGGTCGCGCCTCCGATGCAGGATTCGGCAACGACCGAGGAGTCGGCACAGACCCAGCAGTCGAAACATCCACGGATCTTTGGAATGAAAAGAAGAACGTTTTTCCTAATCATGCTTGTTGCGCTTGTTATTATTGGGGCAGTGGTAGGAGGCGCTGTAGGCGGTACCAGACGGTCTCGCAAAAATGCGACCTCTACTACAGTGTCAGTAGCTCCTCCGATCGATGCGCGTATGGGAACTAAAAAGATTGCAGCGTGCCATCAGGAAGCCCAACTTCGAATGCCCAAGCATCACCAACAACAACCCCAAGTTTCAAAATGCAAGTCTACGACAAGCCAAAATATGAAGGCCGCTCCCAGCTCTTCTACACAACAGGCGGATTCAAGCTCGCTTTTCTCGGCTATAGCTATCAATGGGAGCCCGGCCAATACTCAGAAACGGTGCGCTGCTCAGTGGCTACCTGCTTCAATGACTACGCTTCAAATGGATGGTGGGGTAGCTCCCATAGGGAGTGGCCGGGAAGTACTAAGAATGCAAGCCTGGCACTAGTATACGTCAATATCAAGTGCACAGATCTTTGGGTGAACCCAGGCTGTCCTGTCCCGGCGGATGCGTCGACTTATACGACGATCCCCGTGCTGGAGACTACGTCGATGGATCCTTCGAGGACGGTTGGTGGGTCGAGCTCGACGGAGACTCCGACGCCGTCTAGTATTCCAAGCTCGGTCGAGAGCTCGCAGCGATCTAGCACCATCCCTAGCGCGACTCCGACGTAGGTGCGCGGATGGCAAGATCTCGTAAGGGCTTTTCTTTCTTTCGGATGCGGTCCCTATGACTGCATCTCCGTCGGTTGTACGAACAGATTACGGCTTCTATACGGCTGAGTGTACGTGGTATATTTGTCTGGAATTACGGACTGGGACCTTCACCTATGAGAATCTTTCCCCGAGTGGTCATTATTTATGCTTTCCTCGATACTGAGTAAGAGGCTTTGTACAATATCTACTACCTTTTGGTTTAGGGCGCTTTGGACCGCGTCGGAACGCACCTTCTCTCTTTCTCATTCTATGGCGAAAATTTTCAATTTTGACATCTTCCCTTGCGAAGCTGCGGGCTACAAGAGGCGAGGCGTGGGCGGACGAGAGATAATTATGGAAGCTGAAGAGATACCGTTCATAGGTACGCATGTATGTTGAAGACTGGGTACGCGGACTGGCCGCCATTGCATTCCTTCAGGAGACTGTACGCTTATTTTTCGGAGTGCAGAAAACTGATAGGCATGGCTTCGACGTTTGGAAGAAGAAGAGTAAGAGTACGTGGTTATTTTGTGTCTGGTGGCACGTGTGCTTGAATTACGCGGTCATACCACGGGGACGATTACCTTTCGAATAGCTAGTACAGTAGAACATTCCACTGCCTGTATCCTGACCGTTTTCATCCTGTGAATGCCTACCTTTCCGCTTTTAACTCCGCACAGACCTGACTCCTTGTTCGTCGTTAGCTAGTCGCCAGGTGGCCTCTCTTCTCACTCACCTCATGTTTCAAGACTTGTACTTCGTCTTCGTGTATTTTCATCTTCCGTTTAGTTGTGGACAGTAATCGTTTGGCTCCCTAAGTCGTATGCCTACCGGAAAAGACGCCCTATAGTACGATAGCACGTTTTCACGCCCCGCACTTGCGGTTGTACTCGGTACGCGTTGTTGTAAAACTTGCTAGGGTAGCGAGAAAATAGGCAAAGCGATGGGGTAGGATGGAGCTTTGGTACTTTCTGGAGGTGAAACTGATGCTGCTTTATCCGCTTTGCGAATCTGGTGACGAGGATCACGGTTGATTGAAGAGAGTGAGGTGAGGTAAAGCGATGTAGATCACGTTCAGTGAATGCACAAGGCCAACTCACTGCATCATTTTATGCCACGGAAAACAAGAGGTTATTGGAGCAGTTACGCTGAGAAGCGATGATTCATCATTCAAGCAGGGCCGTTCGTAACCTAAGTATACTACTACAACCAAAGTCTTTGAGGCCGAAACCTAGATGCGGCCGCTCTAACCTTGTCTACTACTTCGTAGCCATGAAACTCAATTGTAGCTCACGTGAACGTGGTCCCTTAGAAACGTATTAGCTCGGTTTCAAGACACTCACTAGTAGCAAGTCAACATACCAATGATTTTGCGTAATGTCACCCCTATCCTCCATTCCTCTCCATCCCGTCCAGGGTCCCACCGTATCTCGCGACGGATCCCAGATGCGCTGACCCCAGATGACGTACTTGAGGTTCAGCGTCGCGCGGTTGTTCATGATCCATTCCGCAATTTCGCGGCCGGACAGTGTAGCAGTCTACTCCATGATCAGCTTAAACTCACGCTCTCTAAGAACGCAAAGGCGGTACTTACGCCTCCCGCATCCGAGCACATCATATCCGTAGCCTTTCCACAACAATGGTCACTCGTCGGATTACTCGAGCACGCACAATCTCTGACACACCCAATCTCCCTCACCCTCCCAGGAAACTGTGCAACGATTTTCTTCGCGCCGTCAACGGCGACTTTCTTGCAGCTTCCGACCACCAAAGTGTTGGGAGCGGGGTATCCGCCGAAGCCGGTAGCAGTAGACTCGCAGCACTTGAAAGCATTGGGGCCCGGGCACTGACCGGCGGACGATGTGCCGCCGCAGTCTGACGACCAGCGGCAGTTTTTGCCTGACGCGCCGCAGCTCGGTTTTGCGCAGCATTTCACGTTGGCGGGGTCGGAGGGGCAACCGCCGTTAGAGGTTGTGCCGCCGGAAGAGGTACAATCTGCAGTTGAGACGCAGACGCCTACGTTGTGAATATGAGTTAGTCATGGGCTCGTAGAGTAGATTATGGGTGGTAAATACTGACCTGCAACCCCATCTGCGCCATAACAAGGCTCATTCAGAGCAGCATTGACGCTTTTCAAGGCGAGGATCGTGAGAAAAGTGTTGTAAAGTTGCATGATGATGGTTGATGGTAATCTATGGGAGCTGAGCGGAAGCCGGGTCTATGGCTAGAGATGCTTCTCGGGCGCGATGAAATAAACCCTTTATACACAAGCGCTGCCTCTTTTTCGGCGCCCTTTTCGTCATATACAACCGGTGATCGTGGAAATGAGGTCAATGGCTATCTTGTGCCCTCGGCGCTTTCGTATCACTAACGATGCTCATTCCAACCATGTACTGCAATTCCAACACGCAGTTTCAGCTTTCTCACGAAAGAGGAAGCTCTTCGTAACACGTCGGCATGTGCCTTGAAAAGATCGAACTGCGGCCACCACGATCTGCAGCCCAGCGCGGTGATCGCTTCGTATTCGCTACGCGCCAATTTAATTGCGAGAATACATTCGTCAGCCACTCGCTGGAATTTAAATACAAGGTGTTGATGCGGTATCACAAAACGAAGCCCGTAATTGTGTGGCTGAGATGAGTGGAGCTCGGGCTCCAAGACTTGTCTTTGCCCGCGTATGTACTACATGAATCCGAAGGATACGATAATTGTTCCTTCGCCACATCGTCATCGTGCTACCTGCATGTCATCGGTTCGTAAACCTCGGAGCTACGATTGCATCAAACCTGCTCTACCCTTAGCGCGTCAACGCATTCCCGCGCAAACTGCTGGAGACTCTCCTCCCTTCTCCAAGGACGAGCGACCGCGCCAGTCACTTCTGCAGCGACCGATTGATGACACAACATAATTAGCCACTTAGAATTTGCGCAGATCAGGAATTTCCTAAACGAGCAAAAATCCGTGGTGTGGAAGACTATCACAGGCACATAGAAGCGCAAAAAATCCCAGTCTATAAGTAGAACGTCTGGCGGTAGTGTGGGTGTGCTAACTCATCGCTACCGCTGTTGGTCTCTCAACCAGGCTCTGCCGTTCGACAGCACATGTCATCTCTCGTCCCCTCAATCAAGCTTTGCTGTACCTAGTTTTGCTTGTTGACATGCATAGTAGGCTTAGATACCTCCGACAAGCAAGGGTGCAACTACACTAACAGAGCCGGGTTTTGGAGAATGGGGTGTCTGCGCGGCGCTGTTGTTACTGGCATCTTGCCCACCCTAAAACAAGACTCACATTGAAGCTATCAAAGTCCCGTGGTTTCGTGAGGATATCGAATATGACTAAAGTCCTCGCATTGTTCGAGTCCAACTATAAGAGCAACGAACGAAACTCGAAATCAACTCGAGCATATTCCGCAAGCCTGCGCTACCAGCATTACGCGTACAGCTAGGCCCACATTGTCCTTCATTGGCGACTTCTCTCCTGCAACAGATGTTTCCAACGCGGATGTCTTACACACTTCACATTTCTCCGAAAGGAGTGAATCTCTCTAATACCGCTTCTGCGTCCTTTAATTCCCTTCCCAAGACAGCCCGGTGCGCTTCGCTGCGGACCCTGATTTCGCACTCGAACTTCCTTGGCCTGATGTTGAAACCCTCCGTATATGCAAAGGTGTCATATCTGACACCCTCGCGTGGTGAGATCTCGAAAGCCCACAGTAGCTTGGCGAGCGCAATGAACAGGCTATTCGCTGCGAGATCTGCGCCTGGACATATGCGCCTTCCCCAACCAAATGATGAATGACCAGCCTTTGCGGGATGAGACTTGCCTAGATCTAGTGCGGGATGGTTTCCCTTCTGAGCGAGAGCTGTGTCGAGAAAGCGGTTGGGGTTAAAATGGTGTGGGTTCGGATAGTATTCTTCGTTGAGGTTGATAGCCCAGGAGTTACCAAGGACGGTCGTACCGGCGGGGATGTAGTAGCCTTCGTAGTGGTCGTCTTCGGTAGAAGCATGCGGAGTGCCTCCGAGAACGGCAACAGGACGCCAGCGTAAGACTTCTTTGACCAGGGCACGGATATACGGAAGATGAACTTCGTCCTCAAAGGTGGGTGTCCTTGAAGGACCGATGACTGCATCCAGCTCTTCGTGCGCAGCCCGTAGGGTCTCTGGATGCGTGACCATTGCTAGGAATGCTGTGCACAGAGTCGACGCTGTGGTGTCGGACCCGGCGCCAAAAAGGGATGCTGGGATGAAGGAGAAATCCCGATCGGATAGAGGAATGTGCTCCTTCTCCCGTAGCTCCAGGAGTAGTTTGCAAAGCGAATCAGGCACATCATCGCCCCGCATTTTGGCACGAGCAATATCAGACCGAACGCCTTCCACCAGCGCCATATTTTCCGCGGCTTCTTCTCTGCCGTGTGCTTTAATCTCGGCTTTCCAGGGAGCGAACACATCCGGGACGTGCTTCAGGATCGGAAACGACTCGACCAGGTACTTTCCGGGTACATTCAAAGATGCAGAGTAGTGCATGAACTTGAAGCGCTGATGGATGACTTGAGCGTTCAGTGAGTCGATACGGTGGCCGTATGCGACACAGAAAACGATGCTTGAGGTGAAGCGCTCCAGCAGCTTCTCCCAGTTCGCTGGAGCGTGCAGAAGCTCGCAGCACAGCCGGGAAGCCTCCGCCGTTTGCACCGGCTTGTACAGTCTGAGCGCTTTCGGCGTCAAGGCTTGGTGTAGGAGCTTCCTTCTAACACTCCATTCCTTGCCATACGGTTGTACCAATACGCTAGCTCCATCCCAGAGTATCTCTCCCATAGCCACCATCCGCGGTCTTGACGAGTACTTTGTGCTCCGCTTTTCCATCAAATCCACAGCAATTACCGGATCAGATATGATTACAGTAGGCCTCCTCCCGATCCATATCGTGAAGATCGGACCATAAACCTTGGACCATTTCTGGAATTGTATCCACGGCTGCGACTTGGGCAACTGATGCTTGTTACCCACGAAAGGGAGCGGCGTCGGGCCTGGGGGCATGCGTAGCCATACCCAGACATCGTGGAGGAGTGTGACTGCGGGCACAGCGATGAGGAGCGATAGCCACACATAGGGCGGCAGAGCTAGTATCGACTCTATAGCCATGTCAGCGCTTGCTGTGAGTGTCGTGGGAGAGCTCCGGACGAGATGCCCACCATCACATATCTAAAGCTATCGAACTAGGGGCCAAGAAGGGGTAAGCGTGGCCTTCGGCAGTTGTTCAAGAACGCTGGCGGCAGCGCAGGAGTCGTGATCCGAGTTGGCTCGCCATCGAGATGTGGGGTAGATGCATCCGAAGGTCTTTGGTATTTTAGCCGCCTTTGGTGGCCGAAGGGCAGGACATTTGCGTGTTTCGTAAACCTAGAGCTGCTCTTTGCTTCCACGACGGATAGTAAATTACAGTCAATTGACAAAGCCCTTCGAATTGCGGTGGCGGGGTTGATCCGGAGCGGTGCGGTGTCGCCCGAAACATGAACTCGGTACTTGTGCGGGGTAGCAGGGAAGCGAATACCAACCGAACCCCACACCTCCGCAATCACCATGTGCCACTTTGTAGCTTCTGATCGCGTATTACAAAAGGTACATCACTAGTAGAGGTAGTAACGATCGCTATGAGCAAGTAGTCTATAAAGTCCTGGCATACTTTACTGCACGTTGCACTCGGTAATTCGCGTCTCAATCCGGGATAACCGCGCAGATTAATCAACTTTATATCAAGGTCCTCAAGATTCCGTTTGCCTCTACACATCATGGCCGACCCCTCCCAACCTCTCCGCGTCCTGATAGTAGGCGCTGGCTTCGCAGGCCTCACAGCCGCTATCGAATGCCGTAAAAGAGGTTTCGGAGTGACCCTTTTTGAAGGCAACTCCTCCCGCCGGCAGTTGGGAGACATTATATCCTTCGGCTCAAACTCTGGCCGCATCTTTTGTTCCTGGCCCGGCGTCGCCGAGAAACTCGATCCCCTGTGCCACCACAGCTCCGGCCTCGACTTCCGCACTTATGATGACCAGTTTCTCACTCGCCAGATCTGGGATGCAGAGCAAAATTACGGGAAGAGATTCAATGGACACCGCGGCGAAATCCATGAAGTAGTCTGGAACCACGCAATTGATGTAGGCGTAGAGATTAGGCTCGGGTGTAAGGTGCAAGAGTACTTTGAGACCGAGGACCAGGCCGGGGTTGTGGTCAATGGTGAGAGGGTCGTGGGGGACGTGGTACTTGCAGGAGATGGCGTGAGGAGCTTGGCACGAACGATCGTTTTGGGCTTTGAGGATAAGCCAAAGAGTTCAGGTTACGCAGTCTATAGAGCGTGGATGAACACGGAGACGTTGAAGCAGGATCCGTTGACCGCGTTCTTGGCAGATCCGAGTCAAGACCAGCATATTGGGTGGTTGGGGCCTGATGTCCACTTCCTCGTCGCAACTCTACAAAAGGGGACGGCATGTAGCTGGGTGCTTACACACAAGGCATGTCTTTGTATATATTGACAGAGGGTCAGTACGGGCAACTAATGATCGTATAGGACGAAGCCGATGTCGAAGAAAGCTGGTCCGCACCAGGCTACATCAACGATGCTATAGCCGCGATACCTGACTGGGCCCCCATCTGTCACGCCATTATTCGCGCAACTCCTGAAAAAGATCTCGTAGACTGGAAACTCGTATTCCGCGACCCGCTCCCCACCTGGATAAGCCCGAGACGGCGAATCGCACTCATCGGCGACGCCGCCCATCCTTTCCTACCCACCTCTATACAAGGCGCTTCGCAATCCATGGAAGACGGAGTCACGGCCGCTGTTTGCCTTGAACTCGCAACAAAGGACGATAGGGGCAATGTGCCTGAAGCTATACGTGCGTACGAGAAGATCAGGTATCCAAGGGTTTTAGCGACGCAGAAAACCGGTGTCACCAATAGAGATGCATGGCATAAGGCTGATTTTGACTTTGTGCGAAAGAACCCCGAGAGCGTAAAACTGCCGCGGCAGGAATGGGTGTTGAACTTCGATTGCGCGAAGCATACGTACGATGTATACAAGGAGACGGTGGAGTCATTGAAGACGGATCCCGACTGGAAGCCGAATCCTGTATTATGATAGGGTGCTTTTAGACCTCTAACTCGACGTAGAAAAATAAAATGCCAAGAGCAAAAGTCGTTATTAGCCCGTATGCCAATACCGAACTGGAAAGCGCTGATTGGACCGGGTTGCAGCATCGCAAAGTGCGGCTGACGCAGTGATGCTTGTCGCCGCAGGCGGCTGGTGACACATTTCGTATGCCTACAGCCACCCTTCGACTCTCATTCTCTCAACCCCCAGCTATTCACTTGCGCCGTTCACGATGGTGCAATACAGTTACCGCCCACTCGAAGATCCCCTCAACGACATCAGAGTCGTCCACATTCTCCCAGGTTCTTTCGATGACGAGATAAGGCTAAACATCAGCCACAAATCTCTCGCCGGCATCCAGCCTGCTGCTCCTCAACCTGCTGTCGATATAGAATCCTTGGAAGCATCTCTCCCTCTAGGATGGCGCGCCCTTGCAGTCTGCGAAGAATGGGATCATAGAGTACTCTTTCAAGATCTGCGAAAGGCTACCGCGGATGATCCTATTACAAACCGGAAGGCATCATGGGACCATCCCGACCCCAACTTCGACAGGTCGGTCTACCATCCACTGGATGTGACTCTACCCGATGTGGGCTTTGAAGCATTGTCATATGCTTGGGGCTCTCTCGCAGATCCAGTCACTGTCAAGATTATCGAAGGTCCTTCTCCATCCACTCTCCGAATTACGCAGAATCTTGCGTGCGCAATACGCCATCTGCGACTGATGGACGTACCTAGACTAATATGGATCGATGCTATTTGTATTGCTCAAGAGGATAAGGAAGAAAGGGCGGTACAAGTACAACGTATGGCCGACATCTATAGGTTGGCTAACAGAGTCGTTATATGGTTGGGAGAGCATTTTGATGACAGCGAGCGGGCTATTAGATTGATGCAACAGCTGGGGGAAAGCATGGTCTTGCGCAAAGATGAGACGTGGGACGTGTCACCTTCTTACACAGCTTATCAACCACAACCCGAGAGCTTGTGGTCTGCATTCAAATTATTCCAAAGGCCCTGGTTCTCCAGACTTTGGGTTGTGCAGGAGGCGTCCCTTGGCAATCGACGGACAGTGATACAATGCGGACACTCGATCCTTCTTAGACGAATTATTAGGAGTGCCATGGCATATCTTGGGGGTCTTATCACCAACGTTCCGAATCCGGCAATGCGACTATATTTTACGCGCTTGGGGAGCCATGTATTTGGCTCATCGACCCAGCATTCGACGTTCGTTAGCCTCATCCGATCTCATGGGCAAAGGATGTGTTCGGATCCGCGAGATAAGATATATGGTCTTTTAGGAATTACGGGAGAGGAGTTCAGGAGTGCGGTTCTGCCCGATTACTTTGCGGACGTAGCCAAAGTCTATCGAGACGCTACTATCGCCGAGATCCAAGTTTCGAAACGTCTGAACATCCTAAGTGAAACTTTCCTGGAATACCATACTTTCAAGTGCCCGTCTTGGGTCCCTGACTGGTCCCAAGGCTTGCAGTCGGTATTTAAACCTTCTGTGCCATCATTCAGCAGCGGCAATTCAATGGCGTCGGCGAAATTACATGATGGTGAGATTCTACGATGTCGAGGACTTGCATACGACACTATCGACGTTGTAGGAGAAACCATGCCGTTTACGGGAGATGGTCAACATGACACTCAGGTCGAGGAACTCATTCCCAATATCCTCATCTTTTTCACCGAAAGGGCCGAAAATGTCTCTTATCCCTCGCAACCCCATGTTCTATGGGCCCTAGCTCTAGCTTTGTGTTTTGGTGTTGTGCGGGACCGATACCGTGGCGCAATCAACATACCCAAAATCGATGAAGTTCTGTGTTGGATGGCGCGTTTGATCCAAGACCCTTCCATAAAGTCAGTGAGGAGGGATAAAATAGAGTGGTTGCAAAAGTGGAACAGATTGTGGAAGCACTCGGCGGTAAGTAACGCTCAATGTTCCGGTCAACCCACAGAAGGTCTGCAACCAGAGCAAGCGGCCCTAGTGGAATGCCATATTGCAAGATGCATAACTGATAGAAGTATTTTTATCACGAAAAGGGGTGGTATTGGTATAGGACCGCCGGGAATGCAGCTGGGTAAGCATTCTTCTCTAAAAGACGACATGTACTAACGTCGCGCTTAGATGACGAAGTGTGCATCTTGCTCGGATGCGATCTGCCTATGATCCTTCGGTCTGATAAAGGAGGCAATCATCAAGTAATCGGAAGTTCATTTGTCGCTGGACTAGAGGACGCCAAATATCTGTTAGGGCCTTTGCCCGAAGACATGACAGCTTCTATTACCTGGATCGAAGGCCAACCAACTCTGTTTTTCCACAACACAAAGACAGATACATGGGACTTAGAAGATCCTCGGCTACCAGCCATGGATGATTGGGAACGTCACGACCAGCATACGATCATTCGGTCCCCCTACGCCGTGCCACATTACAAGCATAAAATCACCGGCGAGATCGTTAAAGGTGATCCGCGTATGTCTGCAGACGCGTTGCGCGCAAGAGGTGTTTCTATCCGATCATTTTCTCTTATCTAGATATGTTGTTATTAGAAAGAGAACAACATTTACCGGATGTGAGCAAATCATCAGACAGCGAAGATCGGATATATGTTGCCAGACTTCGTGGGACTAAAAATTAGCTACATCTACCAGCCACTAAAAGCAAGATAGGTATATACGGAAGAAGTAGAGGCATAACACCGCCAGTAAACAATGTGTGTTGCGTAAAGAACGCTTTTCACAAGCAATCGCCTTTTCAACGACATCCTCGTCTAGTTTTATAATGTCACTCCTCTTCACCGCTTGTATGCATTTAGCAAGCAGAGATATCTGCCTCTGTGTATCTTTATAGCTTGGGGGAGGAGAACGTAGGCATAGCTCGTCGCCGGCAATTGCGGTTCTTCGACATCGTTGTCGCATATAAAGCCGAGGCGTAATTTGTCTGAAGTGCTGATATTCTCGGCGGTCTTATAGTCGACAAAGTTTGCGCAAGTGACCAAGCGTTTCGTGCTGCTAGGACGCCGGTGGCTGGGAGAACAGTGTTGTGGACTACGGCGGAGTAACGGCGGCAGACCAGTGTTAGGTTAAAGAGCTTGATGGAATTGCGGACGTGGTTCAGATACTGGACCATGTGGACGAGTAGTTCATCTGTGAGGGAGAGGACGCTGGCCGGTTCGTTGGGAGCGTTTAGTAACGTGGCAGGCATATTGCTGCGGTCGCTTAGCTGGGCGAGAAGATCTGGGGAGCTGTTGAACACGCTGTCGGATAGCCGAGCTATGGGTGATCGTAGTACTTGACCTGTATGATTGAGTAATGGTTGAGCCTCTGATTTGGGCGTTAAGAGAGATAGCAATTACGCTTATGTCGGCGAAGATTTATGTGTGTAAGCTCAGCTCCTCCCAACTTACCAAGAAAGCTCTTAGCTGGCGGTTAGTCATGGACCAATATTGCGATAAGCAAAAGGTTAGCCCAGAGCCTATCTATTAGTAGATAATAGATATATTGTGATAACTAAACAGGTAAAAAATATCGGTCAGTACAATTCGAAGGCCCTAGGACATCGACGACTATAACAAATCACGACCACGGGCCTTACTGAACACTAGCAGCACAGCTTCACCTGTTTTTGGATATCTTTTGTTGTACTGTTAGACGCTGAGTGCGACCTATTCCACCATGCACCACCGAATGCCCCTCTCATGCTCTGCCGATGGACTGTTGCCAGGCGGTAATACCACGAACTCTGCCACTCTACACAGACAAGTAAACAAAAAAAGTTGCTCGCCGCGTCGTTACTGGCGGAAAAAAGAAGCAAAATGATCGCTGTCCTAAAGAAAGCCCGACGCTGGTGTCGTGTCAATCGACAGGTAGAAACCTCCACCAAACGCTCATTCTCGCCATTCGTCCAAGAAGTACCCACTTTTGTAAACAACCCGCCGGAGGCCCACCAAGGCAACCACATCCAATCAGCCACGTAGTCTATACCCACCGTGGGCGGTCGCAAGCCTGTCCTAGAGTTAGTGTTCACATATGTCTTACCCCATCGTTGCGTCCATGCCCAGCTCCACGAGACCATCACAGCCACTCATCATCCACCATGCTGACCGCATGCATGCAATACCCACAGCCCTTCTCCGTCAGCCGCACTGGAATGTCTTTCAACCGGCTCTCGTCGGCGAGCACCTCCGTCACTGCATCCGTATGCTCTTGATAAGCAAGCTCATAGATCGCCGTCGACAGCGTGTCCAGATCGACCTTGCGAAAATTCTGCATTTCCATGCCACTATCTCCCTGATTCTGTGCCTTGACTGTGCGGAATAGAATTTCTAGCGAGACACTGGAATTCTTGAACGCTGACAACATTGAAGTGAAGACCTCGCGGTTCTCGGGTTCGTCATTCAGATCGGTAAGGAAGGGGCGTACAAGCGATTGGAAGCAGATCTGAACGCTTCCAAGAGATGCGAACGAGGATTTCGTTGATGACAGAAGACTATCGATCCAGGTGAATGGAATCATGTCGAAGTCGGCAGGAAGAAACAAGCGCAGCTCCTGGATGTCGTTTGGAAGTAACAAAGAAGGAGTGTGGAACTGCACGGTCTCATTGGACTTGTCCTGGTCGAGGCCGTCGGAAGAGCTGTCGAAGTGCTGGCGGATGAGGAGTTGCTGATAGGTGAGCTCTTTCGAAGAAGATGAGGGCACAGCATTGCTGGCCGTGACCACCGCGTGTGTCGCAGGGCTCATCGTGTTGCTGAAAGTCGGCTTGACATCACCAAAAGGACTGAACCGACCTTGAACGTCTGACATAGGAGCTTCGAAGCCTCCCGAGAAAACACTAGCAACTTGGACTGACGGTGAGGAAGGGGCAGCCTCCTCAACGTCTTGAAAGGAATTGTACCAACCTTTAGAGTTTGTCGTGACGCCACCCCCAATCGCCCGCGCTATTTGATTGTCGAGCACAGCCGGTGTGCTGTGCCTTCCTGGGGCGCGGGCGAAAGGGTTGTCGCCGAGAGACATGGTCGAGGAAGTCGTTGAGGATGTGGCTGCCGCAGGTGGTTTTAGTGTTTTGCGGATGGCGGGTCGTGTTGTTGTGTGTGTGAAGTCAAGAGGAGAGCGGCGTGTTGTGAGCTTTTATGCAGTTCCTACGCGGCCTGCTTTAGGTTTAGCGGCTCACGTGCTATTGTGAAGTGGTGGTGAAGGTAGCCTTGAGTGCGTCCAATGGCAGGCCTGAAGGCCCGACACCGGACCGGCATCGAAGCCTTCACCACGAATCTATGACTACAATCCCTAGCCGCGGGCGCGCGCAGCAAGCACCTTAAGGTCATAAATTGTAGTTTTCAACTGCGATGAAGATTCACTCGGAGGAATAAGGATCCTTAGCCCATACTGCCATTCAACATATGTTGACATAAAGGCCGCGTGGACATCATCCTGTAATCAGCTTTGGGGGGCCCTTTCTAGTTCAAAGTTCTTGAACTAATGCTAAAAAAGCCCACTCTGTGTATCTAAGCCTCTTATTGTAAGGACATCATATGAGGAAACAGTAGGCAAATGGTACCCTTATGACGTACCCCGTGGAGGCAGAACTCCCCACTCCTAGTCGCTAGGTTCCCCTTCACAACTAGTTCGTATCTGGATGTCTCTTTTCCTCCTGTTAGATTCTGAGAGTTGCTTCTAACACTCTCATATCTGCCTCTCCAAATTTTAACCTCGAGAAAGTGACTATCAACGTAATCATGACATTATTGCGTAATTCATGCATAGGTTTGTCAAACGTGGAGATAGACTGCGGACAAGGAGGCCAGACGTTATGGCCGTTCGTCCGTCGTGACGGAGGAGCGCGGCTATGAGAATCTCGTAGCGAGTGATGGAAGTCGCCCTATCCAGTCCAATTTTGAGGGATCCCACTGCGCTGCTCCAGTCTGCTTCGAGAAATTGGTAATAGTTATGCTCTTCAAGCTACCTGAGAGGTATGTGAATATACGATGAGCAGGGCCGGACCAGTTGCCCCTGCTGTTCCTCACACATATCTCGCATGATAGACTCGTCTAAGGAAACCGTGTGGAGCTTTGAAAGAAGACGCAGGAGAGTTCAAAAATATGCGAGCCGGCCATTCCCTTCCAGATCTTCTTTCAGACGCGGTTGAGATCTCAACGCGCTTTTGTCCTCGATCACTTCAATGCACCTTAGAACCACTGGTTCCCACAGGAGTTGAGCGCCAGTGGTAGGTAACGTTTCATTGGAGTGTTCCGTAGTCTGGGTCACAGTGAGCGCGCTGACGTTGTTTGCGGTGTTCTGATGGTGAGGAGGGCGGAGATGAGCACGCTCATGTGTCGCATTCTGGTCTGCGGTCGCTCGTATAACGCTTCGGTTGCAATCGCCCCGAGACATCGAATCGTTAATGCGAAGGTGCCGAGAGTCGCTTAGCTGGCCGACTCTGCGCTTCGTGAGTCGGAAATAATGTTAAGAAGAAGCTCGTCGGGGAGCTGGAGGATGAAGCATGTGCCAGGAGGCAAAAGGCCGCCTCCGCAGCTAACGGCGCCGCCGTGTCTCTACACAAATGAGTCAGTCTCCAGGTAGTCCAGGCCTGTTGAGCTGCAGGATTTGGTTGTAGATAAACGCTGTGCGTGACTTACTCTGGCTTTCCACGTCTTGTACTGCGCCAGACGTGGTTTCGCGTATTATATACTAGAGCAAAGCGCGACTCGAGTCTGCTGCCTTAGCTCAAGCTCTCACTCAGTCACTTTTATACGACGAAGCTTTCAACTATCGCCATGGCAACATCGACAACAGCGTGATCATGGCGTCAAAACCGACAGCAACCACGTCCGAAGGCGCCCCTCAGAAGAAATGATCTACCGGACGTTTCATATATGTAGCAGATGCACGAAGCTAGTGACTTTATCTGAGAGGGTAATTAGTGGACTAATAAACTTTGTTGAAGAGCCATGTGAGGACGATATACTGAAAGGTTTCTGGAAAACAAGCACGATTTCGTGATAGTCGAAGCAATGTCGATGAGAAACAAGATCCAGAAAGCATTTTTCATAGAATGCTGAGATAGGATAATCGATTTTTCCCTGAAAATACAATCGCTCATAGAAGGCTTTCAGTCCTTTCAGTAGGATAGAATTGAACCTCCAAGTTCTCTTCGTCCCCCTATGCTTCTGCAGCAAGTGCTTCACCTCTTCATACATCCCCCCCTTTATTCGCATACCACAACCATGCTTCATCTGTGCAGAAGTGCCGCGGATCTGCCCCAGCCTGCAGCAACACATCTATCCATTCAGTGTAGCCGTGTGCGCAGCAACAAACAGTACCGAGAGCGGATACCCACATTGAATGCCTTTTGGCACTGGTGCGCCATGGTGCAGTAGTAGACGTAGCAAGTCCACGCTAGGGTTAGGAGCGCACACGACATATCTGAGGGTTACTCCTTGACCCTTCCATGTGGGAATATCGAAGTCGCAACGCAGGCAGGGCAGAACTGGTATGTGGCCTCCGCGGAGAGCGTTGCTGAAGGCGATATCGATGAAAGATTTCTTGTTCTGTGGGTCGTCAAACCAGTGCATCGTGCCTTCTTCGTAGCCTAGCTCTTCATGTTCATCCGTTCGGGATTTGCATATGTACGTTCCTATAGGAAGCCAGTTTTGATCGATCCAGGCGAGAAGCACTTCTATGATGGCTAGGTGGCCTTTTCTGCAAGCCTTTGGCAGGAAATACTCGAGCATGTCTATACGTTGTTGCACGCTTCTGGGGGAGATAGACAGCTGGAACAGCAAATCTACTGCTTCATTGGAATGTTCAGAGCATTGTGCGGCGAGAGCGAAGAGGTCGTATTGGTGGAATTTCAAACTCCTGATCTCATTCCGGACAACATAGGTTCATAGTGCGACTCACCTGAACGAGACATGTTTAGAAGATTGCGTGAATGTACAAACTCCTACTATGTTTCGTGCGGACCTGAAAATGAGACTCCCACTGTGCAAAACCAAAACAAATAAGATTGCGGGAAGAGCGATGCACTGTTGTGATCTCCCTTCCATGCGCTAATATTATTTAGAGGCTGGTGTCTAGGAGTAGTAAAATAACAAGAAGTCGAACAAGTTGTGCTAAAGCTGAGTCGTCTCAGCGCAAGTGAACGCTGAGAATCATAAATACGAAGTTAAATCATTTAGTAATGCGGCGGGCGCCATAGAAAGCCCGGCGTGGAAACGTGTCCAAAACTACCAGAAGACGTAATCGGTACCATATTGTTCTTCAGATAACCCTTGGTACTAAGGTGTAAGCAGGACGTTCATATGGTGCTGCTTCCTCGAGCTAGTGATTGGTTCTTTCACGGAGCTATTGAATGGTCTAGTTTTATAGCGACGTGTTACTTCACATGACGCTGACTCTCAGTGTGAATGACTATTGATGTGAATACCGAGTTCGGGTCTGGGCTCAAGCGCAAACATCTGCCAAATTTTCCTGGCATAAATAAAGACAGCACTTACTGACACGAAGCAAAGTCCTGCGGTTCAGAACTCCCAGATCAAGCTTCCACGGTACCCATACCCTCATGCCAGATACATCCACCGACACATCGAAAGTCTAAGCGCTTATCTACGTCCTATTCTCGGCTGCGGACGATTGTGACCCGCGCCCAGTGTCTGTAGTGCTAACATAGCAACGAAAATGCCGGTCATTATTTGAGATATCGCTACTCGGTCTCTTCCAGGGTTTGTGTCATTGAGCTGCCACTTCTCCACCTTGATATGCTGCTGATTTAATACAGAGCTTGGTCGGCTCCACTGCCAGCCCCATGAGAGTTCGTCGCCATAGAGATCAGATGCACAGACGTAGCATTGATTATTTTTGGGATTGGTGCACTACTGGTAGCTATCGTTATTGCCTTTTGCGCTGGGCGTCGATCAAAGCTTAGGAAAGGGCTCAACCCGGTGAGTTCTTTCTAGACTCTTTATCCACAGAAAGCTAACTTAAAATAGGGACGTTGAATTCTAGAGAACTGTTGCATCCGTGCTATTTTTCACGGAGGTCGAATTTGTTTACAATGTTGGATTAGTGGGTCGTAATTGTAATGCAATCTATTGAGACTAGTTTGAGAGTGCTTTAATATGCGCGTGACGTAATAATGCTTCTCCGACGTACCCATTTGCATGCGACGGTGACACCTTATTATCCCCGGCATGATATGAGAAAATCTGGCGTAAAAAATGAACTACACTCGCGCTCAATATATAACTCACACGACTATGCATACCGCAGTAGATGTTGCGAATTGTCAGTAGCATTTAGTGCGAAATGCTTGACGGCGCGAGCAATTGTAACTCCTATGTCCCATCCCGTGTGACATGTCACTGAGGCTAGGAAGGTTTGGCGTGCAGTGACCGTGACTTGACGAAGCGGTAATGATTGCATTTCCTGCTCTGCATCACAATCAAACGCTTTGGGTTACATTATATACGTGATGGAGCAAGCCTGAAACTTCCATTTAGAGAAAATTGAAGAATAGAAATGGCCTGATTCTGTGATGATGGTTTTGTTTGCCTCGCAGATTTGTTCTCGGCAAGGTTGCAGTGTTGAAGTGAAGATTTCCTATGATACGATAGATATATAAAGGCTAGATCCAAGTTATTACTTTATCATTAAGTTCTCTAGTTCCAGTTTTCTACTCTCAAACCTAAGTCTTCAAGACCCACACCTACAACTCCTTTTGTCACGCCGGTTGCAAGCAAAAGCTTTCTGCACCAGTCTCAAGACCCTGCACTCATTGGGCACTAGTCGCCCCAATTCTTCGACCTTAAGTGAGCGACTTCTCCCCGTTACGCACTTATATATACCAACATGCAAGTACCAAGCTCTTTCACAATGCTGGCTATTCCGCGCAGGGATATTGCGGATACAACTTCGGGCGCTCTGTGAGTACACTCCTCCACTTGCCTCAAAGCACAGCTTGCTTTACTCCTTCTATAGGAACAGCTAGTTTTTGTCCTTCGGTAGAGTACTAATTACTTCAAGTGTTTCAAGGCTGCCCATGCTGGCCACTCATGCAGTCTTCGCAAGAGACGCAGGAAACGATTTCACAAAGACACTCTTCTCGCCTCTAGGGATACTTAAATTTTTTCTTGGAGGGTTAATATTTCTTGCTGTATTTTCCGCGATTAGGTACTGGATGAGAAGAAAAGGTTGATACCAGGGTTGAGAATCATGTGTCCTAGTAAGTTCAACCACTTTCAGCTAATGAACACAAGGATAACTTTAAGGTAGGGCTTCCTTTGTATGGACCCTACGGACGCTATTCTTCTATTAACTATTTCATTTTTCGGAATGGGTCCAAGATTTGCTACATTAAGTTCTTGTTTGGCCATCTCACCGTCAGGATACTGACTTTCTTCAGCAACAACCACGTTCCGCCCTAAGAATGCCCATGCACTTTATCTTCGTGGCTTATTAGTTGTATTATGTCTCAACTTCATATTGTCTCCCTCCACCGGCCAGGGGTTACTGCTGACAAGCTGTCAACGGAGTTTCCGCGTGCTTGTCTTTTTCGTTTAGTTCCATGGTTATTTAAATGCGATAGTTTCATGTATCTTTAGAAGAGAATATGGAATTTTGTTTACCCTACTTATTTAACGACGCTTTTTATGCAGCGAACTTCGGTGATACATGAGAAATTTCACCGCGCATTTCCGCTGTCACAAACCTAGGAAAGCTCATCATAACAAGGACTTAGCCATGGATGATGACGCCCAGCTCTATGACTCCATGCAGTCTGTGAGTAATAGGCATCCGCATCACTCCGTTACGGTATAAAAGAAACTATTTTGTTCAAGCTCTCCTCTCTCCTGCTTTCTTAACCGCCCGCTTATCCAACTTTTACCGATATTCAGATCGACCGTACAGACTTTGTGCCGAACAAACAGCTCCTATATATTTCTAGTGGTTGTCATTGTTCTTTGCTCGAGAAGGCAATGGTTGAAGTTGTTCCCGAAGTCGTAGCTTGTGCAAGGTGTTAGTACTTATGTTTCTGATCTAATGCGTAACATTGGTTTTTGTTAGCTAGATAACGGCAGATGGCGCTACACTGGGGGATCCTCGACTGATGGAGAACAAAGATTGCCACTGCATTGACCTCAAGAACATGGATTCCCGTACAAGTGACTTCGCAATATAGGAAGGTGGATGAAGGCAGCTTGCTGCTTACCAATTGCTTGAGTCATTGGACACGCGAATATAGCCCAAGCTTCCATCGCCATGTAGAACCCATTTAAGTGACTGCACGCTGATTGCTGCGTACGAAGGCACACAGTATCAACGTCATACAATCAACGCGTTAGACGAGCAAGCTATTGCAGGCGATGGTAGCCGCGAGGACAAGGTGTACATTCGACTGTGGGTGTCAAGCGCGAGTGTTCTCCGTGCCTGCATCGGCGCCCACAGCAATACCACGTCAGGCAAGCCCGTCCCCCCTTCATTGCGCAGCCTGACTTCGCGAAGATCAAGATGCAGAATGCGCTTACCAGGAAGGTGGGCGTAGCGATGACTAAAGCTCAGAAAGCTCAGGACAAGAAAGCAAAGCCTGACGCCTCCAAAGCTTAGAAGAACTGCAAGGGCAACGAAAAGCAATGGAAGCAAGATAGGAAGAGTTGGCTCACCTCATCTATCAGCCAGGCTACTGCTACTTTCCCGAGGGTTGAAGAGGATGATTTGACCAACTTCGAGGAGCGCCCCAAGGTCTATGGCATCGCGCGGCGAGAGCTTAAATGCCTGTATCACTGCAAAGTTTTCAGGCATAACGTGTTCTGGGAGGAGGCAATACTTGCGGGGTTTCGCGGAGTGACCAGGCAGAGTTGCTGGGATGGAGAAAGAAGGTGTACGAGTAGAAGAATAGCTGTGTCGAGCGACCTTGAGCATGTATTTGAAGCATGAAGGCTGACCTCCCTATAGATCGGTAGACGAACTCTACGTGGAAAAGATGGTGACGCGGAACCAGCGAAAGACAGAGCATCATTGACACTCTTTCGTGGGTTGAACGCATGGCTGCTCGACGATCGGCTGCTGGACCGTGTTGGACGAGTGGAGACTACTGGGCTCAGTCATTTAATCCAATGATGGGGATGCTGCAGGAGCGGGCAACAGAGGGTGATCAGTCCATAGTTTAGCATGAGCAATGATGATGATGACGCGCTCATGTTGGCTGCAGGAGTGTCGAAGTTGAGAGGATGTCAAATGAATCAGAGCTCGCGGAGTCAACGGGTGGGAACACGCGCGTTAGTCCAAACAGTAGCTGACGTCGCGCAAAGACCGCCCCTTTCACTCCTACTTCCACCAATCTCATCATCACTTTGTGTCTCATCACCAATTTGCTTGCCTCGCCCTCCATTTGGGTCTGCATTCTCCATCAAGCGGCGTTCAACTTTACTCATCACTTATGAGCAGGCGCCTCAGCAAGTTCGGCCAGCCGAAGATGTTTCTCATAACATATAAGGACGAATGAGATACAAGGATACATTGTGTGATGTAGTGCATAAAGTTGAGGCTGCCGGGACGGACATGTCGAAGCGAAAAAGGTTATCTTAGAGCTGGAAGAAGATGTCAAAGAAGAGCAGTTTCTATTCGTCATTAGCTTGTTTTTGGTGAGCCTCAGACCCCGGGTGACGGGATGGGTGAGAATTGGCAGAAGTACATGAAAGAAAGAAGTGGTTCTCGCTGTAGCGGCACGGCTAGGTCGTACACCGAAGCAGCGTTCGACTCGATTGTCCTGCGCACTACACCCTCTCTAAAGGCTGATTGAAGAGCTCGCAAGCCCTTCCACCGATCGACCAAATGAGACTACCACTTAGCGCCGACTTCGGTCAAGCTCTGATAAAGCATGCCGGCCTCAGCCATATTTTGAGGGGGGTTTTCGAGGGTAGACCCGAACAAGCCTGTGCCATCCCTCTTTCCCAAAGGGCTGAACGATATTGGCGGAAACAGCCTCGGCGCTCTGGACCTTACTCAGGTCATTCGAATCGCAAGGTAACCCATGCAAGCTTACGACCCTTACAGGCGCTTCTCTCGGCAAACGTAAATTCCTCACACCTAGAGACGTACCCCAAATCTTACGACTTCGACTACCTGATACTACCGGGGGATGGCGGGGATGACAAGGACGTTGAAACTCGTTTCATTATCTGGAGACCGTACACGGAAGTTCGCCGCTATTTGCACACATCCGATTTGGAACCTAAGTTACCCTTCCCGACGGAAGTCAATTGCATGACCGGATCCCGCATAAAGGCAACAGCATCTTTCCGAACAAGTTTAATATTCATGCGGACGTTGACGGTCCGCATTTTTAGAGTTTGCACGAAAATCCATACCGATGAATACTGTACCGACAGAGTGCGTCAGAAACTCTGCTAGAAGAGGTGAAGGAAACCCTAGGCAAAATTTTCATTCTAAATCGGCTAGTGCATCGATTCATGGATGACACGGCCAGGAAGGTATCGCATGACTTTGGTGGTATCGCTGCTGTGGCGCACAAATGCAAAGAGTTGTTTACGTGGGAATACGAGAGAATTGGCACAAGTCGTTCACATAGGAGGATGTAGAGACGCGATAGCCCCTGAACCCAATCATCCATTAAAGATGGGAGTAGCTATCAATGACAGCGCTCATATGAGAGCTCTTACGGGTAAGCTCGTGCGTTACAGAAGATGTTGGCGAGAAAAGGTGAGATAACTCTTCGGTCTGGGCTCACTGAACCCGACTGGGATATCCGTCTATAATCTGTAGATTAGACATTTTCCCCTTTGACGTATCCTCTACGTTCCTTTGTATTACACTACTTCGCTTCTGATAGGTTTTCTTTATATAAACTAAAATAGTAAGTGGCAAACTTAACCAGCATAACACTACGACTGAGGCTACAAAGACTAGTGTCCAGGGTCTAGGAGATGAGCGCGAGGGGATTGATGTTAATTTGGAAGGTAGGTTGAGAAGAGCAGGGTAACTGAAATGAAACATGGGGATAAGAGATGTGGCATGGCTGACAGTCAAGTGCCGGAAAATCTTGTTTTTGCAAGTTTAATTTTGGAGTTTCCCGCTTCATGCAACCAGGCGGCGCAGAGCCACCTTGCCACGCGCGGGCACCAGTAAGCCCAGGGGAGCGCAACATACGTCTTCGATTTTAGTATGAAGGAACAACCACGAAACAAGGAGCGCACCCTGTGCACTGGGTGCAGTAGTGGTGGGGGGAGCTAAGTTTTTGAGAGAAGAGTAGCCACCACGGCAACCGGTTGTGACAAGGTGCAAAGACGTCGCAATGTTGAGTAGCAGCTCCTCCGGGGAGTTTACTTAGTGCTCATATGGCACTAATTGATCTCTCCTGTGAGCTTGGTCAAGTTTTTGAGAGTTATAGGTACTGTGAGCATTGACTGCGATGGGGTGTGCGAGGATGGAGTAACGGCACCGAGAGATGAGGTCGTAGCTGAGACCAAATCCATTCTTTTGGTAGTAATAAACGAATCTAGGGTCGAGGAACGAGCTCGCAATACGTGTGCTATCATAACTTCGAGGTGTATTTCCAATTTGATTTCTTTGAACTTGGCGCATAACCTTCTGCAACGCATCTAAACCAATACCATGCACAATGATTAGCTTAGGAACGTTGACGTTTTATTAAGCGAGAAAGATGGAAACCAAGGGAATGAGAGAGCATCAAGTAAGCAATCATCACTCATCATCCTTCACCTTCACCAACCTAGGCAACTCCACTTTCAACCCCTTACTCCAACAAAGCATCTCAACTACACTCCCATCACTGGACAACCCTAATACTCCCCGCAGACCATCCTCCCTAAATCCTAATCTCTTCATCATGGCAATACTCCTCTCGTTATCCGGATGGACTAGACCTAGAACCTCTGTCCTCCCCTTCACCTCCTCAAAGTAGTTCAGTAGCGCATTAACCGCCTCTGTCGCATATCCTTTGCCTTCATACTCTTCCAATAGACCAAATCCTACGTCTGGGAGCACGGGCATGTCGACATATTCCCTGACTTTCATAGTCACGGTGCCGATTTTGGTGTAGGTTTCCGCGACTTCAGAGAAAGGACAGGCGTCATCTTTGCTGGAATCGGAGGAAGCTCTCTTGAGGCTGACAAGGTATCTTCCATATCCTGTTTCTGGGTGAATCCGTTCCGACTCTGTTTCCATTTGTTTGCGAGCTTTTTCGCGCGTGTTATTGGTGGTTGGGATGCCGCCGGTTGCACGGAGAGCGGAAGGCTGGGTCCAGAGTGCCATGAGGAAGTCGCAATGGGAGTCTAATGCCGGATTGAAGTGAGAGAGGGTGAGCCGAGGGGTTTCGATGTTGAAATTGAAGTCGGTCATTGTGGTTGTGTGGATTAGCGAGGTAAAAAGGGAAGAAGGTATGTCTTATATGCATGACTCGTTCCCGCCTACTTCATACGCCGCAACGCCGAACAACTTGCGCGAGACCTGATAAGGAAGGTAGTCTACGACCCCTGCCCCCACCCTATCTGTGAATCTGCGCTGTTTGATCCTTGAATAGTGGTAAGAAGAATCCTCCACTAATTGGGAAGAACCACACGTGCATATGACCTGTCCGACCCGAGGCGGTCGTAAGCGCAAAAATGCATGTGGCAATCACCTAAAGGGAGCTCGTGATGATGTCCTTCACATGGTGCGTGTTCTCTGATTAAACTTGTTCTCTACTCACACCCAAGTAGAGGGGAAGAGAGGCAATCAAATATGTTTGCTCGCGCGAACACCTTCCATATCATCCCATAAGTTAGCTTAAGCTCCTCTCAGTCACAATGAAATCTTCGGCTCCGTGCTGAATCAACAGCTGCTCAATCCAACCGCGATCACGATGCCGAGCACTGACGAAATATGTCCCGTCTTCTTGATGCAGAAGACTTGCAATATGGCCGAGACAGAATTCCGAATTTCGTATTATATGCAGTGCGCTCCATAAGCCTTTTCCGCTGTCGATATGCGCGAAATCTCTACCCGCAGGATATCCTACGTGGTTTGGAGTTGCTCCCGCCTTGAGCAACATATCCACACCTGCGTAGTCCCAATGCGACACCGCCAGCTGGAGAGGCGTTAGCCTGAAACCCGGCCCATTGGGGTTTGCTCCATCGCGAAGGTGCTGATACAGTCGGCAAGCTTCGATGTTGTCATACAAATGAGCACCGTGCAAATGGCCCGCTATGGAAAGCATAAGTGCTGTGTCCGGCGGGATTTTCTCCGACATAACATTGACGATGAAGTCAATCATCCAAGAACCGTAGTAAATACTGGCAACTCCGATCGCCTCCATGAAGTGAGTAGTCACATACCCTCCTTGAGTTGCAAGAAGCATAAATGGAGTAGTCAGTATGCGTTCCAGATCCAGTGTTCCAATTAGCCTAGTCGCCATCATCGAAAGGTGTTTTTCCATCATGGACAGAAGGAACAGTGTTTGCTGTTCAATGCAGGATTGTGGAACCCTATCCCAGCACAGGAATCGCCTGTGAACACCGCCAATTTGGCCTTCCTCGTCGAATTCCAAGGATCGGTCCAAGGGAAATCTTGGGGTGTTGAGAAAAGAGAGATAAAGTCGCCAAAGGCCTTCGTCCTCGACCAAGAGACTCTCAAATTCGTACGGCGCAACCCGAGCTGCTTCACGACAGTAGGCGGGGTAGCTTTCGTGGAAATAGCAATCAGGCGCCTTTGATAGATCAAGCATCATACATGTCTGGAGGATCGTGTTGAGATATTCGACAGATGCATCATGCTTCGACAGAGAGAAGTAGGAGAGATCGCTTGCGGATAAGCGTTCCGAGAACAGGAACTCCTTCACAGTGTAATGCGCTAGATATGTCGCATCAAAGCCTCTTTCAGTGTCGCCATCTCGGTATCGTACGGTCGTGGTGTTGATGAGACACCCGCAGATCTCATGAAGTGTGCCGAAGTCAATCATCGGGCTGTCAGCGTCGGAGAAAACAGCTGGGATTAAGCAGTTGTTGGGCACTCCTGTGGGTAAATAGAGCATTTCATGCACGCAAATCCACATGAGTGCTCTACGAGCATAAGGCCAATCGTCCTTGGGTATTCCACGGAGAGTCCGCAGGTAGGTCTCGTCTAGAGTTTCCGGAAGCTGCTTGAGAGTGCCTCTGATACAGGACTCTGTTCTCTTCTTTTCAAGACATGTCAGCTGGCATGCGGCCCATCGAAACCTGCAAACATCAGCATATTCATAGCGTCCTTTCGTGGATTGGAGCTCCGTACATGCCATTGGCGCCCTCTACGAGGGACTGTGCGATTTCGGTCCTAAGGCTGAGCGGCCAGCGACTCAATTTCGAATTGGTTCGGAGCTCGTGTTCTATGTATGCAAGTATATCCTCTCTTACAAGGGGATTCGACATTGAGAGGCGCGTCGAAAGTGGTTCCAGGACAGCCCTGATGTCGGCATAATCGCGACTAGTTGCTAGTAAGCGAACCTTTGCAAAGCCTTCATCTGTCAAGAATACGGAAAGTATACGAAGAAGCTCGTCCCGACTGTTGCATTCATCAATCGCGTCGATCACAAGATAAACTACATCGAAGTCATCCATAGCCAACTTGATAGCTCGGGTAAGGTCTGACGATTTTGGTGTGACACTGCGACTATGGAGAAGCTGAATCTCTGATGGCACATGCTCAAGATGTCGGCAAAGTTGGCCTAGAAACCAGCCTAGGAATGCTGCGGTCTGGTCGCCTGTGGTCCGGTACGAGAAGTAGAAATAGACATGTATAGTCCGGTCAGACTCTGTCGCGCACCGAGATTCGACGTGTTCGTTGATAAAAGATGCAAGAATAGTCTTTCCTGCTCCCGGTATTCCGTGTATCCAAATAGCGCGTCCGGTTCCAGCGAGCCAATCTAGCCATTCTTGCTGGCGAAGGATCCAACGGCAGGTGTTCTCGTCACGCACTTTAGCGGCGGCATTCTGGGAACCTGTAGGGTTGACCTTCTCTAACCAAGTACAGATCTCTCTTAATTTAGTCTCGGTAAGACTGTCTTGGATGGTTCTGACGCCGCGCTTCAGGTCTTTCACGTCGCGACTATTTTAGTTAGTACGGGCTTGAGTTTAGAACGTCTCACGATCGCTCAATCGCGTGACAGTAGGAGTATACTCACGCGACGTCTCCAAGTAAGGCGAGCGAAATTGTGGCTTTATGCTGCATGGTCGCTTCGAGAAGCTTACGAGCTTTGCTCTCCTTCAAGCACCAACTCAGTGAACCCTTCAGCATCTGACGCTTTCCGAGGCCGTCTCGAGCGCTTTGTGTAATAGAAAGCTTGTCCAATTCCGACGAGAGATCTTCCACCGTTTGGCAGCAATGGCTCATCGTGCCTTTCAACTCGGTTCTCGTGCACAACGTCTCGGAGACATCGCTCTCGGTTTCCGAAAGGAATCTCAGGCTCTCAAGTGTCGATTTGAGTGATGAAACCTCGATGAGGATATGGCGGAGATCCTTGGGCGCATCGCGTGTTGTCTCGATGAGGTGCTTGCACCGGCTGATGACCTTGGCGCTTAGCTCGATGACTGTCAATGCTCCTGCCGCAACACCAAATACTTCTGCCATCGTTCTGATTTGATAACTCCACGGTTTGCAAGTCGGGAAGCGCAGACAGAAACGAGTGAAGTATGAAGCGAGCTGAGATGAGCTACGCCCCAGACAGCACTGCCACACTCATCTAACCGAGCGGGGCTGAAGTAGGCGGTCGTAGAAAGCTGTACCGCTAGATGAACACGACATTTAAGAGAGCTAGAAAGTAGTCGTAGCACATCTTATAATATCGTATCATTCTCGCCACTATATCTGACCAGAGTTGGGATTGTGTAGATGTTGCAGCACCCGATGCGGCTTCAGAAACGCATACCGCCCCCAAACCCCATACCCACATAGCCCTCATCCCCCCAAAGACCCATATCAAAGAATTTATCCATGTCGAAGTCTGCATCGTTCATAAAACCAAAGGGGTCATGGCCACCTCCATCGCCAAGGTTGCCCATGTCCATGCCGTTTGGCATAATATTCATACCGAACGCTCCTCCTGACGGCGCCGCTGTCGTAGACCCTGCCCCAGCAGTCTCGTCGCTCGAGCCCTGCAAAGTGTCCGGAGTGGGCAGAGCCGAGGTGGCTGATGCAGATGTCGTGTTCTTTGAGTTGATCTTGCGGACGAACCAAGCTCTTGTGAGCTCCATGATCATTCGCATCGCGAACCAGAAGTCGGGATGCGTGTTATTAACTTTGTCGTAGGAAGTGAGACCCTGCATTCGATAGCAAAGCGAATCCAAATATAGGTCTAGACGAGCACGAGCGTGAGCCATCTTGACATCCCATTGCGCCTCTGCAAGTGAGTCATTGGGCATACATAGGCGCGAAAGAGTGATTATCACGGAGGGAAGCCGCATCCACTCTGCGAAAGAAACGAGATGGTATTCAGACACTGGAAAGTCGAGCAGTGTGTCCAAGTAGCGCTTGCAGGCTTCCAGCGTAGCGAGTAATGCATTCAAGCGTATTTGATCCACAGCAATGGGCTGAAATAAAGTAGTCGATGGGCGAAGAGCGATACTATGCAGTTGCATATCTGTGAACGAGGAGGAGAGGTCGATCACTAATTCAAGCGTCAATACGGCTAAGATTTTGAAAGTAGCGTGTATCCTTACCACGCCGAAACTCCTCGTCACAGCTCTCATTCTTCTTTTCATCAAGCTGTGTTTCCATAAAGCGAAAATTCATCATAATGCGAGCATCGGTGAGTGCGAGGTCAACTGTATCCTCAGTATAGAAGGAGTCATGTATCTGGTCGTCAAAACGGCTTAGAGAGATGAGATGCCCGATAATAGCATCCGAAGAGTATTCCGCAATCTCCTTCAAGTTGCGGCTACATTCGCCCATGTAGTCAGTATATCTAAGCAAGTTCGGCTTTTGCAGTCCACCAGCAACCCTAGGATGGTTAGTATAGCATGTTCAAGCAGGAAAGGATTCTTTCCCTACATTGAAGACAGATAGTAACATCCAAGAAAGGTTCGCTGCCGCTCCCGTTGCTCTTCCGAAGATAGTGACGGAGGCGGTGGTCGACCAGGAAAGTCAATTGGTGAACGTTTACTTCTCTGGTGAAGACCCATGTCAAGCGCCATGCCAACAGCAAGTTGCTGCAGAGTGTAAAGTTGTTGGGTCTTGTGGCTGAATACAAAATGATACCTCGACAAATATACAAGAATGCTTTGTAAGAGCGAAAGCGTTTTCCGAGGACGGATGATCGTACGATTGGCCAACTCGGTTCGGTAGGCCTCGTCAAGCAATAGCTGAAGCCGGTGATCCTTCCACGAAGCTACCGTGATCATAGCCAGGAACAACATTGGCTTCGTTGCGTTCAGATCACGCGCGGACGTGGTTGATGTAAGCGGAACGAACGGGAACGAAGTGCACATAGATCGATATACGTTCATCAAGTCATCCGCCTCTCCGCTAGCAAGCAAACTCTTAATCCTTTCATTCTCGATGCCTGGCTCCGTTCTGTGCGAGCCATCGAATATACCGTTAGGAGGACGGCTAGGTGCGTCATTGTCGCTGAAGCTATGAATATCACGCAATTTCTCGAGTAACTGCTGGGTAGGCTCTGCATCGCGTTGAATGACTTCGGCATTTTGGTCTAGGTCTGATGGCTGTTCCGCGAAAGAGGTTGGAAACGGAACCCAGCTTCCGGGTGCCGATGGACGCTCACGACGAAACGCAGGAGATTGGGAGGCACCTCCAGTCACATGAGGACGGACCTCTGCTCCAAGCGACGGGGTAGTCTGTGCGGCATCTGGGTTTCCTAGGCCCGCGACCAGACCATCAATCTTCTGCTCGATTTGGGAAATGCGCCTACGCCCAGTCAATTGCTGCGGTTCCTATGATTTCGGTGTAGCTTACGAGGGCCCGCGAACTCGCCTTGGACGTCGTGGAGTTTCAGCCCAAACGCAATCACGCTTAGCAGTTACGCATCTAAACAATCAATTGGACGCTTGCAAACATATATTACGGGATTGATACCTTTGACATGTGCCGGGCCGCTCGCTTGGCAAACAACGCGTCTTCAGGCTTCGGCAACGTTGGCAAGCCTGTGATACACGACTTTGAGTAGCTTTATCGGTAGCGGGACGTTCAGTTTCTTCCATCCCGTCACTGAGGGATGACAATAAGAGAGAATGGGCGAGAGAAGGGAGAGCCGGAGGACCCGGGACGGAAAACCGTTTATCATCCGATCCGCTAGCGCGACGCCAATGACTCAGCTCATATGAGAGCAGCTTGTAGGCCGCTCTGCTTTGCACAAACCCCCGTCGCACATCAAATATTAATCTCAGATAATGCTGCAGGGAATTAATTTCGAAGATTAACTTAATCGTACGGTCGCATACCGTCGCATACCGATTCGCATACAAATGTGGTCTCCAGCGTTCAATATAAAACTCTTTTTCATCCGCGGGTATCCACTATACAACGCGGCCTTTCACAGCACTCGTCCATTCACTGATCCCGACCAGCACATACGTATCACTGTTGAGTCTCAAACCTCATCCTCGACGCCAGTCTCCACCCGTACCACAGCGTCCCTCCAATGGTGATGAGATTCATATGTATAGACATCGCATGGTTCCAAGAGAAAGACCGATTCAGCTTCTTCATCTCGTCGCTAACGAAGCCTTCAACCAAGTTCCGAGCATCTATCTCCGCTACATCTCGTTAACAAATTGTCCTACCAACTCCTAGTCCTCATACTTCAGGAACAGCATACCTTGATACTTTCTGACCATCATAATCCGACTGGTTTTCGGCCCAAAGACCATGAGATTTAACGCAGCCGTGAACCCCGCCACAGCAAATGGAAGCCAATCACCCTTCTGCTTGACCAACGAAAGTGGGCCGTGGAATGGAAACGTAGCGCAAGTTAAGAGTAGCAGCAACGACTGGCTGCGGAAGTAGACAGGGAACACGCGCTTTTGCAACAATGTGAAGGCGTTGTAAGGGAGAGCTTGATGTGCGATTTTGACCATGATGAAGCTTTGGTAAAGCTGTGTACCGAGAAGGGTGGAATAGGTGAGGAGATGGAGGGGTACGAGAATTGTAGTTAAGAAAGCCATGGCGGTTAAAATTCGAGACAAATTGGCAATGAACGTGCTCTTTTTGAAAAGCTATGAAATGAAATTGCGATTCTTTTAACTTTTGCTGCAGCCTAGCCATGTCGCTCTTGATCGGAAGCCGGATCACGATTACCTTCCGCTCCGATCAGCCTCTATGCGATTAGAGTCACAGTGGATAGGCTGTGCCAACCTTTCGAAACACGCCGTCACTTGACCTCCAGTTAAACTCAAGTTTTGCAGCTTCATATTCTCCCTGATGGTATCTCGAAAGGTGTTTAGGAGGCCGGAGATACTGCAGCCATGCAGCCGATGGCGGTGTTGTCTTTCTGTTGTACGAACTCCACTCTTTAGGAAATTAAGCTAGGGCGAGGAAAGTATTACAGCCTTACTAATTCTGTCAATTATCTTTTTTTTAGCGTTGAGAGCTACAATATCATAGTTCCAGAAGTAAAAGTTTGGCTCTAAGCTCTAACATCGCTCCACTCTTAGAAGCATGCACTCTAGGGGTCTTGCCTTGTACAAAGGGGAATTGTCAGCCTCACAGTTTAGCATCCGATTTTAGCCTGTATTAGCACTTTTGCCTTACATGTTGTATACTGTACTAGACCTATATTATATTTAACGCGATTCTGGAATCAGAACGACTTGTGGCGCGGGAGACAGACGCAATCCCCATCTACCCGCAAGGATTTTGATTGGTCATTAACTCAAGATAAGGGATTGGGATTGTGCATTGAGTAGCCCTGGGTGTTCTCATTACTACCTAGCACCCAGCAGCACCTCATCCACTTCTAAAATCCAGTCTTCCAATACGTATAGTGTATTTCCAACAGCATCTTCCAATCAACAGCGAGACCCCTCCAGTTCCCCGCGTCTTCGGCCCCGAGCGCTTCCACCCCACCATCCCGGAAACATGTCTATGTTACACTTCGGACATGCGTGCATTCCGTTGAACCAAGGTCGCCGATTTTTTTGTGCTTGGCTGGGCTTTGGTAGGTCGGGTCGGGTCTGCTTCCGCCTCACGTCGTATTGATATAAGTGCTTATGCTACACAGGAAAGTTTTGTAAGGAAAAGTTGGCGCATTACGTCCTGAAGACGGGATGTAGAATAGAGACCTAGATAAGCGCATCGTTATTCCCCTAGTCCTTTTAAAAAGTTCTCTTCTTGCTAGGAAGGATTAGGATAATGTGGCGAAACCTCAAATCCTCGCTTGCTTGACGAGACTGAAGACAAGGGAGCTCGGTGTCATACGCTATGTAGGACAGCTGCCCTTCAGCCAGCCACATGCGATCATTTTCCTGCACGTTGCCCTTTTTCCCCTGCACGCCCCGCCTTTTGATAGCGAACCGCCATATCCGGTCCTCTCATCTCGAACATCCGGTTAGGCCGCATTAGAGGCCTGCTGCCAGCCTCGATGTGCCACGACATATTCTATCACTGGAGCCTACTCGCAGCCCCGCCAGACAAAACCCTAGTCTTTTTCTCCCCAATTTCCAGCGCTCCCCCATTCTCCCTCCTCAAAAGACAAGGTACCCGAATCGTCGAGCTCCCACCTGCATCATATCATACGCAAAACAAGAAACATAAAATAAAATTAAAATATGCCTTCCAAAAAGAGCGCCCAGATGCGCGCCTCTGTCTACGCCCACGAGATGACGCACCACTCCTTCGGTCACGCCTGTTACCACCACACAACCTCCCAAGAGATCCAGCCGGGCGCCGTCGGGTATTTCGATCACCGCGGCGAATGGAGCACGATACTGCACCTGCGCGACCTGCAGCCCTCCGCCCGGCAGCCAGCGCGCGGCATAGCGGCCAAGTTCACCCGGCTGAAGGAGGACCTGGAGCGGGCCCCCGAGAAGGAGATGCGCTGGGGCCCGCTAACGTCCCGACATGTCAAGCGGCGGGGCGTGTCGCTGACCATCGAAGTGTAAGTGTAAGCTTTATCTAACCTCTTTTCCCCCGAAACATTTTCAGATCGGCATCGTTGAAAGGCGGTTTTTTCTTCTAGGCCCATTCCGGTGCAGGTGCCCCTAAACGCCGGCGTCGATAGCGGCTACGAGAAGAGCGAGGAGTTTGGTGCTGTGCTCGTTACGCATGGTCCTGTGACGCACTCGCGGATTAAAGGGGAGAGGATCTTCGAGGACTGGGCGAAGGAGAATGAGGCTGAGTTGCCGAAGTGGAGGCGCGAGGTTAAAGATTACGGGCTGTGGATCGTGACGAATACGTACAGTGCCAAGAAGATGTCCTTGAATGTCTGGCAGGATCGTTCAAAGACTGTGAAACTAAGTTTCGCGATTGGGGTGGAGGGTTTGGCGAACTTAGAGCCGGGGATTGAGTTCGGGGAGGGGAGTTATAATGATGGGTGGTTGCATTATGAGGCTAAGGTGGGATTGCCCCGTGTCTTATGGACTTTGACGAGAATGTTGCTTACTCTGCTAAATTATAGGCTAGAAGAGAGAAGATGGTCTGCTTTGTTGGGGGTATCAGGTTTGAATATAAAACACGGATTGTATGGCTAGCCCCCGTCATCTTCTAGACTCTCATGTTCAGAGACTTTGTTCTAATGCTTCTTATTGTAGTTTACGCGCGACAAGCTTCGAGAAGGCGTTTCTTACGTCACGGACCCAAGGCGGTGGGAGTCGTATTCCTGGGTTGAGCATGAGCGAATTGGATTCAGTGACGAACGAACCAAAGAAGAGAATGAGGAAAGTATCGCTCCGGGCTCTCAAGATGAGGCTGTGGTGAACGGAAGGGTGGTACCCGAAGCGCAAGAACATGGTAGTGACGAAGAGATGGAGAATGAGCAGAATGATGCACACAATCTAGGGTCGAAAGAGGAGGAAATCTCTGTCAGTGGTACGCCTTCCTCAACGGGGGGAAAAGCGGCTTCGGAGGATACAATAGCGCCGGAGGAGACAGAGCAAATCAAGGAAGAGGATGACGAAGAGGATGACGAAGAGGATGGCGAAGATGAAGACGAAGAATATGGCTCCGGATTAGTAGGAGCTTCCGCCAAAGGCCGTATTAATCTCGTGGAGCAAATTCTTAAGGCCGGAGAAGACGTTAACCAAGTAACTTGGAAAGGGGGCACTGCACTCCAAGCAGCCTCCGCCAGAGGCCACGAAGACATAGTCGAGTTACTCATCAAAGAAGGAGCCGACGTGAATGCGCTCGGCCAATACGGCCAAACGGCTCTCATGTCAGCATCCAAAAACGGAAACGACCGGATCATCCAGATCCAACTGAATGCCGGAGCAGACCCGAACATCTCGAGCCATTTAAATGTCAACGCGCTCCACGAAGCCGCGTCGAGTGGGCACGATCGAGCTGTTCTGTGGCTTCTGGCGGGCGGTGCCAATGCCAATCGGTGGGGACCATCTTATGAGACTCCGTTGCAAGCTGCTTCTTCCAATGGATGGGGTAAATGTGTCCGCTGGCTGCTGGCTGCTGGGGCTGATATGGATGAGGGAGAGGGGACGACGCACGGGAGTGCTTTGTTTCGAGCTGCGTATGAAGGGCATTTAGAGGTCGTCGAACAGCTTATTACCGCCGGGGCCGATGTCAATATGGAAAGCGGACATCTCCATAATCCCCTCCAAGCTGCATCGGCATCGGGACATTATAAAGTCGTTGAGTATCTACTTCAGGCGGGTGCCGACTTGGGTGCAAGGGGGGGTGATATGACCAACCCAATCTCAGCCGCTTCTTGCTGTGGCCATAAGCGGGTTGTGGAACTCCTGTTAGAAAAGATGGCGAAACAGCAATTGAAGGACTTTGGTCCCGCTTTGGCATTTGCCGCAGGTGAGGGGTATAACGAAATTGCGGGTCTTCTAATCGAGGCAGGAGCAGATGTTAATGGTGAAGAGAAAAGCATACCTCTGGTTGACGCTGTAGGGGGAGGCCATGAGCAACTGGTGCAGCTGTTGCTTGGTTCAGGCGCGGACGTCAACGCAACCAGGTCTGATATTGAGACCGTCACGGCCCTATATATCGCGTCAGAAAAAGGTCATAAAGGGGTTATCAAACTCCTTTTGGATGCTGGAGCGGACGTGGAAGCACACGCGGGATATCTAGGGAATGCCTTGTTGATAGCCGCATGCAATGGCCACGCTGAAGTTATCCAGTTATTACTCGCTGCAGGTGCGGATATAGAATCTCGCAATCCCGACCGAAGCGACCAGGGCACAGCTCTACATTGGGCCTCGGGCATGGGCCATATCCAGGTCATCGAAGCTCTCTTCGCCGGTCCTCACAATGCAGATGTCAATGCTCCAGGTGGTTACTACGGCAACGCATTGCAGGCAGCAGCTGTGGGAGGCCACAAGGAGGTGGTTGTAAAACTCCTGGAGTTGGGAGCCGATCCGCACTTGCACGGAGGACGTTATGGGAGCGCGCCGCAGGCTGCGGCTTTCAAGGGACAAGTGGATATTGTTTCGCTATTTATCGAACGTGGAGTCATGGATATCGAGGCGATTAGACGAGCAATGAAAGCGGGAGAGGAGGGTAGGAAGGAAGAGAGTTGGGGAAGCGAGGGAAGCGATAGATATGACCAGATCCTTGGAATGTTGAAGGAGAAAGCCACCGAACTCGGGGGAGAAGAGGCGGATATGCAGGTATAGTGTACGTACTCTGTCGCTCTTACCACATCATAAAGTAAGCAACTTCTGCACCGTGTCTGCTGCGGTATCAATGCACCCCAGTCAATACCAGCAAGCATCGCACTAAGAGGTATCTAAATTTACGCTAGGCACAGCTCTCGTGAGATTGGGTAATATGCAAAGTGAAACAGCTTGGCATTTCATATAAACTGGCTTGGCTTGCTCGTTCTCTACCAATCCCCGCATGTGGCACGTTTGAAACGTTTCACGTACACCTACGTGAACTGTGTAAAGAATTCCCACGAGTATCCCGGTGCAAAAGGCGTGGAGGAACCTGAGTTCACCTGTGACGGGTTGTGGTCGCCACCGTGAATGACCCATGTCAAGGGGTATCCCTCCTTGCATCCACTGTATACCGTCTTGACCGCGTTGCCACCGTTGGGCTGAGGTTCGGACGCTGGCTTCGTGCACCCGTTGTTGGCAACAAATTTGTCACGCAGCTGGCGGCCCTGGGAGACATTGAGTACTGAGTCTTTGGTGCCGTGCTGCGCATAGTAGGCGACGGGCTTAGTTCCACCAGAGCAGCCGCTCAATTGGGCACCAGAAATAACGGCGACGGCACGTAGCATTTCAGGGCGCGCGCAGGCCAGGGCATACGACATGGCGCCGCCGTAGCTGAAGCCAGTTGAGAAGCGTAGATTAGTGTTGATGCAGAGGTCTGCCTCAACCGTCTTGACAAGCTGGTCAAAGAACGTAACGTCCTCGCCGCCCTGGTTACCCCAACCATTGTTTAGCCCATCCGGAACAACAAAGATGGCACTGTTGTTGGCAATGGCCTTGAGCCCGTAGTAGGGAAGCGCGCCGCCCCTGTTGGGATCCTCGCCGTTGACAATCTTTTGCGCACTACCACCCAACTGGTGCCACGTGAAGACGAGACGATACGGCTTATTTTGGTCGTAGTTGTCCGGGATGTTGAGGAAGTAGTTGCGGTTCTTGCCGTTGACTTGCATCGAGTACTGCTTGTTCGTAAGGGTTTTGGCCTTGCCGCAGCCCGCTGAGTTCGCCGAGAATACGGCCGGCACCGAGGCCAGGAGGAGGCACACAGAAGTGAGGAAGCCACGCATGTTGGTAGAACGAATTTGTGTTGTTAGCGAACTGCCTGAACATTAAGGGGATCTCCCGTGATATATAACCAAGTCCTTCACTGCCCATCAGGCCATGTTGCCGGTCTGACTGCCGCTTTACTCCAATTCCTAATGAACTTTTCCGATATCCAAAGTTCCGAGACTTGGCACTACGTTGATCGCGTTGCAAGGTAATTATAATTGGAGGTTTAGGTCCGTGCCTTTCATATCGGTGGAGGATAATTTTAAGCGGCGGCAGTACTGATTAGCCGCACACTAAACTAAGCGAGCCTCTAGTTCGTGGAAACAAGTTGAAGATGCCCATGTGCCAGGTAATTCATCCAATGCAAATCCCTGCTCTTCGGGCTGATCGAAGCGGCATTGACAAATTCGTGGGGCGGGATACACTCTATGTGCGGCTACAATGTTTGTTGGAGTGGTCGTGCAGCAGATACTAGCTGACCTTAACGTCGCACCAGCAGTGGCTGAGAGCCACGTATTATCCCGAGCCCCCCTTATTTTCAGGGTACTTGATAATATTTTCCGTTCCTATGTCCAATATCAAGGAGGCAATTTGGAAGTGGACAATCCAAATTCCAATGATTTTCAATGCATTCCGAGAGCTTCTACTAACCTACGAAGCCGATTGTCTGTTTTTGATGCTTGATATTCATCTAGCATGGTGGTACTTGCTTTTCGCCTGGATGGACCATGTCGCCTTAGCACAAGGAGCGTTGAAGTTTACTGGATAACGAACCACCTGCAGCTAGAAGCATTTTTAAGCTAATCTCTTTCTCGAGATCTAGAAAAGATGGTCCGTTCCCATTGCCCCCCACATGACCATCCTTGTCCTTATCGGTGATTGGCGGCCCTCGTGTTCAGATTTTCCATCGTTGCAGAGATATTAGCAATAAATTTCGATTGCGCTCTTCATCCGACGCTATACAATTATTACTGGGGCCTTCCTGGTGCGCTTCTTATAATCAATATAGGCCTTATCGTAGAATGGCACGAGGGACGTTAACATTCTCAATCCACCGGATTAGAGCGATTTTATCATAAGCTTCAGCCACCGCGACAGCTTCATAGGATTACAGTGGGGCAGTAATATGTTCATCCAGTTAGAGAGAACTTCTCCCAAGTGTGCGAAGAGATGAAACCCGGGAGAAAGACGCTAAAAGAAAATGCCTGTGCGATCCATGGCGGATTGCAATGGAAGTGGACCAAATTCTTGCTGCTGAAAAGGAATGAGGCTTAGAGAAAGCGCTATTTAAGCGGCTGTGTTTCATCGCATAGCCCATCACCCATGTGACCTGATTGACCCACATCAATATTCCGCTCTCATTCGCGGTCACGTACTATTGCACCGCTGACGGTTGGCTTTCACAATATTCGTACTGCATTGCAGTAAACTGCACGAACAGTTGCTGCAACGAGACGCAGGAGTTTGCGCTTGTAGTAGTTGATGGAGCGGAGCAGTCCGCTGACGATTCTGTATACGCAGTAATACATCTCACAGTCAAGGACTACACTTTTCCTAATTTAGATCTGAACGAAGACTATGTAAGGTCGCTCAAAAACCCCAAACAGTGACAAGGATCCGTCCAACCACCGAAGGTAACGCCGGCAACCGAGACCCATCACGCTCAACCGTGAGCAATTAAACGATCTTTTGCTAGGCCGTCGAAGGCAGTTGTCCAATTCTGTTATCCAGCTAAAACTGATGGCGTTCTTCCATATGTTTTCATTCCGCCAACCACCCGGTCATCCAGCCCATTCCGTTCACGTCCAAGTCCTCGCACGCTTTTACGCCCTCATCAGTCAAAACATCCCCTAATGCGTGAGCAAAATGCACTTACCCTATCCAGGATAGCCTTGTCGATTAGGGCGTCCTTGAATTTGCTTCATGTCTGTAGTCGGAACTTCTCCCTCTCAAATTCCCACTTCAAATCGCTGAGTTTTCCAACTCTCAGCTGCTCTTCAATATTACGATCAGTTTCCTCCTCATCCGTCCTGATGGTATCATCTTCGCCCATCACCTCCAAGATCTTAGTGTATTTTCTCATGGCGTGTTCGAGAGTAGTGGGCTCAGTACAAAGCGCAGCATCTGTTCCCAGGTTGACTCGGATATCGACAAATTGTCACGCCTTGTCCGGGTCGACGACGATGATCGGAGCCATGGGGAATAGCGTCGTCTTCTGCTTTCAGTTCAGCCTCACGCTCGCTAGCCTCTCTAAGCCTCCGTGAACATCCAGGCCAATGTGATGCAAAGAAAGCAGTGTCATCTTGCAGAGAACATACACATCCTCGCTGTCGATTCCCGTGCACTTCCTCGTTTCAGCCAGCTTGTATTCTTCCCTAGCTGCCGGAACGTCATCCGCCCAGCTAAACAGATTATTGTAATCGGCGGCTGTCTCAAGATCCAGCGTCTCGCGCAGCTCAAAAAAGCGAGGAGGAAAGACCACCCGGCCGGACCCTCATGTCGAGTTTTGCGATGTTTTCCTGATATACGATGACTCTCGTCAGTTCTTTCGTTGTATCCAAGAACTTTTGGAAGTATCCCTGCCACTGTCAACACCGCCCTCTCCCGCACTTCTCCACTCTCTACAACTCACACAGATACTGAGGATCCACCTCGCCGCTTGAAGCCATGACGTTCTTGCGTCTCTCTTGTCGCTCGACTTGTCGGTTATTCATAGTGTTGACATTGGAGGGTAGCAAGATGAGAGTGGAGCGAGAAGGGGGAAAGATATAGGCAAGAGCGCTACAGTAACGAGACCGCAAGCAAGTAATGGTGTAAGACTCTCTCTCTAGGGCTGCGAAGGGGCTTAGGTTCAGTCGATATTAAGCGTACAGGTGATAGAGGTCACACCGCTGAATCTTCCGAGGCTACATTTGAGGCTACACTGCAAGTAAGCGGTCTGCTACAACTTCCCGGTTGTATATCGCATGCCAAAAGCCCATCTGCATGCTGTCTGCCGAGAAGAACGGAATAAAAACCGATACGCAATGCCCGACAGCATCTTGTGCTAATTTCATCCACACTTCTGCTCCTTAGCTCAACCTCACTCCTCAAGCAACCACTTAACGCCCCTTAGAGTATCTCCCACAAACTCCGTACTCTTCTCCATCTCGGGATAGTTCGTCCAAAACATATGGCCAAATCCCGGATAAAGTTCAAACCTCGTCAACACCCCGTTCTCCCTCAGCACGCGATCATACAAAACCGCCTCATCCCTCAACGGATCCAGGCCACTAACCTGAAAAAAGGCTTTCGCTACGCCTTTATGCCCACCTGCGTGATTAAACGGATCCCAAAGGGGCGACGCAGGGTCCGGAGCATAGATCTGGTTGAGAACCGACGGATCGAATTTGCCGAGCACTGGATCCAATGTGCTGGTAGTGCGGGAATTGTACAGATGGGCAAAGCGGGTAGGTACTTTTTCGTCAGGAAGAAGTGCGGGGACGCAGAGGTACTGTCCTGTTATTGGAGGCGAGAGATTGGTGTCGCGGGATTCAAGAGCAAGCACGGCGGCTATGTTCCCACCGGCTGAGGCACCGCCTACGATGAGGCCGCGGCTAGGCGTAGCGGAGAGAGCTGTAGCGTTTTCGATGGCCCATTTAAGCGCGTCCCAGCAGTCGTTTACGCCGATTGGGAATTTAAATTCGGGTGCGAGACTGGACGGATTAGTATGAGGCGCCGACGAGTGGTGATGACGAACCGGTATTCAACGTTCACGCAAACACATCCTAGATCTCTAGCGAACATCCTGCAATTCAGATCCTCGTCTGTAAGGTCGCCCATGCACCAGCCACCTTCATGGAACATCATCACAAGAGGACTTCCGCCATCGGGCGGACCCTTCACAGGTTCATACACCTTGACGCGGATTTTTGTGCCGTCTCGGGTCGGTATTTCGTGTATTGTTTCTCTGACTTCATTCGGGATTGGACCGGCGATGGGGTACAGATGACGGAGTTTCTGGAGATGCTCCGCACGTTTAGAGCGAATCTCGAAGAAATCTGGTGCTAGTATGTTCACGGGGCGAGCTTCAAAAGCCTGGCGTTTGTTATTAGATGTCATGGAACGAAAGAAAGTGTGGAAGATTGCATCACCTTTCTATACTCAGGAGCTACCTCACCTGACATCAAAATTTCCTCCCTAGTCAGGTGCGCCATGACCAGATTGTGACTGCCCTGGTATCTGTTTCTAAGAAACCAGTATTCTGCTGCTGATAAGCTCGATGCTCTGTCTTCCGTGGCTTGAAGCGCCGGATAAAGAACAGATGGTGTAAGAAGACTGAAGACCGTGGATCGTCGAAGTAACTTTCGGTAAACTCCTAACACTAGAGGGAGTGGTTCAGAAGAGGGAGGTAGACAGATAAGACCCTATATACCGTAAAAGCCGCACCGGCGGGTTGAGGGCTCTAAAAGGTGGGGGGGGGGCTGCATGCCGGCTAACCTGCCGGTTTCACATTGCATCTTATCGCTTCATTACAACGCATCACCCTCATGCTCCTCTAACTCTCATCAACTACAGCCCTATCCAAAGATTATATCCGTGCTTTGCAGAATTGAGCTTTCGTTTGCGACGAACCAGGTCATGGGCGTTGCCTCCACCGTCTTAAATATAACCATGAGGAGAATTTCTTATTATAATATCCAGTTTTATGTACGCTAAGCGATATTGGGCCTTTCTCGGAGGTTGGTAGGACATTGGTTTGTGTGTACTAACAGTGTATTACTGATATGGTGCTGCAACTTATGTACAACATGCGCACCCAATCGCAGTGAACAAGCATATCAGAGATCAGGCCTGGGATATTCCCCCAACTCAACACCAAAAGTTTTAGCCACTGCGGCTGCATTCGTCTTTCCTTTCCAACGCCTCAAATCTAGCGCTTAGAAGCAGAAGACCTGGTCCTCGAGCTTGCTAACGGGCCTTGCCTTTGTGTATCCCAGTGACTCGGTCGCTTTCTTCATCGCAGCCACCATAGGGGGAGGACCGCAAACAAGGATCTTGACATCTGAAGCGGGAGCGGGGAGCTTCTCTTTGATCATATCAGCGGTGACGAAACCGACACCACCGCTCCACTTCTCGGGCGGGTTGTTGAGCACGTAGTGTACCCTGAACTTAGGGTCCTTGGCCGCAAGCGCATCCAGGTCCTCCTTCAGCAGAATATCCTCGGGGTTCACGTTCGCAAACAGCAGATCGACCTCGGTCCTGTCGCCTAATTCGCGCCCACGGATGATAGCCTTGATGACCTGCAACATGGGCGTGATACCAGTACCGCCAGCAATCATGCCAAAATGCCTGACCATGTTGGGTGTGTATACCATGGCGCCCTTGGGACCCTTAACCTTCATGGTCTGGCCAACCATGAGCGAGGCGACGTGCTTGGAGATGTTGCCGGTGGGGTAGGACTTGATGAGGAGGTCAAAATAGCCTTTCTCTTCGTCGGAAGATATGGGTGTGTACGATCGGACGACTTCTTTCGGTTGGCCAGCGATGGTGGCTGCGAGGGAGATGTGCTGGCCGATAGGGAGGCCGAGGACGTCGGTAGGGCGGGGGAGCTTGAAGCGGTAGCTGGGACTGTTAGCATGAACCGTGCTTGAGGGAGGAACTGGCATACATGGCGGTATTGTGGGAGAGGATTGTCTTCTCCTTAAGTTCAAATTCCTGAAATTCGTTCGGCTTGAGCACCTTGCGGGGAGCTGCTGCGCGTTAGATTAGTTGTGCGAGAGGAAGTGCTTCCTTACCATTGCTATACACCTTCCACCCCCCCAGTACCGCCGCCATACCTATAGCGTACGGCACCCATTCCATCTTCATTATGGCCGTCCCCACTATCAGCAGCGCTGAAGGGATGTACACACCCTGCACATATTTCGTCGCAAACAGGCCCTCGGTCGACATGTTGGAAGAAGCGTGACAGCCGTCACCAGAAGATTCTAGGGTATCAGGAAACGTGAATGAGAGTTCAATTCGGTTCTCCGGCGAAATATAAAGCAACACAGTGCGGAATGGCCTCTGGTCATGTGGGGTAGTTGAGGGTGCTCGCGAAGAAAAGTTCCCACCCGATCGAACCACCACCGCACCGGGCGATCTGATTGGCCGATGAACCGACGCTTGGCAGGGTCCCTTTCTGGGTGTTGATAAAGGAAATAATTCCGCGCCTTCACGAAATAAAAACGAGATCTCTTTCTCTGTATCGGACTTGGTTGCTCAGTTATTAAAGCCTGTATCGCCTACATCGGAGCCCAACCGTCGTGGACACCTGACTAGGAGGTCTGCAGGGTCGCGGACTAAGTGATCGCTTTGGGAAAAGTAATCCTGGATATGATCTGGTAGGCATCTTCGAATCCCACCACTATTCTTTGCCTCGAACTCTTGCAGCATGGATGTTCGTGGAATCAAAGCCATTCAAACAATTTTACCCGGGAGACAAGAGTTTCTATTTGCCGAAACCCGATATGAGCTCCGTTCCGTTCGGTCAACACAGCTGCCTAGGTCTACACTGGAATCACCCCAAGCACCTAGCTATCACAAAACCTGAGATAGGCTCCTTTCAAGAACACTCCGAAGCGGTAGCTTTATTGCCCCAGTTCGCTTCATAAACGCCAAACCGGTTGCCCTCTGGATCTAAAAAGTTGGCAAACCATCCGTTATCCCGCTCTGGCGTCTTATCCAAGACCTTCTTACCACCAAGTTCAGTGATCTTCTTCTCGATCTAGAGACCAACTGTCAGCAGCCGAGCGGTTCCAGGTGGATGCAGCCTCACCTCATCGATGGAATTGACAAAGTTATACACGGTAAACCCAGCACCCATGGGTTGCTCGCCACGTGTGCAACCTTCGGGGAGCTTCACGATACCACCGGACAGTCCTGAATCATGTTAAATCTGCGCTTCCTTTAATTGGTTGTGTGTTGCTCACCAGAGGGCTGCTGAAAGGTGAACTGCATAACTGGAGACTCTTCGGGTCCAGTGGGGTTGTCGGAGAACTTCCAGGCCGGAAAGAGCACGGCGTAGAATTCCTGCTCTCATCAGCACTGTACTTGGTGGGCAATTGGACGCGCTTGCCTTGAGCTTCTTCGGGTCCGTCGAGCAGATCTCGACCCAGCAAGGTGCGCCTTGCGGAGGAACAGGCGGCTGGTGGACACTTTCGGAGCCTTCAGTTGCCATTATTGAACGGGTCAGGATGCAAAAGTTTTGAGAGAAAGTGATGGTCTTGTGGTACAACGAATCGAAGCGATGGGTAGAAAGGCCTGACATTTGAGGGGCCTCTCCGTCCACCTTTATACACTCCACCCCGACACCGCCAACCCTCCCATCCCATCGTTCACTAATCGCACCCGAAAAGCACACCTTACCCCTCGCCGCACCCTCGTATTTCCACAGAGATACGGCCACTATACCATAGTGGCGCTCGGTTGGCGACGCGCCTAGCCCAGCTGAACGCGAAACACGAACCTTGCACGGTGTCGCCTGATACCGTGACGACGCGCCTGTGGTACGAGAGGCATTTAGCCCGTGACTGCGCGTGCAGATGGCTTACGCGCTGGTTTTAATTGGGAGGTGAGAGGATTAAGGACGTGTTTTATTGGGCCAATGTAAGTGCAGACGCGTGCTGTGTTTGCCAGCTTTCTCGGCATCTCGTAACACGATTCGAGCAACGCCTTTCGACTTTGTTAGGATGGAAGGATCTATATGGATCATGGTTTGTTTAAGCTCACGGTAAACTCCGTCAAAAACTATGCACGCCTAGCCAAGCCACTCAACCCTCACTTGTCCATGCCCTTCATGCCCTCCAATCTCCCTCCCAAACTCCTCGTCCCTCTCACTAACCCTCCTCTCCACCCTTTCATCCTCCCCCACCCGGCCTCTCCTTCTTCTCAGTCGCCTCTTCATTTCCTCCGACTGTCAACACTGCTCACCATTCCCCATATACCGCCCATCTATCTGCTTTTCAAATCTATAATTGCCATCGTCGCTTCTAGGCTCGTATGCACGTTTCCTAGCTCCTCGCTAGATGACAAGATTACTAGCTCGGCGAGCGTTATGCTCTTCCTAGGCGGATACGGTGGCGATGTCGAGGTCTGGTTCTGCTTCTTTTCTTGCTCTTCCTGTTGCTTTTTGTCTTCAGGTATAAGCTTGAAGGTGCTCTTGGGCTCGATGAAGGCAGATGCTTTCGAGGAGGATGTTGTTTGCGGAGTGATCAAGGTTTTTCTTGGGTGTGCACATCCTGTAGTTAAGAGGAATGTTCTTTGCAGGGATAGAGCCTGTTCCTCTCCCGTGTACAATACTGCGTTGCCACCCCAGCTTTTCAACTGCGAGATGAAAAACGCCCCAAGAATTGCCATAATCGCCTCTGAGTTCGTGTACAAGTCTCGGGCCGTAGAATGGGATTATCCGCGCTCGATGTGGGCTCTGCTGCAAACGGACTCGGCATGATGTAGCTGGAGGAAGGAGGATCATGTGAGTATGCGTATGGAGAAACGGACGACGGAACCCGTACGGCCTGGTCCAACTTCTGCCTCCAACTGATCTCGCGATGAATGGCGAGCTCTATCTCTCGCGCGTAATCTTGCTCAAAACCACATGTGCTACCACCTTGCCAACCCATTATCCGGTAGAGCGCCTCATGGCTTGGGTCTGCACCATAACGTAGAAACAGCAAGACGAGATCGCGTTCAATGCGCTGTAGGTGCAAGCCTCGGACGAGGGTGCGTTGTAGAGTTTCGAGGAGCCGACCCCAGACGGTAGAGCCATCGAAAGCGGTATCTGGATCAAGCCCGTACTTGAGGAAGACTTCGAAGATGCCTGCAGGCTCCACGCCGTTGATGAATCTATTTGCGGATAGGTGTCGCTGAAGGAAGCGATGGAGCCAAGACGATCCTTGTCTGTTCCTTTTCGGTGGAATCATTAATGCCGTGGTGCTAGCACCGTGCAGTAGAAATTTCTGGATGAGCTCAACGGCAGGCTCCGCATCTCCGGCGTTTGGGTGTCTATTAGCCAATGAAGTCATGAAACTTACCCAGATGCTTTTCCCTTCATAGGTGCTGTTAGGATTAAACCCATGGTTTAGGAGAATTTCAAAGCCACGAACTAGTTGGCGGAATTGCTCACCCACCAGACGTGCACCAGATTGTGCGAGCTCCAACAAAAGATCTACTTGCTTGCCGATATCTGCTCCATACTGAACCATATATTCGAAAACATCCCATCCTTCCTGGCCACGTCGGGGATCCTCACGACATATGAAATGGAGGAGGAATTCCCTCCAGATCGAAGTCCGTTCCAATATCCAGTTGGGGTTGGCGCCCTTCTCGAGCAATAGCCGAACGAGTCCAGGTTCAAGGGTGTGGCCAGGACCGTCCATGTCGAAGAGATCAGCTTTAAAACAAAACGGTGAGGAGGCATAGCGCAGCCAGTCATATTCCTTTTCCTTTTCAAAGATCGTCGCGAACGATTTGTCCTTATGAATAGGACACATAAGGGCGTGCATCAACAACGGATGCAGCTCTACTGGGGACTTCAGATCCCTTAGTCTATGTTGGACATAGTCTGACCGACCAATATGTACGGCGATACCCATCATGACCCCGGGGGTGCCAAGTAGACCGGATGGCCATATCGCGTTGCAGGTGCTTTCCACATGATCTAAGACGAAGTACTCATATGATAAATCGCCAGTTTCCATGGCCGCGGAATGGGCGATTTCTAGTGCCGCTGCAAAGTCCTCGGGCCCCGGGGATCGATGTACAAACTTGATGTCGGCAATTAGAGCACGAACCATGGTTGAGAGGACGTTGTAACTAGGTGGTAATCGCGATGCGAGGAACATTTTCATCTCCGGTGTTTGTAGGAAGTCGTGAAGGGTCCGATGTAAGAAATCAATGCCCGTATGGGCAGTAAGAGGTAATGATATTGCCTCTAGCAAGCCTTTGTAGCGACCATTCAGCCGTCGATGTGTCTCCACCACCCGATCAGAGAGCTCTTGTTCGTCAAATTGGGTAAACGGTAGTTCAAGCCCAAACCTGGGGTCCTCCTCTTCCAAGAATGAGTAGTGGATAATTTTCAAAGGTCGTACAAGAGCGGCTAAGAGTGTACATGCCATTCGTTCACGGTATATGCCATCTACCGATTCGAGAATAGCTTTGAACAAGGCTTCAAGATCAGTTGGAATATCCTCTAGCCTTGTCCGAAGAAGAGATATCTGGTCACCGTTGCTGAGACCCTCCCGAAGTGAGTGCACAGCTAAGCGCACCCATTGGAACACGCCTTGAGCACGTTCTCCGATATCGTGCACTAGTTCATTGTAGGCCTGGGATTGGGCTGCGCTCCTTAAGGAATTGGAGTAAATAGAAAGATTTTCTTGCGCAAACAATTCGATATCCTTCCTAGTCAGGTGATGGAGCTGAAGGGTGCCGTCATTTGACTTTCCGAAGGTATCGTGGAAGCAATTCCAGGGGCGACTTGAAACACACAGTTTCACGCTGGGTGATTTTGCTAGATCTTGAATGATGCGAATGACCTCATAATGATCACCTTCGTACTCGTCGAGACCGTCCACATGGAAGTAGAATTTTGCAGGCACATTCTCTTGCAGTTTCAGCGCGTCGAACGCACTGCGCAGCTCTTTTATTGACCATGGAGCAAATGCTTGAGCAAAGACTTTATCAAATCTGCCAGGGCACAATACCGCCGTCAATTCTGGGATGCTGCGTAGAATGAAGTACAGAAGCGACTGCAAGAGGCCGAGTAAGGATTTCGCCATATGTGTCCCCGATTTCCAGAAATAGAAAGTCGCGGTAACTAGCTGCAAGGGACGAGACCAATCTTCCAACAGCTGAGACGTCATCCTGTGATCATCTAAGTATCTCATCAAAGTCGACTTGCCAGAACCTTTGTATGCGTGGTCAATTATCGACGTCGCTGAGAGTAGCATGGCGGAAATACCTGGTTTTCCTGTTATCCAATAGATGCCTTTTCCTTCTAGCAGCCACGATTTAAAAGCAATCTTCGAGCGTAGATCATCGTCCGGCAGCGTCTCCGGGGAATATATCCAATCAAAGGTGCGTTGATGGGCCTCAGGGATCTGAGAATGCCGAACTGCCATGCCCTCAAACAGAAGGCTCTTCAAAATCTGGCTCGTGTGGGCTATTCTTTTCACTTCCCGAGAGAAACGCGAGGAGGATGTTTTCAGTTCAGTAAGAGCAATCGAGCTTTCGGGGTTCGCTAAGCTTGCTTCGATAGCGCTCAGCCTTTGAGAAATACCCATAAGTTTGTCAGACTGATCAAGACTAAAGCTATTCAAGCTATCGCGGAGTGCACCTAGGGAGCCTTTCACTAGAAGTTGGCCCGTGCTATGGACCTTGATTAGTAAGCTCCCAGGGTAAGCCTCGATGTACCACTTGGGAGACTTACCTTGCCTCGGATATTAAATGCAGTTCGATCTGACCACGTAAGGTCTCTAAGCGTGTCTTTAAGCTGGAAATCTTTTCGCGTGCCCAAACAGTCCTTAGGGCCTGACGAAAATTGTTCCACCTTCGTGATGGGCTTGTCTGGCTTTTCTTGCGAATCCCGTCGACGGCGTCAAGAAGCTCTTTCGCAACGACATTGCTTCGCTCAGCTAGATCCTTCAGGTTTTCATTGAGAGCAAAAGGATCAATCGAATCTGTTGGGCTCCCCTTGGCGTTGCCAAATTTCACACTGTAATCATGAAGGTCTGTTGCAATCGCTTGAAGGTCGTCATGGCTTGAAGACAAGCCGCTTGTGCTCTGCTTTATCTCCACAGTGAGCGTGATGAGAGAGTAGCTGAACTGAACGAACTGAACGATGCTGCCGCCCAAACTGACGGCGGCAAGCGCTTCCAAAACCATATTGACAAGGGCTGCGCGAAGCGACGAGGCACAGACAAACTAGAGTGCGGTGACTCATATATTAAGGGCCAATATTTGTGTCGTATTTGATAAAACACGTAGCTATGTGGCGCAAATGACGTGGAGCGCAGAGGTAGGCTGAGCGGCCAACACGACCAATAGCAGGTTGCATCACTCACCGGTCAACGAGGCTACCTGCTGCAAGGCAGACTGAGATGAAAGTCTCTCCATGTTAACAGATAGCTTCCACTTCGTTGCCTTACAGCAAGCTTTCATTTCATCACTTTATAGGAAGCATCCCCTTCAAAGCTTCACGGAAAGCTAACCATGGTCCTTGGACATCAGGCCTGACACTATGTTGGATACAGTGAATAGACGGATATCAAGTACGCGAAGACAAAGACGCACCATCTAATTGCCCAACACTTTGTCCACCCATATTCCTACAAACCCCATCCTTACACCTCTTTTACCGCTGCGATTCCGGCACCTACTCACTAAATACATGCAACAATATCCCATTGAAAGATAAGTTCGAAACATCACCTCGTCGTACTGTGTACAGCTCTACAGCTCTATTATCGTGTATAAGGTGTGAGTATAGCGCTTCTTCTACTGTATACGAAACTCGTATTGTGTTTCGTGCGGAGCTTACAAAAAAGACTCCCACTGTGCAAATCCAAAACAAATCCAACTGAAAGATACCCATGCAATCACTCCACCCACCACCTCACGCAAACCTTACCCCTCTCGACTATAAAATCTTGCCATGCAGCCAGCCTTTTTTGCTAGCCCTGTACATGTAGAAAGCTTGCATAGTCATTATAACAAAGTCGAGCGAAAATCCAAATCTAAATCCGTACAACACAAGTTTAACGATACCAAGGAACCACCACCTCTCCGCCGTCTGGACAACTCATCCCACCATCACCACTCCCTTCATCCCCTCCCCCTCTCCCCATTCCATTTCTCCCTCTCATCAAACCCCACATGGTGCAAGTCTCCATACAAAATAGAATAAACAATCCAGCAACTACAACCACATCAACTCTCCCTCACCCAAACTTCGCCACGCTCCTCCCTCCACCCACAAACTCTTCCCCTCCATAAAGAAACAAGGAAAAAGCAGCTAAAATAACAACTTTCACAGCACAAGTCCAAGTTCATATCCATGAATATCATATATTATGCATCTATCGTACACCTCCACCTCCATCGCTGTCACCATCACTCGCCCACCTCAAGCACTTCTACCACTTCAATGTTACTAGCCCGCTGTTTCCATGCATGTACTTTTATTCCAACCCGCAATCCCAGCTCCAAAGACGGAGGTGCTAGGGCAAGGCCTAAGCCTCACATCGCTGCGCGCCATCCCAAGCACACCTCAAGGGCGTGAAAGTCATGCAATAAGGGATCCGGGGTCCGACGCTCGTCAAGGGGCCGTCAGATGCGCATCAAAAACCCAGGACCAGCCGACGATGTGTGAAACCTCACCAAGTAAGGTATAAAGGGGTTGCACAAAGCAAGCAAGCAAGCAAGCAAAAGACAAATTATTTTCCACAAAAAAGGACAAACGCCAGGTCCGAATGCAAATGCAAGTGTTACAAAAACGCTCCGTTGCTCGCTCATATGCTCCAGAAATGCACACAGGGGTCGAATGCAGGGTATAATGGGACGGTTGGATGGGATGGTGATAGCCAGAAAGGGTGCGTACATAGGGTGGTCTCGTGGCGATGTTTCGTACGGATGCTATTGATGTTGATACCGTAAGATGGATTCGTAGGATGGTGTGAACGGGAGGATGGACGTCAGGGCTAAGCTATTACCAACAGCTCTGCCCGGGATACGTTGGGTTTGGAGGTGCCAAGTTGAGAAAGAGGAAGCAATTCTGATCATCAACCCTCGTCCTCGCTACTCCATGTATCCCCATCATCATCCCAGCTCTCCATCACCTGCTTGATGACCGACTGCGCCTTCGGATCCAAATTCAACGCGATCGTAAAGTGCCGTATAGCATCCGTCCGATTCCGCATCTTCTTGTACGCCCTGCCAAGTGTGAAGTGCACGTTGGCATCTTCAGGGGCAGCATCTTTGAGGTAGAGAAGCTCTTGCAGAGCTTCATCAGGCGAGTCGAGCTTGAGAAGGATGGTAGCCCTCCGAAAGCGGGCGAGCGTCGACCGCGGGTCCAACCGTATGGCAGCCTCGTATTGCGTAAGTGCGGGCTCGATCTTCTTCATGCGTTCAAGGACCTGCTCAACGTTAGTGACTGCTGTTGTATAGGCTTGGAATGAGACTTACAGATCCAATCCTGACTGCTAACAAAGGATTGGTTGCATTGAACTGGAATGCTGCCCTGTAATGCTTCTCGGCGACTTCATACTTACCCAGCTTCTCGTACACACATCCCAGGCCATACCAGCCGTTGTAGTGCGTATTATTGGCACTAACTGCGCATCGATAAGCAAAGGTTGCCTTGTCGTACTCTTCATTCTGGATGTGTTCGTGGCCTTGTAACGTGAATGCGTACGCGAATTTTGGATCGAGCTGCGTGGCTCGGGTGAAGCATTTGATCGCCTGGTCATGCTCACGCTGCAGGGAGAATGCGTTCCCGAGGGCACACCACGCTTGCGGCGAGAGTCGATCCTGATCGACAAGAGTATGTGCTAGGTAGGCCAACTCTGTCTCTTTCTTCAACTGCCACAAAGCATTGGAGAATACTTCCATATCTTCCATATACGAAGGTGCCAATTCGCGAATGCGCTGGAACATCTTCTCAGCTTCCATATACATGGAACGTTCGTAGTAGGCCTTGCCAATCTGGGCGAGAACCCAAGGTGTCTCGCGTTGTTGGTCCGGAACCGAGTGTAATGCTTTGAGTGCTTCAACACACTCGAAGCGGCTCAGGTGCAGGTAGCCGGATCCAACACGGCGAAGAAGTTCCAGGATCCAATTGAGTACCTCTGGTTCTCGAGGTCGCTCGGCGGGTATAGACATCTTCGGTGGCGGTGCCGGCACTGCTATTGAAGCTACACTCGCTGGTCTCGATTCCGGCTTCAAAGACTCCGATATCTCTACCGTAGGCTTGCGGTTACCGCTAACGACTCTACCCACTGTTGACGCGGAGGTCGGTTTACCCTTCGTCCCAGTTGCTTTTGCCTTTCTCAATTCCCGCCGCTCTTTGGCTTCTGGGTCTCTGCTCGACGCGCCAGCGAGACGGCCGCTTGAAGGTCGAATTTGGCTTATCGAGTTGAATAACCTCGCACTTCTCCGTGGAGGTGCTGCGGTTGGATCCGCCGGTTGCGTACTCAGTTGTTGCACATGCTGCGTTGACTGCCCTGACACAGTCCGCTTATGACCGTTCTGCCAGTGGCCAACTGGTTGTGGTATTTCAGTCCGCTCAGTCGTTTCCGATGTCGTTTTTATCCTCGTCCTTGATGTGATTGGTCGCATCCTTGGTGGGTCCTCGTTGGCGCTTACGGGATGCATCCGGGTCTTTCGACTGGGTGCGTGAGTAATATCTACGGTATGATCGTTCAGCACCGGACCGCCTACATCGCCCATCATCACATCCTCGTCGGGGAAGTTTTGACCGTTGGAACTTGGTGTCTCTACGTCCGGGTATGAGGAGCCTCCGCCGTTCCCATTCGCAGCCGGGATGGTGCCGTTCAGCTTTGAGAGAAGATTGGAGCCTCCTAGATTCAGTCCTACGTCAGCTCCTGGTCGGATTGAAGTATTAAAAGGGTCAACATCAGGAGTCGACGCGAACGGTTGCTTCGCGTCGAAAGGGTCGTGCAGGATGGATGTGGCGGGGCCGTGTCCGTTACTTGTGGGGTGAGTTACGGATGCTAGGATTTCTGAAGTTATTTTGAAGACCATGGGAGGTCGCACGACAGCTCTCATGTCACAGAGTGCGGTAAAGGCATCCCACATGAATGGATTGAGGGACAGCGATTCCACATAAAGGCTTAAAGCTTTCTTGGTGTCGCCAAAGCCGTTGTACAGCTTCCCGAGTAGACAGAAGACGGCAGCGGCGTCTGGAACGTGTCGTCTTGACGTGTCTGAGTGTTTATCTAGAGGCGCACATGTCAATACACAGTTTCCCAAGCGCTCTACCACGGTATGCTTACTCCAATGACTTCTGCCCGTCCACAGTCCGCGGGTCTTCTCCAACGCCTGAATGCCAGCTTCATACTGCTCCAAATCCAAACACGCCTGCGCAAACACGTACGCGCATCCCAAATGCGGCGGCTGATGTCCTTTTGGTTTCGCATACTCAAACGCGGCTTTATATCGTCCTAATCGAAGATTGCAGAGGGCCAACAAGTGCGTAGCGTCGCCGTTCCGGGGCTCGAGGGCGTGGAGACGGCTTGCAAAGAAGAGCGCGTTTTCGAGGAAGCCGTTGTCGAGGTGGTAGTATACGAGGTGTCGCAGCTGAGCGTTAACGCCCGCGGGCGGCGGCGACATGGCGACGGTAGCACTCGCGTTTTCGCGATGCCCCATGTCTGGTCGCGGTGGTATCGGAAATAATGTGATTACGGGGGCGAGGCATGCATCAAGGCGGCGGCACAGAGGGTTCGAGGTGGTGTGGGAGGCGAATGTGGTGTTTCTGGGGTTGTTGCTAGGTGACGCTTCCGGCGTGCTCGACAAAGCTAATTGGCAAACAGCGGGCGCGCAACACGTGTTCGGGTGAATTCAGCACGCCATATCGGGAAGTAGCGTGCGCGTCGGGCCGCAGTAAGATCTGGCGGCGAGAGGTGGTGGTGGTGGTGGTGTTGTTGTTTATTGCTGGCGAAGGCGAAGGTGAAGAAGCTCGAGCGTTGATGTTGTTGTGAACTCGAATGGCAGGGGCCGCCGCCTTCGCTTCCCGCCGCTCCAACCACAGACGTTTAGAGCTTGGCTTGCAGGACCGCCTTCAATACATTGTCGACTTGACCAATATCGACAACACGTTCATTATCTAAGAAACTACCCACCATGGCGCAAGTCCGTCTCAACCCCCCACGCTCCTCCCCTCCATCCTAACCCTCTCCCAGAAAGCCACCAAGTCCCTCGCCGCCGCAAACACCCGCCGCCTAAACCAAACCGCGCTCCTCACCCTCCTAACCCACAGCACCTTCTGGCTACTCCGCGTGCTCATCTACCGCTCCACATTCACGCGAAAATCGCTCCTCCTCTACCTCGCCCTCGCCTCGCCGCAACTCTTCGTAAACTTCGTCTTCGAGCGCCAATCGCGCCCCACGCTACTCCCCGATGGCAGCATCAAGCGCGCCGGCGAAGACCTCGACGCGAAGGGGTTGACCGAGTACATGTGGGACATCACGTATTGGACGTATGGGAATTTGGTGCTGGTGGCGCTGTTGGGAGATTGGGCTTGGATATTTTGGGTCGTGGTGCCGGCATATAGTGTGTATTTAGCTTGGACAACGTATATGGGCATGAGGGGTGGATATACAGATGCGGCGGGGGTGCCGCAGTCGGGGGCGGCGAGTAAGAGGCAGCAGAAGATGGAGAAAAGGGGCGGGCAGAAAGTGCAGTACCGCTGAGTAGTTGGGCAAGACGAAAGCAAACAGAAGCGGGACTATTTCGGATTAGCTGGCTGTGACGCGCGCCGCTCGCTGGGAGACATCTGCGCTACGAAAAATGATCATGAAAGAATGCAGATGTTCACCAAACTCCTCAACGTCGGAAGAGCGGAGTAGACGACAGCAACAGTCGATCGACTACCAAGCAGCCATTTAGCCGAACGCTTTGCAACCCTATGCAATGCAACAGAGTCAGGAACGAAAAGTAGGTGCCCGTTCCGCGATTCATGTACATATATTGGCTGAGCTGCAATGAAAAGACCTGCAAATATGGGTATCAGTACATGCCCTCGTACAAGTGCCTAGATACGATGCGACGAGTACCCGCTCTTATGCTACACAAAAAATATACACAGTGATACATAATCGTACAAATCTCAGATCTATGCCTCGACTTTCGTCGGAATCTTGACCTGTCCCTTCTTCCGGTCCTGGTGCGGCAGTCCATACCTCCATCCCACACCCTTAGGATCCCTCCCATTCCTCCCCACACTGTCCACACTGATATCCTTGAAGACGAAATCCCACCTACGCTGCGGCACGGTCCTGAGACTTGCCAACTCGGCCTGTTTGCGCTCGTCTTCTCGCCGCTTCTTTTCCTTGTTTTGGGCCTCGAGACGCTCTTGGGCACGCATCTGGCGCTGCGAAACCGAGTAGCCGGCTATATTGTCCTGCTCTGCGGCGACGAGTTCGGGATGCGGGATGCGGGCGTCGGCGGGGAGGAGATTGTTGTCGAAGGCTTTGCCGGCGTCTACACGAGTGAAGTGACGCGATTCGGAAACGGGGACGAAGAGTTGTTGGCGTGTTGCGGGGTGGACGATGAGGTCGTTGATGGGCTCGTGGGGTATGGCTCTCTTGCCCTTCTCTTTGACGTGGGGTGTCGTCGGGAGCATGCCTAGAACGGCTTTTGAGTAGGGGATGGCAAGTGTTTTGCCCTACGAGCATCATCAGCTATGGGTGCTTTCTCAAAATGGAATAACAGAACGTTGGGTGTTGAGGATCAGATTGGACATAGAGTTTTGTGTTGTAACCATGTAGATGTCTTGAAGACTAATCGAAATGTATAAAATTTCATCATCTCAAGGGTGCTTGCAGTAAGAATAATGAAACGTACCTTGGCTATCCACTCCTTCTCCATCTGCTTGAGCCGAACGACTGCTCCGACGCGCTCGTTGCTCACGCCGAAAGAAGTACTGGCTAGCTGCAACGAGTGTCCATCGCGAACCACAAACTGGTATATCGCCTCGCGTAATTCCTCACTCAACACTGGCTGACTTCGGAAGTATTTGTTGAGTGGAAACGGCCGCAAATCTTCCAGCGTCTCGGGTGGCAGCCTGCCTTCCTCTTTCCCTTGTTTCTTCTGCGTCTTTTTCTCTTCGTTCTCCTCCCGGGTGACAGCAGCATCCATATTATCTACTGACTCCTGACCTTCTACTGTCGTCTCTGGTGTAGCCTCCGCTGGTCCCTCCACGCCTTCGGCCCCTTCCGCCACTACAGGTTTCGATTCTGAGTCCTTGGCCTCCTTTGGCATTTCGCTCAGCTGGAATCCCGCGCCTCCTCGAACGAGATTGCCAAACTTGTCGTATGCTCCTAGGTAGTTGGTAGAATGTGGAAGGGGGTCCTTCAACGCCCTCCCTGGCCCATTCAGCCACTCATAGAACTTTCGGCGTCTTTGTGTGATTTGCCGACACGACGACTGCGAGAACTCGCGTGATATTCGCCCGGGTTGGGTGACCGACCGGGAGTGGACTGAGGGACATAGGGAGGCGGTCGAGGGGAGGTTGGAGGTGCGTAACCGTGGAGGCATAATGTATCTATAACAGTGCTATCGCATTGCTTGATGGTATTCGTGGTCGGGACTGGGGTTGCGAAAGGAGCGTTGATAGGGTTGCTGAAGAGCTTCGCACCAAAGTTTCAAAAAACCGTCAAAGCAAAATGCGCTAGGCGGAATTCGGAACGCGCACTCTGATGGATCATGTGACCGTACCGCTCGCCAACCAGATTCCACAACCCCACCCCTTGTGGGACATCGTGGTACCTGCGTGTTCCTGCTTCGAGAATAAAGTGCCCAGAAGGTTTAAATCCCCGGAACGGTAGCTCTGCTGCAAGACGTCGTCACATCACTCTGCCACAGATCCACAGCTTAACACCCATGGATCCCTGATCTGGCGATTCCAAACGGTACGCTCATGTTAGACTCCCGAATCGGTAGTGAGACTTTTATTCAACTCTGGAGTGAACTCTCTATGTCCGGGTAGTAACTCTCACGCTCCTCAAATTGCAGAACGAACATAGATAAACCTCAATCATGAAGTCGCAGGACACAAAATGGAACGATCCATGAAATGCGCGCAAAACGTGAAATAACGCTGTAAGGACAGGATCTCGGCTGGCTCTGATTATGCTGGAGAGCAGGAAATGAAATTTAACCGTTACCCGCGGGAAGATGACCCTCAAAGACACATATGAAGTAGGTATCGAACAAGATAGCCGCCATGCAAAGAAACCCGGTAAATATCTGCTCCACCCAAATGTTGTCCAGCCATGCTCATCCGAGAACGATAGCGCCATTCCATGCCTGCAAGGCCCATTGAATAAGGAACTCCGTCGCGATACACAGCCAAAGAGCACAACCCCGGTGCCCCGGATGGAGAGAAAGAGAATCGAAGACAAACCCAAGACCCAAAGCGACCCCTAGTCCGGACCGATCAATGCAACCTGCTTTTCCGAGTTCCCGACCAGAGCAGGACGACCCTAGATGTGCAGTATGGAGAAGAATAACAAAGCCAAAAAAAAAAAAAGGCTTACTCCCAACGCCTGCTCCTGATAGATCCCGGAACCAATTCAACGCACAAGGGGGAATCATCGCTGCATGCTTGTAATGGAGCCCACAACCAACAGGCACGGCGACCATGAAGGAGTTCCGCGCCGGTACCCATGCCCTTGCTCAAATGAGGAATCAAGACAAACCAAACAACACAACACCTGGCAATGACAGAAGTGACTGGATATAACGCAAAAGATGAAAGAACAGGTCGGAGACGCGCGATGATGTGTGCTTCCAAACTCCAGTCATCACTCGTGACGGCATGGTAGGCTCGACTCGTACAGACCTTAACGCATCATGTATGCAGAGTAGCTTGCGCCCATTCCGGCGAAGCTGTTGCCGGGAACACTGGTGGTTATTCCCGCCGCCATGGGCCGAGTTTGCATAGGGCTGACCATTTCGTTGTGACCCATTCCGAACCCCCCATTGGAATACATGTTGAACCCAGAAGACGAGCTGGTATGGCTGGGGGTAGACAGCCCTGGAGGGGCCGAGAGCCCAGGAGGCGGCCCCGTGGCCGTTGAGAACCCGGGAGGCGCGGCAACACTGCCTCCAAACCCTTGCAGCGGTGTTGTTGGAGTAATAGCAGACGAGGGGCCCATGTTGGTCGACTGTCCGGTGCGCACGCCCAATGGGTTCTTAGAGAAGCTAAGCCGAATGCCGCCTTTGACGCTGTTATGCAATGGATGCCCATAAAGATCATTCAGCGCCTTTGTTGCAAAAGAAACATCTTCAAATTCGACGAAACACATGGGTCCATTCTGCTTGGTCCGGAAGCAGAGGCGCTTGTATCCACGCTGCTTGGAGAAGACAGCCTTGAGCTCGTCCTCGGAAGTGTCGACGGGTAAATTCCCAACATACAAGGTGTTACAAGGCGGGTTTTGATCGGCAGGGTTTACAGGGGGGTATGTTGGTCTGCTGAAATGCTGCTGGTACTGCTGGTAGCTAGCATTGGGCCCGAGGTTGCTCATCGCAGAATTGATGGTATGGGGCGACATGGCCGACAAGGCTGTGGCCGGCGATTGCATGGTCGCGGTAGAGCGGGGCGATGCGTAGCCTGCCATCTGCGGGGAGCTCATGACGTTGACGCCATTTGTGTTCAAGGAAAGAGAAGCGAAGCGGGAAACGGGAATAGGCGGGTTGGTGGTCCTGCGCGGCATGGCAGACTGCACGGGAGGGCCGCCAGCTCCGTATCCGATGGATTCCTTGAGCAGGCCATCGTCATCGTCGGCTTCGTCGTTGATGACAGATTTGCCCAAATTGCGATGGGTGAAGGAGGTGTTGACGGGTGACGTGGGTGAGAAGAGATTCTGGACCGGGAATTCGCCGTTGCCAAGGCCGGGCGTCCCGTTGGGCGGTGACATCTTCTCCATGCTCTGGAAAGTCCCGTTGTATCGCGACGATTGTCGGCCATTTGTCGTGGCACCGGCGATCCCAGATGCGGTGGAGACAGACCCCTGTCGGACGGATACGCTGTCGACCGTGTTGCGCCTAGATCCGATGGTCCCCGGCAGATTGTCCTGGAGCATCTCCACAATGAGAGTAGCGTCGTTGGAGGCATTGCGCTTCCCGTTCAGCAGGTTGCGCGCCTCTTTTGCGCCTTCCAGGGAGCCGAAGCGAGCAATGGCGGATGCGAAGCCTTTGTCGTCGGAGTACTTGGATGCGGAAACCAGCTCGCAATCAATGAGGTCCTTTGCGAAGAGCAGGATATTGCGCACAGCATCCCTATCGCTGTTGCTCGGCAGCTTGCGCAAAAATATGGCGTGCGTGCCCTTGGGCTCGGGGCTCGTTTCGGCCTCGCTGAAGGAGAGCAAGGACGGTCCGTTCTTGTCCAGCATGCGACGCTCGCCTATGGGCGGGGGCATGTTGTAGGTATGCGACGCCGCGAAGACGTCGGCCGTCATGGTGTTCGGGGGCGAGAAGAGCTGCGTCGGGGGCGAGGACGAGGTGGAGCTGCTGAGGGAGCCGTGGAGGAAGGGGCTGTTGGAGAGGTTGGAGGGACTCGTGCTGCTCGGGCTCGGCCCACCGGCCATGCTCTCCTTTGTGCTGACGATATCGCGGTGGGAGTCGTGGAGACAAAGAGGAGCAGTCGAGGCGGTCGAGGCGGTCGAGGCGTGCAAGCGAACAAATACGCGAAGCGGGAGACTGCGGGCTAGACGCAGAGGCCCGGGCTCGGGACCGTGTGCTGGCGGGCGCGGTGGCAGAAACCGAATGGGGGGGTAAAACAGGTGCGAAACGTCGTTATGCCTGAGGTGGATTTCGGCGGGCGGAAGGCGGAAGCAGGCAGCGCAGAGTCGTCCGTCGCACACGCGGGCGCAGCCAAAACGCAGAGCGGACTCGAGGGGTCGATGCGACGGCGCGGCACGAGGGGCGCTGCAATGGCGCAACGGGGGGACTGCGCGGGCGAGGAGCGACGAGCGGTGCGCGAGCGGGCGACTCGACGTGGGAGTTGTGCTGGGACGGCGGAGCTGGGGCTGGGGCTGGGGACGGGGACGGGGACGGGGACGGGGACTGGGACGCCGGGCCTGGAAAGATAGGAAGACGGTGCCAGGCGGGCGCTAGCTGTAGCTGGTCGCGGGTCGTTTATCAACGCGCATGCAGCGAAGAGGCGCTGCGACTGGGAAAAAAGCGAGTGGAAAAAGCGTCGCAGAGGCCAATGATGGGGGCCGACGCCGAGGGGACTTGGGAGGACTCGACGGGGCAGCCAGGCGCGCTCGGGTCACGTCGCTGGCCAATGGCGGCAGCGCCCACACAGCAGCGGCAGCAGAGGCGATGGAGCCGTGGCGGCGAGAGCGGGAGGGCGTGGGAGAGGGAGAGGGGGTTCGGTGCAGGCAGTGGCAGCAAGGTGGGCGGACGGGCATCTGATATCTGCGATGGCGATGGCGATGGCGCAGCGATGGGGGGGGAGGGGGGAGGATGGTGCGCGCAGAGGAGGGCCGTCGTGGAAGCGGGTTCGTTGAGGACGGACGCGCTGCTAATGATAACAAGCTCTCGAGGGCTTGACACGGACTAGGGACCGCTGCGCGACTGTGGACCGCGTTGATTGTGGGAAGCGTACCACCCCCCAAGCACAGCGCCCGGCGGAGGGCCCCTCGAGTGCAGAGGCAAGACAATGCCGCCGCCCTCAGTGGCTGCGGCCACGGTACGCTCAACACCTCGTCGTGCTCCGAGACATGCACACTCACTCACACCCTCACCCATACCCACACGCACACACACCCACACACCCACACACATTCACTCACTCACTCACTCACTCGAGCGCTCGGCCCTATACCTGGGCTTGCTATACCCGCCTTGTCGACTGCGTTTTGGCCTCCCGCTGCCGCCGCCCTCAGGCCCCCGCTGCCACTGGCCGCCCACGCCTCAGCCTTCCTCTGCCGCAAGCGACTGAGCTTCCGCCGTCGCAGCGTGGGATGTGCCTCTGTACGCACGCTCAACCTCATGCCCGTCGTCACTGGCGGCAGCAGTCTTCCTCCCTGGCCCCTCGAGCACCGCGCCCGCACCGCATCCGCACGCACGCACGCACTTGCTGGGGTGCATGCCTGCCGGGTCCCTGTGTGGGCGTGCACTGCAGGCGCCCTGCCAGGCCCAGCTTCAGGCTATTGCAACCGGCATTTTCGCTGCGCGCACTCGGACGCCCTCCGGCTCCAGCCAGCGAAGGCGGATGCACCACTAGCGCGTCACCGCGTTGCTGGATGTCTTGCGGCCGTCTTCGAGGCCTTGTCTTGCTCTCCCGATCCCGGCTCTTTGGCGCTGAAACCCGCCCTGCAGCGAATCACGGCACCTGCGCTGGCGTTGGAGCGATCCCCGGTGCATCCACTCCTCCCCAAGCCGCCGTTCAGGAGGTGGGCCGTCTAGGCCCATCTGATTTCCAGAGCCATCGAACGCCCGTTCATCGACCTTGGAAATCGCTGCGCGTGTCGACAAGCTTCGCCCGGCGCATCAGTTGGACAATGCCTGCTCGCGGGATCCTGCGCATGTCGCGATGCCTGCCAGGTGGGCCGACGCTGTCGAATTGGCACCCTCCGCTTGTATACCTCACCCCAACATCCCCAACTCTGGGGCTTTAAGTCAGCATTTAGGGCAGGCATACGACGCTGCGGGGCCGTCCCTCGCCAATCACAGCGAGCCGGGGAACAGTCGGCTTGCCGAAGCCGCCTTCGTCCGGCCACTGGCGCAAAAGCAACCTTCTCGTCTTCGGCCGTGTGCTCTGTAGCAGAACACAGAGCCGCAGTGCGCTGTCTCCGTCCTGACGGCGGGGCACGTGGACGGGCCATCACTTGGACCCTTGCTTTTCTTGTCCATCTCCTAGTGGCGCAGCCCGACTCATCTCCTAGGGTTTCTTTTTTCCATGTCCAATCAGGGCCCGACCAAGCAGCTTGAGATACCCGTCCGAACAATAAGCACGACGAGACTTCTGTCCAAACTCTCGTCCAAGAACCGTGCTTAACGCCCGTCATATCGCCACGTGGATCCATCCAGGTTTTCACCTCCAGTTCATCACCTCGTCTTCTGGCCAGCCGCGTTTGTGTTGCCGACGTTAGCCATCCCATTGGCGTCTTTCGACGAACCAGAACCACCCATTGTGTCCTCGTGTAACTGCAAATCAAAGCCTGCCTTGCCACGGGTTCAGAATAGCGTTTCTAAAAAGAAAACTCAGGGTCGGCACTTCTCTGTATATCTGGGATGGGAGTAAGGGAGCTCCATCACACTTGCACTAATCGTCGAGTCACTGTGACCCGACTCGTCACTACCCCTCGTGACGGACGCAGGTAGCGGTCCGCGGCAGAGTGGGATCTTGTACCCTTCCTGGTCCAGTAAGCGGTGGCGACGTTTGCTTTTATATCCGCTTGGCAAATGCCGAAACGTCAGCCACAGCAGTACAGTCGGGTCGAGGCGATATGTCGTCAGACCCTCGGTAGCAAAAAGCAACCTCATTGAGAGTTTGGAGCAAACAAGGTTGAGCGGCGTGTGCTCTTCTAATGCCGTCATACCATCCGTCAACCCCGCTGACCGATGCCTTTTACCCACAACCTCGAAGTCACCAACTTTCAGCAAAGTCAGATGGACGCCTGCTCTCGTGTTGTACTCCGGGAGTGCGACCAGGGATTGGTACCGCAAAAGTACCTCAGAAACCTCGAGTCAGCAAACACAACAAGGTCTTCCACACCATCTTTCCATTTAGTCGGCCCCAGGTTCCTCATCAGCCTTCCTGCTAACCTCCTCCTCGTCGGAAATGGTGACAGCCACCATACCCCACTTCGGGTACTGTTGCCGTCTACACAGCCAATTGCTCGTGTGATGCAGCGCGCGCTTATTCCTTCCTTCAAGCAACAACGACAAAAACGTTCATCAGCGTGCAAGTGCCTGCCGGCTTACCTCGCACTTCAGCAAGCCGAGATATCAGTGCAATACTGTAAAGCACTAGTCCCGCATCTACCGTCTGAGAGGAAAGAAAACCGCGCTCAGCCATTCTATACACCGTGGTATGCAACACTCAAGCATGTTGATTTCACCATCATGTATTGAGCCTAAAGCCTCGACGTGAAACTCGCAGGTTCGAAAGTCAGGTCCTCATCCCAAGAGACCTGGCGCGCATCGCTCCATGTCCACACAAATTCCTTCCAAACAGTAAACTTCAATCCCCAGATCCACAACCCCTCTCAGCAAAACCCCTCCAACATAGCAAACTCACTCCTCCTCTATGCAGGATCGCCAGTTAACTCCCGTCTCCAACTCCCATCCCCTCAGCACCCAACATCCCTATCGCACCTCCCACAGCGCATCCAACCCTCAGGCTCACACCACTAGCATCGCTAGTGCACCTCATGCAGGGCAACAGCCCCGTCAAAACGGCCGCTCACATGCACGGAAAGCCTTATTCCAAACCACCGGGACTCCTCCGAAGCACCTCATTGGTCGGCATAACGCCTCTAGCTACACTGTCGGCTCAGAGCGGATGTGCACAACCCTTTCTCCACATTTCTTAGGCTTAGACTTGAGACATGGGGCTTAGGGCTGTGTTGGGAAATCGCTACGGTTCTCGGGGCGCTTATGTTGGAGGGGTGTTGTAATTCGGGAGGAGGGTGTTACGAGTGCTGGACTTAGCTGGAAAATATCGGTATGGCATCGTCATCTTACCACACAGTTTCTTCGCATCATGAAATGGGTTGGTGCTCTGGTCCTCTGGTGGCTTAGGGCCGCGGCATCGCTTTTAGAGTTTGGTCCTTGCTTCGGCTGTTGAATGGTGTGGGGACGCTAGCGCCGGGAGGGAAATGTTAAACTCCATTTCTACATGGGGTTCCTCGGTGGAATGGTGGGTCTGAATTATGCTATGCTGCGGCAGGTGGAAGGTTCATCTGACTGAAAGTGTGTAAGTTATACAGTCTATGTCTGGAGATGTTTAATTAATGCGGCAGAATGAATGAGAGTCGAATAAGCTTCGCCGATGCAATACTAGAGAAGGCGCGGTACGATGTATGTGGAGAACTTTGGATATGATTTAGTTCGCTAACATTCTTCGTCCTGTTGTATATACTACTGAGTAGGTATATCTACACGAACTTGTATTATGCTTCGAATTTTGAAATACCAATTCGTCGTAACACCCAATACATTTCCTCAGTAACATATCTAGACTACAAGACTGCCGTACCACTCTAAGCTCGTCTACTCATAAGCATATTAGAAATCGAACAACAATTCCTCCAAACCAAAGACCCTGACAACGCACACCACACATGCCATACTCGTACCCTAATCAACGAGAATACCACCGAACTCACCCATTACAGAATGCGCGTAGACCCGTTTGATCGCAGATGGCGCACTTCTACGCTAGGTTACGTATTTATGCAACGGCTCAATCCTCATGAGCGTGGGTGGGTATTGGACCAGCGTCTTGGTTGTGTAGGACTCCGATATCGCGATTATTCTGTCTTCGTTCGAGCTGACTAGTCAGAGGGGAGGCGATTGGTATGTGTCTTTCGGCTTTTGACCGGATGGATAGCTCCGGGTATCTAGGTGTTAAAGTCAGGGTATTATGGAAGAGCGGAATCGTGGGCTTTTTTGTCTGTGTATACGTGCGATTACTCGACTGCATTTATTGTACGATATTAATATGGCTGGTGGGCGGAGGAGGTGTTTTGGTGTGTGTACATCGATGGGCGTTATAGCAGCGAGTTGTTACTTGGCAAAGTAATTATTCAAAAGTGGGGATTGTGAACAAGGCATTGTGGATTACTGGGGTATCCGGCCTGGTTTAGTTTCGTACATGTTTCCATTGCTATGAAGCCTACGGGGGCTGATATAGACGGGGTCGAGAGGGCTATATCGGTGGGGGCGCAGGGGCTGAGACAGTTGCGTACGTGGACGTGAGGGATCAAGGCAGCTTTCTGTGTGTGTAGCATGACTGAGTTCCCTGATGGTGGGAAGGAGAATGTGAAAGGACCTGTTCATGTTTTTATGAATGAATCACCGCTTAGCCTTTCAGATATATTCTACCTTACTGCCCCGTTCCTGATTATCTACGCCACAGTTTCACCATTAATAATATACACCATCCCCGTAAAATACTAACTTATATCACACACATCACTCATACAATCAACGCAGTAACCTCATCCAGTCTCCCCTTACGCCAAATCAGAATCTTGTAATCGCCCTCGTTCCCACAGATCCTCACAGACTCTCGATACATCTCGGTATCGATGATACCTCTAGGTATTTGTTTTAGATATATGCATGCTTTCTCGCCTCCTCTCATCCTTACTCCGACGTACGAAAGCGCCGTGCTAAACTGTTATAGGTCGACGTTACGGGCGCCATGCAATGCATGTGCGCGTAAATCTGCTAGATGAACGAGAAGGGAGTATTGTCGATGCATCCAGCATCGCAGGCCTAGGCGGCTTCCCGAAACACGCAGGGTATACGGTGTTGAAACATGGCGGTATCGGCTTAACCAAGACGGCGGTGACGGAGATGGGTGATCCAAGTACTAGAGTAAATTGTATCGCGCCGTAGGTCTTCGAAACTTTTCTCTCCCAACCGTGATTATCGGCTCGAATACCGACAATTTTCATCGTTCAAGTCTTCGAATCCCGCGATACTAATACACTTTGAATCACACACGTCGAATTCGCCGGCCCATTCGGCTTCCCCCACTGCCCCACTACCTCCTCCACCCAGCCGTGAACCTGCTTCTTTTCCTGACATAAACTTGCGTCATTGGCACCCCCTCAACATCCCTACGCAAGCCTTACAAATTCTTTAGCGGCGATTTGCAGGTTCGCTCCGTTGACGTCTGAGATGGCTACCTTGGCACCTTACGAGGTGAGGAAGGCAGTGGCGAAGACGATTCCTGCGGCGGTGCCGGTTATGGCGATGACTTTTGAGCCCACGTTGAAGAGGGGGATGTCATCGTGTAATTCTTTGAGGCGGGGGTTTCGTTTCTTTTATGGGGGTTTCCCTTTATGGACATGGTGGCGGTTTTAGTTGAGTGAACGAGTGGTTGGGAGGGGTATCAGAGCGAGCTTTTTTTCAGGTAGTGATGAAGTCTGTTCTATGTGGAGAAACCTAGAAGTCTTGAGTGGGAGAAGAAGTGAATGCTGACGGAACTCGAACACATGAATATGAGATCGCTGAGATGCATAAGACGTCGTTACTGACGGAGGCTTTGCCGATTCTGTACTGTTCTCACGATGCATTCGGAAGTCTCCTGGCTGAGCACATGCAAACTTTTCAAAACCGCATAGTGTGTACCGCGTCGTTTCTATCCCACCTTCGCAAACATACCTTCTTATACATGGCTCCGATACAATCGTGGAAGATGTGGTTGCCGGGCGAAGATACGGGAATGCTGAGCGGTCGTTATGTGCTGGGAAAAGTTCCCCGATGGTGGCATTTCAAGGTTGTTAGATGGGCATATGAGTATGAACCAACATCGGGGAATCTTCCACTGTAAGAATTGATACGGCGGCGAAGTTAGAAATATATTTCCTGCATACATGTTCATGAGAACGCTTAAACCGGGGAAAAAATCTACCGTTGGGAAATACTGGGCAAGAAAGAAATCATATTATACATCGGGGGTTTAAGGTCACGAAGAGGTAGAAGGAAAGCTCAAAGAGTCGTCGAAAGGCGCATCCGAAAGCTTGCTGCCATCCTCTGAACATGTCGTTCTACGGAACGAGTCCCCATAATCGCGTTCTCAACCACATCGCCTTGCACGTTCCGGATCTTGAAACCTCTATCGAATGGTACAACAATCGCTTCGGGTTCCGCCGCTTGCGCAATACCGTATGCTACGACCGGTCAACTGATTCCTGCGCCCCAATCTTCCGTGTCCACGACAGCAAGCTCGACAGAGCGAAGCTCGCCTTCCTAACGGCAGGTAATGACGTTGGCTTCGAGCTCTTCCAGTTTATCGACCCGCCAATATCGGAGCCATCGGAGTTCAGTTATACCCGCGGAGGTATTTTCCATCTTGCACTTACTGATCCGGATCCGGAAGCGCTGCTTGATAGGGGTGAAGGCGGGAGCGAGGCAAATCGGAGACACGGCTGTACAGGTGACATTGAAGCGGAAGGAGTGAGACAATATGCAGGATCCGTGGGGAAATGTAATTGAGGCCTGTAGTCGTAGCTTCGAGAAGACGATGGCGAACCGGAACAAGTAAATGTCAATATGAAGTTTGTATGGTGCTCGCATGATCGCGATACGAATGTTTACAGATCCCACTCGCACCGGCAAGCATTTGTGGAAGGTGTCTGCTGTCTTTTTTGTTGAGTGCTGGAGATGATATTTCCACGAGCCTTGGTGAGAACGTATGCAGGCTCACTCAAGCTGAGCCAGTACTTGCTCGTGCCATCCGGAAGGAGCTGTCCATTTTCCAACACCTTCTTTCGCTCGCAATATGGTCCTGTATCATTCAGAGACCACTGCTCGTTAAGCTCCAGGGTGTAAGGAAAGCGAGGCATCTGAGAGGCCCCGGAAATATTTCTGAGGGCAGTTGGGGTCAAGTTCTGAGGAGCGTAGATGAATCCTTCGATGATTGTTTCGTTAAAGAAGCAGAGCCAAGGCCTGTCTTCAAGTTCCATGGCTGTACCCTCAACATTGGCTGTCAAACCTGAAGAATCTCCCGCTTGAGGTAATTGAGATCCCGGTAGGAGTACAGTACGATTATAGGTGGTTTTGAATGAATACACGGGCCCATTGCCCGAATCTGCCGTTTTTACGGCTAGAAAAACCTTTGTCGAAGTGACCTCAGGTGGCTGCTGTCCGTATATGTTTTGACTTGGATCCCCTAATGACCCGAGACTTATAAGTTCGTTCGCGACTTGGCCAGATGGCGATGTGGAGATGTCAACTTTTAGAGACCCGCCGTCAGTGCAAGCCCACGCTACAGATCCGTTATTCATTGAAAGGCATGTGGAGCTTTGCTGTCGTGGCTTGCCAAGACGAAGGCTATATATGCCCTTCGCGATCGGTGGGCTACTTGGTGCTAGAGAAGTGCCTTCGTCGGCTGACTGCACTTCTTTGCTTTCTTTTCTAGAAGGAGTGTCAGCGCGCAGGTCCTTTAATTTGTACCGTGACGCACCTGTTGTGAAGTCTTGCTCTGACGGACATATAACTCCCGAATAAGACCAGAAGCAAGCTCAACTGTATGCCAATCAAGACCAAGATCCGCTGTTTCACTGGTAATCGATCCCATCTCCTTTTTAGGGTCGGTTTCCTTCTCAGACGCGGGAGGCTTGGCAATGGTTTTGTGGCAATATATAGCTCCAGCTGGGTCTGTGGCACAATTTCTTTCTCGTCGATGACTGGCGAAACGATCTTCGCACATGTAGTGTTCGACCGCTCGATTGGAACGACTTCAATCCCCTCCTCGATATTACTTCCAGGGCTCCCATTGGCCGATGTACTGCTAGTTTGGCCGTAGGTAGTAGCAAACGCAGTGTGTATGCTAGGAAGTGCTTGTATGCTTATCGTTGGTCGTCGGGGAAAACGCATAGAGAGGACGGTCGCGAGCCAATCAGCGACGACGCATGGAACGAGGTGCAGAGGCGGTATGACCAACGATGATCTGACCCGTTCGGTGCCACTATTCTGAGCCTGTGATCTATGAAAAGACCTGGAAACGACGAAGATAGCAACCTGTCGCATGCCGGCTTTTTGAGCATCCGCAGCTATATGCTCCCTGAGCGATCCGCTCACTACAGTATGGTGTCCAAGCGAAGCTCTGCGTACTGTTTCAACTTTTACTGTGCCGCTCCCTTGCTCGACATCGCGGACATTGCATTGGTCGGAGTAAGGGTGGGGTCGGCAAGGCTGCGCTCATGAGCACAATGCTGCAGCTCAACCTCCCCACATTCTCTTTGCCGTTGCCTGAGCAAAGGGCGATAATACAATGCCGGTATACCAAGAAAGCTGCACATGTGGCAATGCTAGAACGATTGGTCCTGACGTTCTCTAGCCGAAAGTGGCCTGTGCGCGAGCCGCCCGGGAAGACCACAACTGCGACCGTTCCCAACAGCGCCCATTCGAAATTACCGCTGTTGTCCAAAATCCCCCCCGGAATTTCTCGGTGTCACATTTCACTTGGACTGAGTTTGGGGTTCTGTGCGACACCGATGGTTTATTGTTATCTATTCTCGTAGCAACTGGGATGTGATGGAAAGTGATATAAAGAAAGCGAGTCACGGGGCGGGGGCTAAAAGAGAGGAGGCGAGTCACGTCGTGTGTATGTGATGAGATTGTGGTGGAATCAAGGTATATCGGAGCTGCTGGAAAAGTGAACTGGCGAGAATCGACGCCGTTCTCCATTCGGCTGGCTCGTGGAACTGACAGCTTCCAGATGCGTACAGATGACGCACGGCTGCTTCACGATCACATCTGGGAACACACTACTTATATCCCGTAATATCGGAAAAGCCCCCATCTCAAACTTCCTCCGCCTTACTAGCCGCAGCCGCTAATGCACGCTCCGTTACTTTCGGATGGATCACCAAGCATCAGCTAAAGCTCCGAACCTGTCTTAAAAGCCCTTGGATGACCATAAGCACTGTCAGCATTCTGTGTTATGATGTGCATGTACGACGTCTTGTTCTGCCTGCCAGCCTTTGCACCCATTACCGGGCACAGCATCCAATGCGTTCGTGCCGGACTTAGCCCACGGCCATTGTCAAGCCGCACAAGTCTAGACACCCACAGGTGGCGGATATGCGAAAGCGTTTTCTAAATCTCCACATAGCATGATGGCGAGCGGAGATTCCGAGCAGAAGCTACAGTCACGGCCAAGTTATTAATTCTTGCTCCGAGATAACAGTTCTTACTTAATGGGGCCGGATGGAGCGTTCTGTGTAAAATTTAGTTCTGTAATAAACATAAGCTTAAACTTTTCTAACGGCTCACTACCTTGAAGCTAACACCGGCGCGACGGTTTCGGACAGTGTCTATTAAGATTCCCGCTGTTGTGGTACATTCGCTGTGGGGGTCTAGTGGTATCACAGAGCCTTGGCACAATCTCAGCAGCGGCCCTTTATGTATCATGTCTATCGTGGACGCAAATCTCAATCTTAATGATGTCGGCAACTCTTCCAGACGAAAGAACTAGGCTTCTAGGGTCAACTCGTGATGGCGCTAAAGCTGGCCGTGCCGCAAAGAGTGCCCCACGAAGTCCCGTCCATTACGTCCTCGCTCTACAGTTCATTACATGCTTCGCATTTTACCACCTTCTCGCCCCAAAACTTCAATTGCTTGAGCTGTCGATATGTCGAACCTATACGCGACGATCGGTCCTTCTTTGAGCATTAGAAAACCAATCTGGGCCGGCTATGGCATCGAAGAAAGAAGGTGCAAGGCTAGTGGCGTTTAACAGAAGCTTTTACAGCTACGTGCTTGGGGCGTTCTTCCTGACGGGCTCTGTGGTACCAAAACCCAACTCCTTCTGATGCTTCGGCTTACCATGATAGTCCTTGACCTCTCCATCCCTTACGGGCATATTAGGCAGATACGGAAAAAGGTTGGTCTATTGCTGCAACCATTTCGGCGTGATAACCAGCAATGCCTTCTTTGTTTTAGTTTATAGGCAAAGCCTCGTCCCAGCCGCCAAATCAAGACCGAGGAGTTCAGGTTCTCTCCACGACCAAATGCCTCTCTCCGCTCTTCTAACATCGAGTGCATTCCTTGTTTTTCGGGGTGGCTTGTCTGTGATGCTTGCGATAGCCAAGATCATGAGCCTGAACAGAAAACATGATGAAAACAGGTATGATGGCTGTTGCCCACGTACCTAAAACGTTCAAACGAAATCCCTTGCAAGGCCAACTGGCCACTCGCAATGTACTTCCTCGGATATGTCTGCGACACAGGTCTATCACCAGTAATGATACGCATTCCATAGCCACCCTTCGGGATCGCTTTTATTCTTTGGATCGTGGCTATCCTTCTCACTCTCTACATGCCCTACGATCACGTTATTGTTGTGATCAGAACCGAGAACGGTTTGCTGGATCCGGATCCTCAACAATGGCATATGCTGTCTGACAACCCAAAGCTAAGCATTCTGATCGCGCCTTTTCCACTTATGCCTACAAGAGAAACTCTTCCAGAGATAGTCCTACCTTACGTGTCAGGCTGCTCGGCCTCCTCCCAAGAATCGTAGTCTTGCCACTTATAATTCACGGACTGGTTCGATATCGACTCTCACCCTTGCAAGCAGATCACTCCGTCGCCTTTTTTAGCGCGATGATCTTGGCAGCAGGGACACTTGCAGTTGGCTTCGCAAACAACGCAGGCATTATGATCACAGGTAAGATGACAATCCCAACAATTCCGCTAAGCCCAACGTATCCAGGTTATGTGATTAATTCACTTGGATTTGGAGTCCGCAACACGGTAGAAGCGAATGAATTAGAGGTCGAGACGTTTGATCCAGCCACGAAGATTCGTTCTCGTCACCTGAACCGTCAAAGCAACCAAGTCACACATCAGAACAAACATTTGAGGGATAACGTAACGAATATCCGCGACACGGTCCAAGATTGCACTCTCGCCACCGCTAACCTGCGCTACTTCGACGCCGGCATCGTTGGGGTCTTTGCAAGGAAAATACGATAGGAGAGGACCTATTAGGCTAGGTAAGTTTCCAGCGCAGGCGAGTACGACTCAGGGTGAGGGAAGCGGGGTCATGCCATTTCCTGGCACAACAAGCCATAACTGCTGAACGGTCAGAATTCCACTCTCTGCCCCAGACCTTTCGTCAGGTCGATCACGCTTGCGCCCAGAACGCATACAGCAGGGGGGTTATGACTCGATAGCCTCAATGGCGCATTGCGGCAATATTCAGGGGGCGGAAGAAGCAAAAACGGTGCGATGAAGGCTTTGCCAATACGGTCTCGTAATTATGACAAGGCACCATGGCGTGCGCATGGCTAATGCACTGCATACGAGCACGGTGCAAAAGACGATCATGTGCCGGTCAGAGGCGCTGTCGCTACCTTGACGCCTGCACTGCCCCGCTTCATGGTTGGCAAGCGGTTCTTCAAAGCCCGATTCTTCCAGAACCTTACCCGCTCATGTCGCCACAATGACTGGAACTAAGGCGAAGCCCAACGCCCCGAAGGTTCGGGTGCCGGGAGAGTGGGCGGCCGCAATGCGAGAGGTTGAGTGGTGGCTGTTGGAATCAAGGCGGTGGCAAAGGTAATTGTCTGTTGAGCGCCATGGCGCCGAAGAAATTCGTCTGATTCGCAGAGTATGTGTCATCTTCTCTACCTATGTGTGCTTCGCTCATGGCTCATTCATAGATCCGTTAACGCGTGAATCCTCCACATGATACCTAGATATTCCAATCCAACTAAGAATTCTCTACTTCCCACTCGAGTGCCATGGTAGGCACCTCGAACTTCTTCCTTCCACGAATAAACCAATCCATCATGGCGAGTACCATAAGCCCCAGGAAGATTGGCGCCGCGTAGTTCATCGTAAGACTGGTTGTTGGCCGGGACGCCGGAAACGGCACGAAGATGGTAACGTAGATCAAGTAGACCAGGGCGGCGAGTTTAGTCGGGATACTCCATCGTCCAAGTTGCCAAGGTCCGTATATAGGGTGTTTGCCACTGAGCTGGCGCAGTAGGAGAAGTACTATAGGGATGATGTACGATATGTAGAGGGCGATTGTGGGGAGAGCAAGAAGGGCGCTAAACGCGGTAGTTGAGCCGAGATTAATGAGTGAGAGCAAGCAGCAAACGGTGCCGACAAGGAAGAGAGCGGGTAGCGGGACTTGAAGCGTTGGGTGGATCTATATTGCTTGGTGAGCTAGGTTTGTTTGCGTTGAGTGAAAGCTTACCTGTGTGAAGTATTCATTGAATGGGAGGCCCTTGTCGCATGCAAAGGCCCAGACTAAACGCGACACTGATGCAATGCCGTTGAAATTGGCGATAGCCTGCACGCAGAGTATTAAGAGAACCAGGATGGTTGATGCGGCTTTCGATTCCGTGCTGGATCCTCGAGTTAGTTATGGAATCTTGGCTTCTAAGAAGAGCAATTACACACGCAGAATAGAAGACTTCGACAATTGGCAGCGTAGATTTAGAGATAGCCTCCTCATCTCCAATGCAGAACATTAGAGCAATAGCAAACACAAATTGCATGACGGAATTGGAGGTGGTCGAGAAGAACATGGCTTTGGGCACCAGTTTTCGTGGCTCCTTGGTCTCATCGACTGTTTGTCACGTTAGGTTTGGAGGTGTGCGTTAGGTTAAGCATAACTTACTCATATGAAGAACGCCATCAAAGCTACTAACTGCATACGCTGTTGTAAGCATACCAATTGAGAAGGCAACACCAGGATTGTCCCAACCACTGTTGGTGTATAAGGTGTTAAAGACGAATCCGGCCGTACTACGTTTCGCTAGCGTAGCGAGCATAATAATAAGGCCGACAAAGAAGAGAAGGTGTAAGATTCCGGCGATCGTTTCGAGAGAGTTGATCACTTTTCGCAACGTTAAGTTGAGTATTACGGGAATAATGGTGAAGCCTATAAGAAAGAGTGTCGAATGCCACGCCTTTGGTTCGTAAGTTGGGACGTTGAATATAATCAGGCCAGACAGGACGTTGGCCTGGATGGAAAAGCCTCCGGCTACGTTGCATATCCAGGCAATAACGGTAATCCACCCTAGACCAAGTGTCAGCTACTACTGCACGTATAAAGGTCCCCGTTGGAAACATATCGTACCCTGCACGAATCCCCAAAACACGGGTGAGTTCTGAGCAAAGCGAGCCGACCATCGGTATTGTGCACCGACGGTGGGATCCCTATGATAGTGCCGATCAGTCCAGGTCGAGAACAAGTGCGGCATTCTAAAGACAATGCCGGGGCTCTTACATTGAGGCCATTTCTCCTAGAGCAGTAGCAACCAGCGTCGAGCCGATGCCGGCGACGATGGAGCCATATACGATGGAAGCAGGACCGCCGTTGAGCCAGGCAAACTGGAAGGTCAAACAAAGAAGCTCCCATCCACACTGCAGGCAAAAACCGAAGTTTATGATGCCGAGTTGGCTGATGTATCGCTTGTATCAAGTCAGCACATGTCACAACCAATCGAGTGCAACGGGCAGAAACGCACTTCGAAAGAATTCTTGGACGCAACGCCTGATGCATGGCCGGTGCGGCTAGACGGGCTGGGTTTCTCGCGGAGCCCATCGTGGTAGTCAGGCATGGTCTGTGTGACGACTTCGAGATCCTTGTCGGCCATGTTGTGAATGTTACGACAGCGATGAAGGGGCGGGTGGGGCGAAGAGGCGATGCGGATGGTAAGAAGTCGAACGGATGCCAAAAGGCTTTATCTGAGACAGGGAGCCGTGAGGTGCGAGGGCGCACTTTGTTCACGTCTTAGCGCGCAGGGCCTGGATCCACGGAGAAGGCCAGGTGGTCTGCAGCCGACGCACGCTGAGGCCTGCGGACTGGACGCCACCGAGAACGAGAGGCGCGCTCTTACGCGGCAGGAAAAATAAATGCGTGGTAGGTAGTCGCATGATCCAAATGGTCGGGACGCACATTTTGCCTTGGGACTTGTGAGGCTGTGGGAGTGCAGCTCCCATTGTCGTGGTGGAGCAGTTTGCGCTATGTACAGTACCAGTACCAGTACCAGTACCACACAGTACGTTGACTTAGGTGTCAGCGTGGACTTAGGTGCCAGCGTGGGCGGGTCGGCTTCTCCCGCCTCGCCCGCGGGGGGGGGGGGGGGGGGGGGGGGGGGGGGGGGGGGGGGGGGGGGGGGGGGGGGGGGGGGGGGGGGGGGGGGGG